>MU224169.1:2209001-2235931 GCA_018584345.1 Thuja plicata | reverse complement strand
GGGTGGATAGCGCAAGGGTGGCGGGAGGGCTGCGGGGTGGGTGGAGGGTAGGGTTTGAGTAGGGTGGAGGCACAGGGTAGGTAGTGGGTTTAATCCCATTTCCCTTGTAGTAAATTAAACCTTGGTTTTTGTAAAACTTTTGAAACGATAAAAACAAAACTAAGGCACGGTGCTAGTAAGGGGGTTGAAATGAAATGCAAACGCATACTGCGGTGTGGGAAAATTGTAGAAAGTGCTAGGGAAGAGAGTGCTAGGGTTTAACCTTCGTAAACACATTTTAGAAAAAAAAAATGTGCATCGGTCTATGTGCAGACATTGCCTCGATTTATATGCAAAGTGTTGTACGACTTACTCAGGCAAAAAAAATTGCAACAGATTTGATCTTTGGCAAATATAGGCAAGTTTATAGTCGTTTCAAACTGAAATGACTATCTAGATGCAATGGTGGAGTCAAATTTGGGTTAAAGAGGAGAATGTGGGAAAGCCCCATGGTGGGCACCAGAAATGTATGTGTGAATTTGGGGTAAGTCTGCAAGCTGCAAACACACATACTTCAATGATCCATTAAGTGGTTAGCGGGTTAGAAAACATGAAATCAAAATATTAAAAACAACATCCTAAGCTAATCGACAGCGGTTCATTGCCTTCTAGTAGGGAAGAGTATGGAATTTTCTCTCAGGTTATTGCAAAGTCTAGTGACTACACACTGTTCTAAATGAAGGATTTTAAAGCTATATGATGAAACTAAATGCAAATGCAGCTTGTTGTTCATCCAAGCTAATTAGATTTATTCAAAAGAACCAAATGAAAGATGATGATTCATTTTAAAACCCAAATCAAATGTGCTCTAAATTAGATTGTTTGCATGCTTAAAAGTAAAACAACAATGCTAAATGATTAAAAGCTAAGAATGATAGAAATGAAAATGCAGTATAATAATGATAATGCAAAAGTTAGGATCCTTTGTGAAGGAAATGAGTTTCTCTTAAATATAGAAATATCTCTTGAATCGACGGTCGAGATCGAAAGAAAAGAGTGGCTTAGATTCGATTGAAGAAGCACAATCCATGTGCAAAGAATGTGATTGGTCGAAAGATACAGTTGACTGAACTGACTGATCAGTCTTTTTGGAAACTTCCAAATCTAGTTCTCATTTAACTGAAATGTTTCCAAAATGATAAATAGTGGAGAATCAGTTAACTGAGTGGAACTGGATTGTTTCCAATTTGATAATCAATTGACTGAATGGAACTGGATTTGATGATGTCATATGCATTTTTAATAATTTAATTGATTTTGAATGCATATTTGTTTTTATTAATTAATTTAATTCCCTTTTTTATTTAATTGACAAATTAGCAATTTTATTTAATTAATATAGCAAAATATCAATTAAATAATTAGCATAAGGTTTATTTGTCAATGTATTATGATTTCAGGAATTAATTAATTAATCAAGTACAATGATTGATTAGGACCTAGGGTTTAGGTCAGATCAATTTGAATTTGATAGATTGAGGAATTGTCTGTTTGATTTAAGACTTAAGGTTTATCAAGATTAGGATTTCTTGATTAATTGTTGAGATTGGGAGTCTAGGGTTTAGATGACCATTTTTATGTGATCACACACACACGCGCATATATATACAATCATGTGCATATGTGTGTGTGTGCATACTTGTACATGTGTATATATATCATATGTATATGTGCATATGTGTATATGTATGCACACACACATACACACACATATTATATGTGTGTGTGTGTGTGTCATGTGCATATGCATGTATATAAATGTGTGTGTGTGCATATATACATATATGCATGTATATATGTACATATACACATGTATATAAGCACATATCTATATACACATATACATATGTATGTATGTACATATACACACATGTATATATATGCACATATACACATGTATGTACCACGTATGTGTATGTATATATGTATGTATATGTATTCTTATGTATGTATATATGTGTATGCATATGTATGTATATATGTGTACATATGTATATATGTGTACATATGTATATATGTATACACATGTGTATGTATATATGTATGTATATATCCATGTATGTATGTGTATGTGTAGTACATATATGTATGTGTATGTATATGTGTGTGTATATATATGTGTGTGTGTGTGTGTGTGTGTGTGTGTGTGTGTGTGTGTGTGCGTGCACAAATGTACGTATGTATGTGTGTGTGTGTGTGTACATGTATGTATGTATATGCACATATGTATGTATGTATGTGTTAGCGAACAGATTTGTCTCTCAGTAAATCTTTTACTGGAAAACTCTACAACCCTTTTGAAAGACAAATGACACTAACAGTTGGGTAAGTGATATGAACTCACTCCCCTTTGAATTTGATCCTAGGTATAGCTCCCTAGAAATATTTTATGAATAACATCCAATTTTGAATTTCAACTTTTAACCCAAAAGTTTAGAAAGGTTACTTAACCATTCATAGATGAGAAGTATTGCAAAAATACCTTAAGAAAGATAACAAAACATAAAGGAAAGAAAAAGTACAGTTCCTCCTTCAGCAGATTCAATGAAAATAGATAACTAATCAGCAAAAAGGGAACAAAATATAGATAAAGTCAAGGTATTATGAATCCACAGACATATACATCACATAGTGAACAAAATGCCAACACAGGACACTTGTTCTTTACTTTCAAACGACACAGATTTGATAAACTTAACTGTAATGTATTTCAAAATTACTACACAAGCAATCACATGAAGTCTGTTCTTTTCAATAGTATTAGATTCACCCACATTTGTTCCTCTAACATTCAAATTAAAACTATCACAACAAAAATAAAACTATCTAGTTACGATCAGTTTCTTTTTTCTGAACCCTTCTAAAGTTTTCAGCAGCAATACTTATAGTTTTAAAGCACTGATAGGTCTCCCAAAAAACTCAACCTCTCAAGCAATTAGTTATAAAATGAAACCAGAAGAAAAAGGACACATGTCCTCAAGATTTTGCATGATAATTCAAATAAAAACTAATTGTCTAAATCTGGTTCTTTGTCCACTGCATGATCCTCGCTTCTCACTAGGCTTCCTTCTTCTTCGACAATCGACTGGGTAGGTTTCCATTCTTTGTATGCTTGGACCATCTCCTTTGCAAATGACAAATGCGGGATCTTAGAATTCACAATCCAGGCCATTGAGGCCTCCTTAATCCACTTCAACTTCTTCACTTTTTCCACCACCCCTGGGAACTGATCCACACACAAGTATAACATTGATTCAATCCTTGTCATCTGAGTTAGGTATGTGACTTTAGGATTAGCCTTTTCTTTGATTATCTTCATCGCTGAGTCGAAGGCTTCTAGAGCCCCTTTCAATTCCTGTTCACCGTAGGTTAATGGATAAGTATAGGTGAAGTTGATGACCTTCAACTCGTTCAGAGTATATTTCTGAATCTTTTTAGCCTCGGCCTCGTATTATTTAGTTTATGTAATGGTGCTTCTTATGATAGAGATATGCCAGCTGATGTTCTTTCTAAGTATGAAGAAAATTGATTCTTCAGTGCATTTCAGAGATTTTTCTGTGCAAAATTTACCGAAGTCGTACCTCTCTATTTCCAAGAATTTCCTCATCACCGAGACCCATTTTTCCTCCTCTCCATCCTAGACTTGTCGCTAAGTCTGCAACTATCACATTATAGCTTTTGTATCATGGAGAACTAAATGCGATTCTTTAATGTACTACTGGCCACTGCTAAGTACTTGAGATATCCACTCATCAGTTCCGAAGAGACCAAAGTTCAGCCACGCTGAACTTGATTTAGCAAATTTTTACTTTCTGTGGAATTTGGATTGAATACCTATGGGGATTGAATCAATGGCATGGCATCAAAGTCGTAGAAAGTGTTTATGAATTTGGAAAGTGACACTATTGTCTATTTCATTTCTTTATTTTGCTTGTTGTCTTTCCAAGATGTCATTAACATCTGCTAAGCTATCTCCTTAAATAGGCGATTCTTCCTTGCCCTGTCCATGGTTCCTAATTCAACTTTTGTGACTTTAAAATCTTCCACCTCAACATCCTGCTTCTCCTCTTTTGGCCTATAGGTGGCCACTTTAGCAGTCCACTTCCTAGTTTTTGCATCAGCAAACATCTGTGCAGTGCTCTTGGCTTTTTTAGCCTTGGGAGTCTTTTGAACGTACTTGTTGACTATGTCCTACACTAGAATAGATATAGGAACTAGGCTTTGTTTCTTGTTCACTGAAGTAGTTAGCCATCTTGGTGTGACACTTGTTGTTTCTGGTTGTTTGCTTGTCTTTGCAGGAGCATCTATCATATCCAAAGTCACATCATATAGATCAAAGAGGTCCTTCCCTATTTGCTCATCTTCACCAATTTGATAGTTCATATCCCCAAATTTGTCATCCTCCAAGTTGATTGTTTATGTGTTTTCCTGAGTCATCTTCTCTTTATTTTGTGACCGGGTCTTTGATCTGGTAATTCGATGAGGTGAAACTATAAGAGAAGGTTCTGCAACAGATTTCTTCCTGGAACCCTTAGTCTGCTGCTTACCTGATGCACCTACATTATCAATTGGTTTATGAGGATTAGAAACAAGGGAAGAGGAATATAAAGGTGAAGGTTTAACTTCAATTGACTTAGGACTAGACTATTTTCTTCTTGCTTGCATCCATTCCTCAGTTAATTGAAGCACATGATGTGTCCTGCATTTAATATCATCTTCTTCTTCTATTGACCAGTCAATATCATATTCTTCATTTCCCAGGGGTCTTTTGAAATTGTATTCAACTAAGTTTTAACCGTCATCTATCACACCTTCTATATCGAACTATGTAACCTCATGGATAGAATCTGAGATATGTAGAGTCAACTGTGATCTCTCCCCTTAACCTGGACTCATCAGGAAAATCTTCCCAAAAATCTTCTAGATGGGGAACTGGGAACATATGGGACCTAAGTCCTAGATTCCCACTGAAAAAGTTTTTGTTATCAAAACCTGTCCTCTCTGTATAATATTTAAAATCAAAATGACTCAGATCACTCCCTATGCTTATGGTGTCTTCAATAGAAAAACATGAGAATTTACCTAACTGCAATGGGAAAAATTTCTCTCATTCCTCTTCAGGAAGAAATCATCTGAGTACAGTGGCAAGCTGCCTATAGACCTCTGTAAAAATAAAGCAGTCAAAAGCATACCTAGGCAATCTTGTAGGGGATCTTCAAAACCACCGACCCTAACATAAGTGAATCTAGGGAACTAATTATAAAAACTCCCAAATTTGGTCACAAACTCCTAAGCCTCATAACTCATTCTCCTAGTAGAATCCCCAGTCAACTCAAAATAGAGTTTACTCATAAAAGTGTCATGCACTCTCCTGTAGTTCTGAATTACATTATCTTTGTGAAGAATGGGGAAATACTCATAAAGACACATGCCATCAGACCAAGGTTCATGAATCATCCCGTCCCATTTTCTACTACAGGATAAATAGTACATCAAATAAGAAGACACGAAGAAACTACACCCTATGAGTTTTGAATTGTTAAGTTGTTCCCTCATGGAACTAGCAATCAATTCAACCCGATCTAGTATCTGTTTTCCTTCCAAAACTATTTGAATATAAAAAAAAACCAATCTAAGAAGAAATAAGACTCTGGCGACCCCCTGGCTCTTTGCAACATCACCATGACATCACTAATATACGGGCACACATTACTTCTGTTAAACTTTTTGGGCAAACGGGAACCTCCCCTTTGTGGGTTCAATAACCAATGCTTGGCCATGGAAGTGCAATTTGCATTTGTGTTTTCTTTGAATTTAACAAGGGACTATGCAAGAGAAAAAGCGGAAAAGGTTTGCTCTGAATTTGGAAAGCTAGAGAAGCAATTTCCCTATTTACAGCCAGCAAGACACTACCATCTTTCTTGAGAATGGATTCAGTCCGCTGGTTATAGTTACGAACGCATTCATGAACTAGCTCAGGGAAAATTACTGCAGGAGGGAAAGAAGCAGCTACACACAGTCCATTATGCAGGATTTCCAAAGTAGGGAAATTATTTTCTAAGCACCTAGAAAGTCTATTAGGAATTCCTTCAACATCATACCCTCCTAAATCTGTGTCTGTTATAATGGGGCTTTCGCAAACTAGACTTGTAAAAACAAACTGATAATTGCCATAGAATCCTCTGTATATTTCACAAGCTTAAATTAAAACATTATAGAGGGTGCAACCTGACTCACCTTGTTCCTATAGAAACTTCTGCACACTGGAGCTTCCAAAACCCTTACCTTGAGTCTACCTGTATATAGACAGTGACAACATTTCAAAAAGAATGAACGCGAAGAAGGGTTTAAATAGAAATTACCAAGGATTTGATCATTAGTTACCCATCTTTAAGGCAATAAAGGCTAAGGGAATGAAATGACAGTTTACGCATGCAATTAATTAATGCCACCCTTGCAAACTTTCATGTTGTACAAATTTATAATTGAATATGATAGCTTGGACGCACTTAACCGCCACCGTTATTCTTCCGCATTAAATACTCTTTTTCCATAGGGCCCACTGCTAAGTCATGACAGGTTCCACTTTTTCTGCCCCGTGTCACTTTTTCAAAATCCTTGAATACTCTTGAACATGTATGAACTAAGTTCAAGGTTGTTCACATGTGTTCGATACAGTTCAAACTTATTCCCGCCTGACCATCTGCCTAAACCCTTAGACTAAATATTTTGTGTGGACATCACTGATTTCCATCCTTGAAGAGTCAAATTTTCCGTACACCACAACCACGAGGTTCTTTCCACCAGTTTTACACATATGTCATTCCTTACAATATCATGAACTACCTTGAACACTCTTGAACAGTGTTGAACTAAGTTCAATGTTGTTCAAGGGTGTTCAAGAGTGTTCAAACCTGTTCAAGAAAAGCATTAGCAAATAATGTTTTGTTTTTCAAAACACGGTCGGACTACAAGGTTGACACTTTCAGTGAGTAGTTGGACATGAAGGACTTAAGCAGCTTTGAGACTCTCAAAAATACCATGGCGACTCAAGAATCACTTAAAGAAAAAGGATGAGTACCGGACTTGAACTAACATTATGTATGTATGTATGTATGTGTATGTGTATGTGTATGTGCATGTGCATGTGCATGTGCATGTACATGTGTATGTGTATGTGTATGTGTATGTGTATGTGTATGTGTATGTGTATGTGTATGTGTATGTGTATGTGTATGTGTATGTGTATGTGTATGTGTATGTGTATGTGTGTACATGTGCTTGTGTGTACGTATGTACATATGTGTGTGTATGTATGTATGTGTATGTATATACATGCACATATGTGTATGTATGTAAGTACATGTACATGCACATATGTGTATGCATGTATGTGTATGCGTGTGTATGTGTATGTGTATGTGTATGTGTATGTGTATGTGTATGTGTATGTGTATGTGTATGTGTATGTGTATGTATGTATGTACATGCACGTATTTAAATGTGACTTATGTAATTGTTTTTAGTTCAATAATGTAGCGAAATTTACTTTAATTTTATTTTCAATTAAATTAGGAAAACACATATGTAGACTTCATTTGACTGTAAATATAAAAAATTCAAGTACACACACACACACACACACACATTATTCGAAATCATGGCGGGTGCACTGATTCCCCCTGAGGAACTATTTACATGGACTAATAGGGAAATTGAACGACTGCAAGATTCCTTAAATAGTTTGACCGACTCTATAGTCTATAAGAGAACATGTCAGCCCATACTTTCTAGCTTGATTAGTGTCAGAGATGACATTCATGGTACCACTCCCTATGCACCAGACATTATAGAGGCCATACTTGAGAGGAAGAGACGAGAGATTGTCTTTGGTCTTTCTCTTAAGGAGGTACAGGCTTTAGTGCCTAAAGTGACCCTGAAAAGGGAAGTTTTCCCATCATATGTAGACTTACAATATGTGAAGGGATATCAGGTTACCAGGTGTCGGGATCATGCTATATCATCATTGATATACCGACGGTTTCTAGCTTCACATGGTCGTTATCCAAATAATGACCAAATTCCATTGTAATTTGCACAACAGATTTTTGTCGAGGTTCATTTAGGGAGGGTCGTTAATTACACTGATTTTCCAACACATCTAGGACAGGGGTGTGGTAGGCTTGCTGACAGAGATGCTTTTCATTGAGCTGATCGCCAAAGGCTAGTACATAGGGCCATTGTTGGTCAAAGGGCACCTGTTATAGCTCCTTCAATGGGTCATGCGGTAGATGATGTTGTTTGCATCACCCAACTTTTAGGTGTGATTGATAGTGTGGGGGACATAGCAGCAGCTGCCGCATCCATATCTAGTGATTAAGTTGGCCAATATTTGATGTCTCGATGACACTGTAGATCATCAAGTGGAGCATCCTCTAGCAAGACCTCAGATGACATGTATGGTGCAGTAGGCATCCCTTCACTTTCCAGCCTAGAGGGAATTACAGGACAGATGACACGGGTCACATTGACTAGTTTGGCTAAGGATCTTTTGGATGCATATGCATTTATAGAAGCAAAGCATGATATCCCCATATCGCATGTTAGAGCTCATGTGGGTAGTGTCAAATATGCTCAGCCACATCCTTCTCATCACCCAAACTATGGCCATAGTGGTAGTGCTGATGAGGGTCCACATACTGACCACTCCATTGTCGCAGGGGGAGAGGTGCAACGTACAAACCCGTTAGTGAGTGCAGGGCACCAATTCTCTGATGCTGGTCTCGAGGATGTTTACTTTAGCATGACCACTATGGGTTACCTATATTTTCTAACATGTGATTATACAACTTCCATGCCATCTCATTTGGTCAGTCTATTGCATTCATCGTTAGAGGGATGGGTACTGACTACTCATGTTGCATATGTAGAGTTGAGCTTGGACTAGGCGTAACAAAATCTTGATATCTTGGTTGATAGGATCGACGCTAGGGAGTCTGAGTACTATCATGTGCCACCATGTACACATCATTTTTAATGTTACAATTTAAGTTAAATTTGCAATATTTCATGGCATGTAAATTTCCTTTTTTTTTAATTTTCAATTTCAATATATATGTTACATATACATACATGATATTTTTTCTTTAGTAGGAAATGCCTCTTGTTACTCCTTCTTTGAGGACTGATCATGTACATCAATGGGACTCACTCGATGATGACATCAGTAGTGGACATGTGAGTTTTTAATTTATCGATGTATATGTATGTATTTAATTTACACACTTTATAACATGTTTTCTTGTAATATGTTATCGAACTTAAAACTTGATGTACACATATATTAAAATTTATATTGTTCTTTCTCTGTAGGGCTTTGCACATCACTCACATCATGATAGTCACTCTGGAGACCTCTTACTCAAGATTCGTCATGATGAGTCTTAGGCACTTTCATATTTTATTTAGACATATTACACATGTTTTGATGTTATATTTCCTTTGTAGACTTTAGACGATTGACATACATTCTACTTTGATATTTTTTGATTTGTAGACTTTTGATCTATGTTTGACATGACTGACACATGTTTCATGCTTACAATACTTGATCTCTATGTTTTATTTTTACATAATTGATCTATGATTGATGTTTCACATGTTATATACTTTCACTCTATACATGTGTATCATGTTTACATACTTTCAATCTATGATTCATTGATCTTGACTTGTGCATGTGTTATATACTTGATCTAGTGATTGATGTTTGACACATTGTGTTATACTTTAAAGATCTACATTTGAGGATTAAATACTTGACCTATGATTTGATGATGTAGTTCATTAATATACACGTTTGATGCATGTGTTTTATATATATATATATATATATATATATATATATATATATATATATATATATATATATATTTGATCAATCCAAGTTAAATATGTTTGATGATCTAAGTTATATATGTAAGTTTATTCTATGAATGATCCTAATTAAGTATTGCAACATAAAATTTATTTAGTTATATAAAATTAAATTATCCTTTACACGTGTTATATACTTGATTTGTTGGCAAGTGATCTATTTGGGTAATGTGATTCATTTTTTGGTTGTCATTTATGGCAACACATCTAGGTTGAAGATTGATTGTTTTGAAGTTAAGTTTTGGTATGTCCAAAATTGACTAGGTACAGGAACAGAGGTACAGTGTTTTTTTGGATATCGAAGACAGAGATCGATGAATTAAGGAATGCGAGCTTAGTGGAAGACAATATGAATTATGTCTGACATACACCTAAGATCAATTTGGATTTGGTTAAGTGTATGATAAGCTATAGGGATTTGAAGACAGCCAGACAATAGAGAACAATGACATAGAGCAGTTGGACAACAACGAAGAATAAGGAAGTATGACTTGGACTCCAGGGAATCAAATTTGTATTTTTGTTATTCATAGTCTATACTTTGATTATGCAAGAGCGTCGACTATGCATTTGATATTTATTATGATAAATGTATTATGTATTCAAGGTCGACTAAGTATTGTTTGTAATATTCATTCTGAGAGCCGACTTTGTAAAGTTAAAAGATATAAATGTAAGTTTTTTTTTTGAAAATATTAGGAATGAATGTATGGCACATGTAGAAGAGTGAAGTGAAGAGAAGACATGAGAATGGAAGAGCAGAGAATGGAAGAGATATAAAGGAACTATCAAAGCATATGTGATGCTTGTTTTTGTTCATGACTGAGAACCTTTTGTAACAAAATTACATTGTATGAGCTGTAAGCTCATTGGCCCCTAACAGGGTGTTGTGAACCTTTAATAGGGTTGTTATTCCTCTAACAGGGAAATGTATTATGTAATATTCAGCTCCTAACAGGGCTAGGTCTCCTTACAAGGACATTATACTTTATTGCATGCTTGTGGGTATCATCCCAACCGGGGTTTTCCCTTGGCCAGGGTTTCCTCATAAACAAATCATGGTGTTATGAGTTATGTGTTATTTGTTTATGTTCTTTCCTTTACTGAAATTGTATGGTTAATGTTCAAGTGGTTGAAGAATTTAATTAACTGTTATAATACTGATTCACCCCCCCTCTCAGTATTATTCAATCCTAACAATTGGTATCAGAGCTTTTGGCCCTTCGAGAGAAAGCCTAACAACTTAAGGGAGATAAGAATGGATTTGAATAGTTTACAGGAGAACTTTGAAGCTGCACTTGAAGACCTTGATAATGCTAAAGTAGAAAATGGTGAATTAAAGTTTAACATCTGAAGAGCTGAGAAATTCATAAAGAAATTGAAAGAACAACTTGAACTTTCCAGAAGTTGGAGAGAAGATCTTGTGGTTCAAATAAAAGAAGACTCGGATGAGGACAATTCAGATCAGGTGAAACTACTGAAAGAAGAGATTGAGACTCTGAAGCTTGAGAACAAGAATATGGCTAAAGAAATACGGGTACAGGAGGATGATAAGAAGAAATCTGAAGAAACCTTGAACAATGCATTGAATTGGATGAAAGATGAAGCTGAAAACTACAAGAACAAAGAATTAGAATTGGAGAAACACAATCAGATTATGAAAGATGAAATTGCTAAAGAAAAGAAACATATTGAGAAACTTCACACCAGCAATGATTTGATTGATGAAAAACTAGACAAGCAAAAACCTATAGGTGACATGACTGGTATTGGCTTCAATGAAGCTAAATGTTCAAAGAAACAGGAAGAGAAATCAATTGAGAAGATTAATGATGAGAAACCATCTATTGAATAACTTACACAATAGATCAGACCTTTTAGAGGTAGATGATTTGGTTGCAACATATTTGGACACATGAAGAAAGATTGCAGAGGTAATGCCCCTTTTAGAACCTTTTCTGGTTATTGTTTTGACTGTAATGGATATGGGCACAAGAAGATAGAATGTAGAAAATCTGGTTATAGATAAGACAATGGAAGAGAACCTACAATGAAACCTACATGCTACAAATGTAACAACATTGGGCACATTGCGAAGTACTATAAGTTACAAGTTAATCAAGAAAGAAGACCTCCTATATGTTATAAATGCAATAATCCAGGGCATATAGCAAAGTTTTGCAGGTATAATGGAGTAGATAACAGAAGAACACCACCCCTATGAGACCTCAAAAGAATGGAAGTGATAATGGAAAGAGTATTGTAGATGTGAAGAGTGATTTTGAAAATTGTTCTAAGAAAGCAAAATACAACAACAGTGGTAAGATATGGAAGATTAAATAAACTAGTGAGACATCAGTTCATGGAGAGTCAGTAGATGCTACTGGATCTTTGCCTGAAGGTAGCAAGACATAATCGACCTAATCGATCGATAATGGCCTTAGGGGAGCATTAAATGCAACACATCAAAATCTATCCTGCCCCATAAATAATGTAGTGAGATCATGAGAGCTTGGGAATATGTTGAGCTGACATTGTGGATTATATATCTAAAAGCGCATCATCAGCCGACTTGTATATTTTGATCGCGAGATTTGACAGCCGACTAGATAGGTTGGAGTGAAAAAGAAAAGTTATAACCTGACTTGTATAAAGCACCGTGTTATGATCTATCTTTCTATCATTTGAAAAGGAGCGAGCCAAGGAGATTAGAGAGAAGAAGTATTCAGACATTTCTACACCTGTCGTGCATGATCGATCGAAGCATAAACTCAGATTTCTGCGTGTGAAAGGTATTCTACATTATCTAAGCTATGGATGCACCTGTGATTTTTGATGTTGTTGATCATCCTACATAAAAATTCAAGAAACATCCTTTTAAGTCGTGTGAAGAGGATCCAGAAGCAATATTTTCACAGACCCCTCATGGTGTATTGCACATAGAAGACATCATAGCTTATATAAATTGTAAATATGACAAATTAGGAGAGGATGATATACTCACTGAAATGGAAGATATGATTGAGAATGGAGTCATGAAGGAAGAATGGAAACATGTCAGTCAATTAAGTATAATGAAGATTATGGACTTGTGTGACTTCGATGAAAACGAATGGTTTAAAATACTTATGAGTAGGGTTCGTGACCAATTCATATGGATTGGTAGCCAACCTGTGAAGATATGCAGTGACCTAAATCATGAGATTACTGGTTTAGACAACACTGGAATTATACCCATTGCAGAGAAACATGTCAAGAAGGAAGTCAAAACCCTAACACAGTCAAAGTTGGATAGAAGGGCAATGACAGTAAATGATATTTTCCAACAAGGTGTAAGGTTGATTGCAATGATGCTTGGTTACAAATTTTTCTACAGCAGCAGACCTAACTCAGTATCCGCTGGAGTTATTATGATGGCATGGAGAATGATAAAAGAAAACACACAATACAACCTATGCGAGGTATTGGCACAACAATTTCTTGAGAATGTAAAACTTGTGAAGAAGGACAGAATGAAGACTTTCAGATTTGGATCATTATTGGTACACATGTTTAATCACATTGAACATAAGTTTCCTGGTCTACACCCTAGTGGCTGGAAAACTGGAGTTCCTACTGGTATACTAATCTCACAGAGTTACAGAAGACAACACTACTTGGGTAGATGGAGAACCATTTGCAATGATTAAAATTCTACAAAGACAAATGAAGAGTAGATACAGACTTCATGAGGACATTGTTGAGAAGTACAAGGACACAATTTGTTTTATGGTTGAAATAGATTGTGTATGTTTTGAGGCAGTGACTCCTAGAAAGAAATGGTGTTACCCTATGGTATATGAAGTGAGTTCTGAAGTACTCACCATGCAAGTGGAACATATTATTGCATCAGAAGTTGACACATCAGAAGAGAGATGGGGAACATATGAAGAAAAGTCACAGAAGTTAAGAGAAGAACATAATAGAGGACAAAGGAAGAGAAAGATTGCTAATATTATTCATGACTGTGGAGTAAAGGCTAGTCTATCTGAGGAAGAACTGAAAGATATAAAGAAGATGATGGCAGATAGATCCCTTCGAGTAGCTAGTGGAAGCTCAAATACCCCTTCCACCCCTGAAGTAATTATGGTTGATAACACACCTCCACCACAGCAACATGCAGAACAAGCGAAGGAAGTTACTCCTAGAGTAACTAGATCTAGCATGCAGACAAAAGAGAAGAATGCAATTGAAGAAGAGAAGAAAACTGAGAAGAATAAGGCATGGAAACCTGGCATTAAAATGCTGAAGAAAAGGGCAATTGAACAAGGAAAATTGGTTTCAATTGACAAATATTATGACAGATATGAAGAAGTAGATAAAATGAAGATTAAAGACATTGTGATAGATCACATGCTTAGTTTGAAAAAGACACTTTTGGAAGTTGAAGGAAGCATACCCTCAGATTTATATACAAAATTGGAAAGCAAAAAACATTTGACACAAGCTGAAGATGATCAAATTAGAAACAAAGAGATTGATGACATGCTACCTGTGTTATCCGTACAAGAGAGAGATATGATAGTCAAATAATTGAAACCCCTATTAAGGACAAAGGCCAGATTACTAAAGATAATGTCAAGGAAATATGATGAAGTAACTGGGGAAACTCAGAAGGCACTTGAGAAGATATTGTTAAGAACTAATTTTATCAAGCCCCAACCTCCTAAAACAGATTTACCTACACAATTGGGTATGGATGACAACACAAAGAACACAGAGACTAATGATGAGGAGAGTAAAAGAGACACTATTGCAGATTTCTATGTTTCTGGTGTAGTAGTAACACTAGACCCCTCACAAGATGAGAAAGATCCTTTTGTAGGAACCATGGACACTTCTATTGCTGATGAACCAGAGAAGGAAGAGGAGAATAAGGAAGATGTAGAAAGAGGATGAAGGACAGAAGACTGAGAAAAAATAAGATGAGAAGGAAGAGGCAACTTTTCCATCTAGCTTATTGTTGGCAAGTAGTAATGTAAATGTAGATAATATGGATGAAGATGAACTGGTGAAACTGGCATTCACCGTACTGAATAAAGAAAAGGAGAAATTAGTATAGAAAGGAGATAAGAAAACAAAGGTGATTTCAAGAGCTATAGATACTGTGAATAAATTTCTTCCACTACCCTTAGTATTCCAAAACAAAGACGATATTAAGAACTTGAAAGTCACACTTGATGAGTTTGATGGCCACTTTGAAAATTTGCTGAAGACTGCATAGGAGAAAGCAGAGAAAACATATGAAGAGAAGAAGTTGATAAAGGTATGAAAGTCCATCTCATGGGACTTAGGAGTTGTGAAAACTTGTTTGGTAAATGTAAAGAACTGCATTTCACATGGGAGAAAGTTATTTGGGTACAACATGAATCCTATTAGACACATTCAAGATGTTGAAGATATTATTGCCAAGGAAAGGACAACTTTGAACAGGCTAATGGATGGTTGTGAAACATCTTCATAGTCCACTACATAATTAGACATAGAAGTGACAAATATATTGGCTAAGATCAGTGTATTGGAGAATGAGAAGGAAAGAGTACTAAACAGATTTAATTTGCTGAGGAACTTCATTACTCCAAAGCTATCAATACTTGAGGCACATATGAAAGATTTAGAAAAGACTACAAATTCATTGGCTAAAGGCCTACCCACAAACTTGAAGAATGATGAAACTACATATTTTGCATTGAATGGATTGATTCATATAAGTCAGATTTTGTTTAAGACATGGAGCACTGAAGTGAAGATTTTGGAAGATTCCTTCCAAGACATTCTAAAGCTAGTGAGCAAGAAGTGATACTTATCTGTATGCACCTTTGTCATTGTTTTCAAAGGGAGAGAAGAGAAGAGAGAACAAAAAAAAATGAAGAAAGAAGAGAAGAGAGATCAAAATGAAGGAAGAAGAGAAGAGAGACTATTTTTGGAACACTTAGTTTTTTTTTGTTGTTAAGTGTTGCCATCGATGCCAAAGGGAGAGATTGTTGGAAAGTGATCAATTTGGGTAAAGTGATTCACTTTTTGGTTGTCATTTATGGCAACACATCTAGGTTTAAGATTGATTATTTTGAAGTTAAGTTTTGGTATGTCCAAAATTGACTAAGTACAGGAACAAAGGTACAATATTGATTTGGATATTGAAGATAGAGATCGATGAATTAAGGCATGCGATTTTAGTGGAAGATAGTATGAAGTATGTCTGACATACACCTAAGATCAATTTGGATTTGGTTAAGTGTATGATAAGTTATAAGGATTTGAAGACAAACAAACAACAGAGAACAACGACATAGAGCAGTTGGACAACAACGAAGAATAAGGAAGTATGACTTGGACTCCAGGGAATCAAATTTGTATTTTTGTTATTGATAGTTTATACTTTGATTATGCAAGAGCGTTGACTATGCATTTGATATTTACTATATTAAATGTATTATGTATTGAAGGCCGACTAAGTACTGTTTGTAATATTCATTTTGAGAGCCGACTTTGTAAAGTTAAAAAATATATATGTAAGATATTTTTTTGTAAAGATTAGGAATGAGTGTATGGCACATGTAGAAGAGTGAAGTGAAGAGAAGACATGTGAATGGCAGATCAGAGAATGGCAGAGCTATAAAGGAACTATCAAAGCATATGTGATGCTTGTTTTTGTTCATGACTAAGAACCTTTTGTAACAGAATTACATTGTAAGAGTTGTAAGCTCATTGGCCCCTAACAGGGTGTTGTGAACCTTTAACAGGGTTGTTATTCCTCTAATAGGGAAATGTACTATGTAATATTCAGCTCCTAACAGGGCTAGGTCTCCTTACAGGTACATTATACTTTAGCGCATGCTTCTGGGTATCATCCCCACCGAGGTTTTCCCTTGGCCAGGGTTTCCTCATAAACAAATCATGGTGTTATGAGTTATGTGTTATTTGTTTATGCTCTTTCCTTTACTGTAATTGTATGGTTAATGTTCAAGTGGTTGAAGAATTTAATTAACTGTTATAATACTAATTCACCCCCCCTCTCAGTATTATTCAATCCTAACATGATCTAGTGATTGATGTTTGGCACATTGTGTTATATTAAAGACCTACATTTGATGATTAAATACTTGACCTATGCTTTGATGATGTAGTTCATTAATATACATGTTTGATGTATGTGTTTAATATATACATGTTTGGTCAATCAAAGTAAAATATGTTTGAAGATATAAGTTATATATGTAAGTTTATTCTATGAATGGTCCTAATTAAGTATTATAGCATAAAATTTATTCAGTTCTAGAAAATTAAATTATCCTAATTAAGTATTGCAACATGCATAATACACATTCATATTCCAACCAAATAAGTATCCACATGACGTAATTAATCAAATGGATAAAACTAAAGTATTGCAACATGCATGATACACATCCTTAAGACATTTTTGAGATATTATAAATTTTAAAAAATTGTTGCATTCACTATGGGCACCGGTAAGAAAGAATGGAGCTAAGAAAACCTCTGGTCTCGCCCGTGAGAAATTTAGTACAAATCATATTTCATGCGTGTTTTAGTCCACATCAAGTGGTTCAACTCTCTTGGATAACATTTAATATTTTCTCATGGTCATCAGTATCAAGTCTCCACTTATGAACCCCACATCATGTCACTGGATGAAGACATTGGATAGTGGCAATTACAAGATGGCTATACTAATAAACCTTATTGTTAGGTTGATGATCAATAAAATGAATCCCATGTTTAAATTTTTGATTTGCTTCAAATATGTTCCTTGCACAACAACTGAACCTGCACAGACAAGTTCAACAACATATATCTAGATTTGAAATTAACCATAAACACACATAATTCCATCGCAACTTGAACCTTAATTGTAATAAATTAAACATAAATACACTACTAACATGTGGGAAACATAATTTCATCACTTGCTTCATTCTTTGTTAGCTTCATCCTCTCCTTGGTGTAACATAATAAATAGTAACTAATACCTTCCACATTTCTAGGCTCTGCTATTACTGCAAAATATGTTTTCAATTTGACCTATAAATATAAATTAAACAGAATTGTATATTTTACTAGATGTATGTAGTGGATCTAAATTGAATAGTAAATAAGAACATGTGTACATGCTCGCTATTTATGAATTGAGTTTATGAATCCTTAAAATTTATATATACATGTACCAATTTTGATCAAACCTGAAATATGGTCATAATCAGTTGAAATCAACATAATGTCATCAAAGATTTCATCCTCGACTTCATAATTTGTATTAGTAACATCTAGTGGAACCAAATTCCATTCACTAACATATCCACATTTTTGGTTGATACATTCACCACAGTTTTCAGAAATGCAGTCATAACAAAAACATGAGTAATCTCTCTAGTGTACAATGACCACTCATTACTATTTGTACTAATAACTGAATGCAGGGATCTTGATTTTTCTACCCTCTTGCATCCATGGATTGATCTTCTATCAACACCTGAACAAGACACATGTAAAAATTTAAGACAAGTTAAAATCATATATATATATGTGTGTGTGTGTTCTTCAATCATCAATAAATTTAAATTCTACATAAATTTAAACTTAAACAAGTGATGTTGCATTTATACCTGATATATCCCAGAATACTCTGAACTGTATCGTGATGTTGTGTTATCCTAATTTGGAACCACAAAATGCGTCTTGCACCACTCAACTACATCATGAGAATTATTTATACAATATCCTTGATAGTCTAGATGATACTTTCTTAAAGCACGTTTAATACAGGCTCTTGCACCATCATGCTCTCCCTTTCCATGTCTACTCTCAAAGAAACTCCAAATATGTGGTATCTTTTGGTATCGATGATATCTACATAGTGCATAAAATGACCTTGCTGATTTAAATTGTGTTGCACATCCATCTGACCAAACAAAATGCTTTTCAATTTTGATGCCTTTGTTTTCCAAATATCCAAAAAATGTCTTAAAGCAATGCTCAACAAAATGTATGTCATGCTCTTTATCATCACTAATGTAAAAGTGAAATTCTTTCTTTATGACTCGTGCTTGATATGTAATTTCAACACCATCCACATCTAATTGTGCATGTCGATAAGACACGTGCACCATGATAGTGACCTACTCTGTATAGTAGTATTATGCTTGAAGTTTTTTTTTGAGAAACAAAAGAGTAATTCTCTGCAAAGTCAAAAACCGATAAAATTGTTCCAACTAGAAAATTTTCTCTTAGTATTTGGATCTATTCTACTTTCAATTTAGAAAAAAACATGACGTATACATGGTTGTATCAATTTACTAAAATTCTCCATAAATGTTGCAACAAGTATCTCCTCCTCTACATATTCAAACCTTGTCGATTCTTTCCCAACTTTAGTTTTAGACTTTATGTACTTGTAACTCTTACATTTTACCATCCTCATCATGTCAGTATCTTCAAGTCTCAAAGGAAATCTAGCCAAATCCCCACATGTTTGACAAGTTCCTCTTATCTAATCTATTTCAGGTAGTTATGGATCAATTGATTTGTTACATAAGATTGATGCTAGGACTTGGCTTGGACATTTAGGAAAAGCATTTTGAGAACCACCACTTTCTTCTATCATCTTTCTAAACCCTTGATAATAGAGATCAAATTCAATATGATATCGACAATAACAAGTTTCAAAATATTTATTTATCTTTACAAAATATGGCTTTAATCTTTCAAACACTGTTTGTCTAATCTTAATGTCAGGATTTGAATTACAAAATGAGAGTTACAATTCATGTTTTGTGTTGTCCAACCAATATTTTATGTGCTACAAATATTCCTTAGGCCCAATCCTCTTCTTGATAACATCTCTTGTATTTGGTGAAGGATGAGTATGATCAGTCCAAAATGTCGTAACCAAGTTCCTAATTGTTTCCTTAATCCTATCAGAGCGAAAAAAACTCTACACATTAGTGCCTAATTACCTTCGAATGTAGTATCATCCAAATTGATTCTCCTTTTCAAATAATATGTTATTGTCTTCCTACTGTACCCGATATGAATTGAAAGTGAAGAAATTTATCTTTTTTGGGACATGTTTTTATTTAAAATAGATGTCAGTATCACTCTTCTTGAAATGGACTTATCTGCAGATCTAGTTGTTTTCCCAATGGAATGCAAACCTTCCTTAACACTTTCAACAATATTTTTTTGTATGTTAGACAATTTTATCTTTTTAAAGCTTGCATCTACATCCAACAAATTTAATGGCTCTTTTAACTCATCTTTAAGCAGTGTAATTGATAATAGTTGGGTTTTTTCAAGTGTATCAAGACTCTCAAATTGTGCAATTATTTGCCTAGACTTTTTATTCAATGCCTCTGCGTAGTATTTATGGGTTTTTTAGCACAATGTCTTAATTTTTCCACATCCATTTGATTTAAATGATCTACGCTTTTACGATTAATTTTTCTCTTCAATTGTTGGGCTAGGATAACATTCTCATATGTTGCTTGTACTTGGGTTGCAAGCAAAATTAAAAAATTCTCTTAATATATCATCTTAAGGGGACCTTGATGAAATAAGTAAAAATAGGCTCATGTCAAAGGGAATAATTAATAAACTAATGATCTAGAGACACACACTTATTTGAACTTGCAATCAACCTTCTTGAAAGTCCATTACTTCAACTTGGGATGCCCCTTGTCCAACATTTTCTTCAACAAAGGCTATGTACACAACAAAAATAATAGTCTTAATGGGAAAGACCCAAAATGCATATTAACCACAAAGAGACTAAATTGAGACAGTGAGGGAGAGTCAGGGAAAGAGATACATGTACTTTTTTTGGATTCTGAAGGTTGTACTTGTTGAGATTTGGATGACCCTTATCCAACTTCTAAAGGTTGGGCTTGTTGACCTTGCGGTGACCCTTCTCCAACTTCATTAGATTGTGCTTCTTGAGAATTTCCTGCATACGAAGATAAAATTATTTTAAATAAAAGTCCGGATGAAATTTCCTATATATATAGTCCTAGTAATCATAATTTAATTCCCAATAGGCCATGTGTATAGCCTATCATAGGTCCTAATAGGTCTAATTGGGTCTTACTAGGTCTAATTGATTCTATTACTCATATTAGGTCCTAATATGTATAATAGGGTCTAATTAGGTCATAATAGGTTTAATTGGGTATTTAATTAGGTCCTAAGGGGTCATATTACTCACAATGGGTGTAATGGGGTCTTAAGGGGTCACATAACCTATCATAGGTCTTGATAGGTATAATTAGGTCCTAATAGGTCTAATTGTGTCTAATTAGGTCCTAAGGGGTCTAATTGGATCTAGTTAGGTGCTAATAGGTATAATTGGATATAACTAGGTCATAATAGGTCTAATTGGGTATATAATTAGGTGCTAATAGGTCTTAAGGGGTCATTTTACTCATAGAGGGTCTAATGAGGTCTTAAGGGGTCATATAACGTAATAGGTCTAATTGGGTCTAATTAGATATATCAAGAGATCATATTATGCATATTGGGTGTAATTAGGCCTTAAGGGGTCATAATACAAGCATATTAGGTGTTGATTAGTCTAATTAGATCTAACACCTAGAAGGGGTCCTACTGCTCATAATAGGTACTAGTAGGTCCTATTACTCATATTAGGTGTTAATTAGTCTTATTAAAGGTCTAATTAGGTCTTAAATTATTTATGCACTAATTAGTCAAGTATTAGGTCTTAAGGGGTACTCTTACGTCTTATTACTAAATAACAAATTATTTCATAATTTAATTCTTATTAGTTCAAGACTATTACTCATGTTACCTGTCCTAATAGGTCTAATTGGGTCTATTAATCATATTAGGTCCTAATAGGTCTAATTGGGTCTTAGTAGGTCTAATTGGGTCTATTACTCATATTAGGTCCTAATAGGTATCTAATTGGGTCTACTTAGGTCATAATAGGTTTAATTGGGTATTTAATTAGGTCTTAAGGGGTCATATTACTCATAGTGGGTCTAATGCGGTCTTAATAGGTCATATAACCTAGCATAGGTCCTAATAGGTATAATTAGGTCCTAATAGGTCTAATTGGGTCTAATTAGGTCCTAAGGGGTCTAATTGGGTCTTATTAGGTCTAATTAGTGTTTTCTAGGAATTATTGGGTCTAATTAGTGTTATCTAGGTTTTATTAGGTCTAATTAGTCTTATTAAGTCTAATTAGGAATTATTTATCAAATTAGGTCTAATTAGGTATTGCAATATCATGCTTACATGTTTCATTAAGACATGTCCTAACCATCAACTTAAAATATCCACAGAGAGAGAGATAAAGAGATAGAGGCATACCTTGTTTCCTATGATAATATCTTTACCGTGCTTCTTCACGTAGTCTTTGTTCAGTCTCTTCTGAATAATGTCATGTACTCTTATTTAGTCTTCTCTTTTTATTTCCCATCACAAGTTGCAAAATTGTTCCACTAATTTTTGACAAAATTCTAAAAAATTCAATTTCAAAAGTCTTCCTTCTCCAAAATGTGAATTATTTTGTAGCCTTCGAATTAATAAGATGAGGAAAACATATATTTATATATATATGTAATTGTTATAAACCTGAAATGACACCAAATTGGCCGACATAGGTTTCTATCAAAGTCATCTATAACTTTCTATCAAAACAAGTGACTTTCTATCGAAACTAGATTCCTAAATGGCTTAACCCACATTAAACCAATCAAGTACTTTCGATCAAAAGTACTTTATATCAAAAGTCCTTGAGTAAGGGCAATTTGCAGAGTTTGACAAAATTTTGAAGATTTCATGGCTTCGGGGCTCAATCACAGGGCTCAAATGGAACAATAAGGAGACTTCCTTTTGAATAGAACAAGTACTCCAAACGAGCTTTCTAACGAATATATATTTGACAATTTTTGAGTTAATTAGGCCTATTTTTTTACTTCAATTGAATGTAGGTTTTTTTATCAAATATAAACCTTTGAGTTTTACGTTCAATGAAAAATAGTACAAAAGATAATTTTTTTTGAAAAATAACAGTGCCCTCCATCCTCGAGTCTACTTTCTATCAATATTTTGTTTTGAAATTTGATAAATACACAACAAGTTATAAGCTATGTAGGCAAGGTATGTCAAAATTACAGTTTAGTCAACTTCAAACGTTCATAAAATATACAATAATCATGATAATTCCATAAAACCAATTGCATGCCATCTGTATGGATGTTACAAAACTAAATTTGAAAGAAGCACATTGATAGCTATTTTAGAAAAAAAAAGTTATGCTTTATGAAATCAATGTAACTCTTTGAAAATGACGTTTTCAGCACATAGCAGTTTTTGTGGGAGAAAAAAAACCATTCAAATCAATTCAAATATATATATATATATATATATATATATATATATATATATATATATATAGAGAGAGAGAGAGAGAGAGAGAGAGAGAGAGAGAGAGAGATTTATTGCTCTTCACTAGACCCTTTATTTGCCTCCTTAGGGTTCCTATCACCACCCTAACTAGAGGATAACTCCCTGATCCCCTAACTCACTTGGAGCTCTCCAAAAAGTTCAAAATAACACTAAGTTCCTCTCCATATCTCTTCACATACATGGATTGTCTTGGCCATCTTCTTCTCCAACTGTACTACCTCCCTAGTGATAGGATTCTTGACCTTTTTTAGGTCTCTTTCAACTACACTTGATCCAATTTGGTGGATATTTCATCCTAGTTTCAATTGGGTTCATGATTTCTAGTTTTTAAGGCCTTGTAGCCTTTTAGGCCTAATTAGCCCTCCTATTTACTAAAAATGTGGATTTTCTCCCAAAATCCCTTAACACCATTGGGAACTAATTATGAATTCCTTGTGGGTTTATCCTGGACTCTAGTATTTTCAAGGTCTTAAGTCCCCACTTTGTCTATACACTATTTTTCCAAGAAACCCCTATTTTCATGGGTTTTGGGGAACATGTACACAGTCTGGTTTCTTGGTTCATTTTGAATGTCTTACCCAAATCCATTGAAATTATAATTGCATCCAACTAACAAGGACTCACCTCTCTACATGCCCCCACCATTTATTGGGCTCAACTAATCCACTAAGCAATCTTTCTTGCTACTGTTCCATTCAAGCTCCTAACCAGAATGCACTGGCACTCGCCTAGGGCTTGATGCTAAAATTGCTTCCCCTACACAAAATGAATCCACAAGATATATACACAATATAAATGGATTCCCCTACTTGAATCCAAGAGGCCATAGGAATCTGACCACGACAATTCAAGAGGGAGGCATATTTACATAGTTGCCTCAGAACCAGACAGCGAACCTAAAGAAATGAAAGAATTTACAAAACCTTAACCAGTAACACAAAATGATCAAAACAATGCCACAAAAAGTAAGTAAATGCCAAAAAAGAAGTTCTCAATGCATTAAACTATCACTTTCAATCCATTAAACAACTGGATCAAAGCTCTGTTGCAAAATTATAGTGTAATTCACTCCTTCAAACATAGTCCGTACTAAAAGACAACTAATTCTTGGAATAGGGTTTTTTCCACCTTATATACCTTATTCCCTCATGTCTGGACACACATGTTGGGATTTTGGCACCATTAAAGCCCTTTCCTAGCTTTTAGGAAAAGTTGTCATGACAACTTTGCAAAATTGCAAAAGTTGTCATGATAACTTTTACATCTTTTTCTCAAATGACAAATTGTCACTTCCAATGCCCCAACTTGGTCCTAAAACTTATCATATTACCTTAAAACACTCAAAAACACCAAAACCATGAATTCCACTCCATTTTGGAGTTTTGGTCAACCCTTTGACCTTTTGGTTGACTTTTAAGGACATAGACCTCTAGCTACAACTTGATCTCATCCATTACTAAACCCTATTCACTACTGACTCTAGACACACATTAAACACATTTGGGACTTTATATCTTAGTCCTTATTAACTGGTGGTTGTCCAAACCAACCTACAAGCCAAAATGACAAAAAGATCTAACAAATACCTTAAGGTGCTCTTGCACCAGAGAGAGAGAGAGAGAGAGAGAGAGAGAGAGAGACTCTAATTTACTTCATCTTTCGATTTCAAACAGTTTAACGACAATATGCATTCAAATCTGATTTTTTTTTTCAAAATGTAGAGTTTCGTGTCCATTCAGGCAAAAAAGTGTAACCCACTATTGTGGGTTCACCCGTGCATAAAGAGACACACCTTTTATAAGTATAATCTTGTAAATAAAGATAACACACAAGAAATAATACCTTGGTAAAGTGAAGCATAAGGATAGTTATCCTCCTCTCTCAAGTTTTTGATATTTTCCTTTCATGTATAAAATTTTATTTTGTGGTCTCATGCCCAGAAATCAACTCAATAAAATTAATTATGTACAACTCATGTAATATAGAAGAAATGATTTATGAAATATAGTTAATTAGTCTATGAATGCCATCGACCCCAATAATCATTCGCAAGATCGAGAGACAAGAAAGTGGCTTAAATGCTTTTTTATCCAATCACAAAGCTTGATTCCTCATATATATTCCATGACACAAAGGATACTTGAGTCTCCATGAATTGCCTAGAAACAATAGGAAGGAGGGAACCCTGGTGCAACTTGAAATATCTACATGCATTTCTAATATGAAAATGCAATGTCTTACTGTCAGGATATAGCAGAGAAACATATCAGTATAATTTTTCTAGGCTACATTCATCTATCTCAATGAAAATGTGACTTGGCCAAAGCACTTGAAAATATATAATATATCTTAAAAAGAGGATCAACCTTCTTTGTTAGCCCATAATCAACACTTGTCCTAGAAGTTAAACCCATTACACACAAGGAATATAAACTACTTTCTTTAATAAAAGACATAATAATCAATTGTGCATATGCTCTTTAATTTAAACTTTTTCTTTTGATGAAAATGATAATATCACAATACTACATGCATTAAATTCCTACTCATGAAATCATGTGATTACATTTTATCTTTCTATGCAAAATAAAATCTAGGCGTCTCTTTGTGCATAATAATCTTTGATATGAATTTTCATGCATTGTCATTTTCAAATGCATTTTAGTTTCTTAACCATAATCATGTAGATTTGTAATAGGAAATAATGGAAATAAAGAGATTTTAGTTATGGAGTGAAAACAAACAAGTAATTGTCACATGAAAGTAAATACATATATGTTTTGTATGTATGTATGTACGTACGTACATACGTATACATATATGTATGAATATGTGTATACATATAGGTGTGTATGTATATAAATATTTATATATATGTATACATATATATACTCATGTGTGTGTGTGTGTGTGTGTGTGTGTGTGTGTGTGTGTGTGTGTGTGTGTCTACTACCATTTCAAAAGAAAGACCAATTTAATGCTTGTATGATCATAACGAATCTAATTTCATAAACAAATCCTATTTTATAAACAAATTTGACCTGATAACCAATTATGATTTCATACTGCAATCAATAAGATCTAAGAAGAAGATGAGAGAAGATCATTCATGTTATTCAGTCTCATAATACACACATAAACATTTGTGTATATATGCATGTGTGTATACACATATACATTCACACAAATATATTCATACATATCTACGCCATGCCAATTTAAAAATTAGATCAACATAAATGTGAAAATTCCATAATTTTCATGATAAATAAAGCAAAGAGTAGTTATATGTCTTGTAGTTTATAGACAATGAGCAAATGTGTGTTTATATACATATATGTACATATGTATGCATGTACACACACACACACACATATATTTATGTATATATTTATTTATTTATGTATATATAGATATATATACACACACACACACACACACACACACATATATGTATGTATATATATGTATAT
>MU224169.1:2197975-2208149 GCA_018584345.1 Thuja plicata | reverse complement strand
ACATATACATACACACACACACACACACACACACACACATATATATATACACACACATGCACGCACGCGCGCGCATGTGTGGAAACAAATCAAACTGTTATGGCATCAATATACAATTCTAGAAACATACTGGTAACATCATAAGTGCATCAATCTCAAATTCATAATGCGAGAAAATTTGAAGTTGAAAAACCCAAAAGGATGAAAAATAGATTGGTATAAGAATTCCAAATCAAGTTGCTCCAAAAACAATTGGTGAGGCCTTTAATTCTCTATTGTATATTTCACATAAATTTATCCGTGAAACTCAATATATTTGGTTGCTCTAAGATTTCAAGATAATGGTTGTATACAAGTGCAACAAAAGCTCATATTCGAGCCTTGATCTAATCTCCATTCTATGCTAAGAAGATGCCAAAATGAACAACCTCCAAATTGTTTTTGTGTATCATTCAAATGGTAGTGCTCATGCCTAGTACTAATCATTGTTTTGCCAATGTTGAACGCCATTTACAATTGAGAATTCATTGCATTGGATTATGCCCTAAATTAGGTGATATGTCATAGAAGCATAAATTGTTTGGGGAATAAATTAGCAAACCATAGGAGTGGGATTTAATTTTTTTTTTGGGAAAAACCGGTTTTACAAAAATAACTTGAAAATTTGAAGAAAAACAATCAATTACTTTTTTTTAATATTAAAGAATATTTCCATAGCACAGATGATAAAGAACTTATATAAATGATTCAAAGCACTTGCACAACCTCCTCCTGATATATTTTTAGTTCATGCCGCTAGGCAAGATACTATAGCATCCATTGGATGTCATTATATATATTTTTTGACCAATCAGATAGATGAATTTATGATGAGCATATCTTTTCTCTTATGTTTTCATTTTTTATTTTAATTTCAAAAATTTTAAAAATATTTTTTCCCATTTCCTCATTGGTGCGTACAATGAATAGTCATTGTGCCAAACTTTTTTACTATCGAAGGGAAAAATTTCTTTGGGAAATATTTTTAGTATCTTTGGCCGTGAAGTAGGTGAACTTTATTTTCTCTGCTAATTAATAGGTTGAAATGACTATTCTGTGAGAAAATCTAGAAAAATCTGGATGCGTCAGTGGAGATGAGTACCAATAATGGAGGAAATCTGTCCTAAAAATTTGCTTGTTACATCATTCTGACATTTCCAGTGTAGATTGGGAGATATTATTTTTCTATGGCAATGTTCACAGTCTAGATGAAATGCATCATTTTTTAAAGAACAAAACCAATAAATGAAGGTCAGAAATTAGTTCTTGTAATTTAATACCTGTCCACAATCTGGAACATTCATCTATCGTATTTGTTCATCCATTTCATAGGTGATTTTCTCAGCCAAGTTGCAAAGAATTTTTTTTGGGTTTTAGGTTATTGACAAAAATTTTGAGCTTTAGGTTCTGGGCAAAAATTAAGGTATGATCTCATTCCCGTCAAATTGTTTCTGTTTTCTCAAACATTTATACATTTCTGGTTAGCTCTGTGACTATAAAAGTTTTCTCTTGGTAAGTTAGAAGAGTCAAGCCCCTCAAAAACTGCCATGAATGGCCTTCAAATATGTCATACTTTGTCTATTTGACGTCTACTTGAATTTGAATTTTACATAGGATTATCTCTGACTACTTAAGTAAACGAATTTAGCTCTTGAAATTCATGGCGGGGCTACACGATGGAGTTTTTTTTGTCTTTGCCATTTTTTTTGTCAGTTAAGTCAGCCTAGGAATTTAGATGTGTTTAATTTTAGTAGTCTATGCTTCTCACTAAAGTTAGTACCAGATTCACAACATTATGTTATGCTTTTATAATCTTTCAAAGGTTTTCAATTTACTTTTATTTGTTTTACTACGTGGTCGGTGAAAAAATTACAAGCATGAATTGGTGGTGGTAGATTGCAGGTTATGGAATCTTGTGGTCTTTGTTTTGAAAGAGCGTTGTGGAGAGGTTGTCGTCCCATGTTTTTTTCTCAGTTGGAACTGTTGTGAAAATCACAGAGAAATTCGAGCTAATGAAGTCACCTGAAACATGACATTTTCCTAGCCATCCTACAGTATTTCAAGATTTTGTATTCAAACCTATATTGTAATTTTTTGAATTTATTAATTGGTACTTTCAATAGATTGATAACATTTGACAAAATATTTCCTTGTGAAAATTTGATTAAAATTTTAATAAGTTTGACTTGGTTAAGAGACACAACCCTATTGTTGACGGGACTTTGTGACTAGCTCCGCCAACAGACGTAAGTTGTCACCGGGTACCGGGGTACTGACCAACTCTGCCTGTAGAGGTTTACCAGAGAATGAATTCTCCTAGCCTCCAAGCACCTGGTATTCAGGTCTCAACAGTGCGAGGGAGCTAAGTTGGGTAGGTGACTGTTGTTTGAGGGGATAGCTTGTTTTTACTCATCTTTTCGGGGATTTCAAAAGGGATGGGGTTTCCTGCAAGCATTTGGATTTTCAAAGAACACTCAAAATATAGATCAAGGTTAGACGTATATTTCTACCTATAGTTATGCAATATATATTCAAACATCAAACAATGCTCCAATGCAAGAAAACTACACTAAATACCAAATACACAACGAACCAGCGATTCATATGCATTCGATAGAAAATGGAGATAAGATCATTAATCTAATGAAAAAATAGGAGCAAAGGGCATAAGAAAACATATTGCACAAAAGATGTTTTCTAACTTCAGAGATCAGAACAACAACAACACATGGCCTCAAGATGTTCTTCCTTCTTTCATTATCTTGAAAATGTTCCAACATCACTGGCGAGTACATTCATGGCTCCAAGGGAGCATTCTAAGCTACTAAGAACAACTGAGCATTGAGCTACTAAGAACAACTGAAATTAAAATTCTATTTGCAATGAACTCAAAAATACTATGCTTCTATTACTGTTGGACTGCAAAATTATCAATTTCACTGACCCTTGTTATGGCGTTAGACTTCTTATTTATACACAAAATTGACCTAAAACTTGACCTAATCTACCTGTACACTTGCTAAATAAAATATATTATCCATAGCCGATACTACCTAGACCACTTACAATCACCTCGAGATGTACAAAGGTCTGACAAGACAGAAGAAGAAGATAGAGGAGAAATCAAGAAAAATCAGCCTAGAGAAGAGAGCCAAGGTACTTATGGAAGAAATTTGCTTATCTCGATAACCTAGGCTACATGCCTCATTAATGTAAATTGTGGCTCCCTGTCTTTGATGCACACCAGGTAGTTAATGTGGGAGCGACACCTCAAGGGAATAAGAAGACTTTTGTCAGAACCATCTCTTCCATCTGACATGTCATTATCTGGATCACCTACATTCTGACCCTTATTAACTCCTTGAAAGTGATTGGTTGGCTTTAGGGAACCTTGACATGGATTGCTATGAATGAATACAAAAATTGGACCCAAAATTCTAGAGTCTGGGAGCTTATGCTCAAAGAATAACAAATTTGCAAAACCTTGCCCTACTGGCGAAAATCTCCGTAGACCGGAGGACTTTATTGCCTTATACTCTTTTGAATTCCTCCAAGATCTAGAGGATTCCTTCTTTGTCTATCTCTTTTATACAATATTAGCATTCTTTAGCTGCCTCCAACTGATCATCGACATCCTGGGCACCCTCTTTGAATTATGCGGCCATCTTTGCGGCATCATGTGCCCGGAGCAACATCTGGGTGAGGCGCAACATCTTCACTCCATCAAATTATTCAGGAGTCCAGAATTATGACTCCATTATTTCATCAAATTTTCTCACAACAAAATCCACTAGAGCGCATGTCTCGGTGCTGAAGGGATTGACTGCCGAAACACTTGTAACAAATGCCACATACAAATTTAATGACTTTTCAATCACCAAGACTTTACACTTTAAGGTCGCTACCAGTTGCTTGCTCATCTCTATTTTGAGACCAAGTATGGAGTGTTGGACTTGGAGGAACCCAAAATGTTCATCCCCCAAAATTCCCATCTCTGTGACAATATCCTGCCTGATGTTATTTATTTCTTCTAGCTCATCGCTCCATTCTTCATTTTTTTCTATCTCCCCCTCCCACTGGGAAATGAAGATGTTCACCTGGCCAAAGAAGTTGCTATCCTGGTGGAGGTCTGGGAGGGTATATGTTAGGAAGTGCCTTATGACTCCTATCTGTTCTATCACCCAATCGTTGACAGCTTGTGCTTTCTTCTTCATGGTTCTGAGCGCGTCAATGTCACCCTATGGGAGCGATGTTCCAGAGGTGGAGGCCTCTGGAGGAATTGTAGTTAAAGGCTGCATCAATTCTGTAAGAAGCTCGAGAAGGTTGGCATTTGCTTATCTTGCCTCCTTCAGTTTTTGGGCTTGTTTGTCATATCAAGCCTCAATTACTCGACTAGCCTCTTTTAATAGGTCTAATTCTCCCTGTTTGTCTCTCCTCCCCAGAGGAACTTCTGTGATCATATATTCCACATCCCCTTCTACTTCCTCTTCTACATTTGGGGGAGGCATCACTACCATCGTGATGGTATTTCCTCCTGGACTGCTCCCAAGTGTATGGAGGGTCTGGGCCTTCTTGGGCTTCTGGGCCTCTTGGTTTTGTGCCATCATTTTGGCGAGAGAGAGGGGAGCTCTCGCTGCTATCGATGCCTTCCTTTTTCTTGACACTACCAGCCAATGTGGTGGTGGGGGTGGTTTTACGACTAAGTCCTGGATACTAGGGTTTCCTTTTGGGGCTGGCCGCACTTATTCGACATCTCTAGTCTCTATGGACTCCTTTTCTCCACTCTCGGGATTCCTTGTCTCTCCCACCTTAGTGGAATTTTCATCTATAGTGTCAGGGACACTGCCTTCCCTGACACCTGTGGCATCTGTATCCATGTTTCTGGGGTTCTCCCCCATGTCCTGTTGTTGTTGGTTTCCTTTGACATTATCTGCCAGGACATTCTCATCCAAGGGCACATTTTATGGAGGGGGCGAAGGTGTCTGGCCTAGATCTGATTATTGTGCTGCGAAGACCACCTTATTGAATGTCAAATTCTGGGGTAACGGGTCACCCAGAGTAACTAGAGGCATTTGGAGAGTGGAAATTGGGGGTACAATTGCTCCCGAAGGTCAAGTTTCCCCAGCCATAGTCGACTGCTCATCCTGTGTTTGCCTTCCTTCTGTCTCAGTCCCCAGGATCGGTGTTTCTTCTACACTTGGTGTGTTTTTCTATCCTTGCTCTTGGTCCCAGGCCTCTTCTTTCAGGGAAATATCCTCTACCGCCCTATCCACGTCTTCTTGTAGATTTACCAAGTCCTTAGTCTGGAAGATATCATCAAAACTATAGTGGGGAGGGGAGGCCTCTAGATTATCCTCTGCTTTGGGGGAGGTAGGGATAAGCTCCACAGGAATGTTGCCCAATTTCCCGGGGCTTGCATTTGTGCTCGGTGGAGGATTATTCGCCCTTGGTTTCTTTATCCTTGTTTGCAGCGGGACCCCGACGTCCAGAATAGTTGCACTCTCCTCCTTTGTATCTACTGCTCGGCTCATAAGTGTTGTGAGTGATGGTGATCCTGTAGGAAGGGCGGATCCCACTGTAGTGATCGGGAGACCAAGAGAAAGTTGGGCGCTCATTATTTCGCCCAGTTGTCAGGATGACTCAAGCTAGGTGTGGAGTTGTTCCATTATTAGTGCTGGAACTGAGGACGGGATCGGGGCTGGGGTGCTCTCCTGGACCCTCCTGGAGGGTATTTTTCCTGCATACTTGTGCAAAATACTCATGACTGCGTTGCACAATGCCTAGGGTGACATCCTCTATTGTCAAAACTTTTGAGGTGTCCTAGTCCACCGGAGGGAGATCCATCTTATCAATCCCCTATAATTTGTATGATGGGTCGTCCAAGGGCCCGCTATCTGAAAATTCCTTTGGAAAGGTCTGAAGGCTGAGGCTCTTCATCATTCCTTTTGTCATCTTTTCATACTTTCGACTCCAAACATCAAAATCATCTTGGCAATTTGCCCAAAAATCCCCCTGTAACCACCTAAATTTGGTCTGTTCCAACTATGGACCCTATTTGCCCTAAGTGTGATCATACCCTCGATTATGTCCAAACGACCCTATTACTGCTTGGCATAAATCTTCGAATCAATTTAATGTCCTAGGTGATTTTTATCACTGAATTATATTAATTATTATAGTCATACAATTCAAATCAATTTAAACCAATTAAATCAAATCAAATTCAAACATGGCTATAGTATTTAATTATAAAGGAATTAAATAAATCCCTAAATCAATTACCTACTTGCAAACTAACCCATTCCCCTAGCCTATTTAATTTAATTAAAATGGCTATAGTCCCCTTAATTATTAAAAAGTAATTAAATTGTTTAAATAATTAAATTCCTATTTTTGAATGAATTAAATAAGTTTAGTTCATTTAATTAATATTCCCTTAAAACCCCAACCTAACCTATCTCAACCACTTCTACCCTGGGTTCTAACCCTTCTCAACCCATTCACCCTTGCTAATCTAATCCTAATTCTAAATTCTACCATAACCCACCTCCTAATGTTGTCACATTCCATTAAGGAATGATTAACAACTCAACCCAGTTGAGAAAGTCCACTTTCTCAAGCATGACTTTCCTAAGGGACCAAATTGTCAAGTTGAACCTTACACACTCCCCATGCTTCTTTAAGGCTTTCATTAATGCCTCATTAATGAAGATGCCTTAAGCCTATGTCTCCTCCATGCCTCATTAATGCTCAAAGCATTAATGGCTCTTACACCACCATTAATGAGTTCCTCAACTCATTAATGAGCCTTGTCCCCCCTCTCTCTCCTCATTCTTCTATAAATAGAAGCCATTTTTGAGAGCAAATAAGCCTTCATCCCATATTGTAAATGCATTGTTATGCTATTGGAATAGACTTAGATTCATATCTCATTTCATAGTTCATGTTTATTACATTGTTATTATGTCCATTTTTAGATTAATATGCATTGCTCATTGAATATTAGCTTGTTTTAAATTAAATCTTTCATGCTAGGTTGTTTATGTCACTGGTATTTAGCATAAATCTGAGGGCTTTTATGTTACATGATACACTCATCTTAGTTAGAAAGCAATAAGTCGAAGTTATGGTTTATATGCTCTTTAACCCTTGATTTTCACTAACAGACTGACTTATTGAAGTGTTGTGTTGCAGGTAACAGGTGCACAAATATACACACACACCCCCAAGTGAAACTCGTGGGGTGTTGACGCCCGGGGTAATGCTATGTTTATTTTGCCGAGCGGATCAAAGATGTTCTGCGCTAGATAGAATTCTTCCAGCCCTAGACTTTTTAACTCATTATCAGCCTCTTTGGCCATTGCAAGGCTGCAAGAGTAATTCCTGCAAGTGATCGGGAAAGGGATTGAGGTAACTTTCTTGACTCCATAAAATGCATGGAGCTCTAGGATTTGCCTGCAATACTCCATCAAAATAATCCTATCCCCACAATGCTTGGGCAATAGGTAGGGTTTATCGGAGAATCCGGTCACCCGAATATAAGAATGCTGGTGAAATTGAATAAAATAAAATCTGTATGAACTCACCAAGGCCATAGCCTCCTTTGACAGCCAACAACTGGCATCCCGAGATGGTATCAAAATATTGTAGCAAACGAAGGTATCGTTTACTCGGCAAAAATTGGGGAAGCTGGCTTCCCATTGAATTTGGGGAAAATGATCTCAAGGCACACTCTGGTCGGGCCTGGTCCCAAGGATTCCCACTGTAACTAAACCCTGAATTCTGGGTCTCTGCTATGCCAGTTCCCATAGAACATACAAAGTCATGTAGAACTTCGATGTCTCGCTGACCTTTTTCAGCTAAAAATCTACATGATTGGCAACAATGGTTGCCTAGTCAAAATTATGCCCGTTGGTGGCGATGCTGTATAAAAAGTAATACATCCAGGCTGAGAAATCTCAGGCATGTGATTTCTCGAAGACCCGACATAGAAAGATTATCCCCACCCATATGCTTTCTTTGAAATCTATGTGGGGGATCTCCAACTTCATCTTCATATAGTCCTTTCTTGGAGTCTTCATCCAGTGGGTGTTGAGGTTTTGTCTAGTAGCCTGTTGTACATTAGTGAACTCTTGTAATGACGTGGCCTGGGAGATGACAATAAAATTAGCAAACTAGGGGATTCCCAGTCCTGAAGCCAGAGTAGCAGTGTCAAGGGATACTAGGGGCGTTGGGTAGCCCATTGAAAGGGGAGAAGTAAGTATAACGGCCCCGATGGTGGTGTTGTAATGTTTGGCCAAAGTTAGGATCAACTCTAGGGCTTGCATAGAGTAAGGGAAGCAAGCGGCTTTGATGATGTCGTAAGCGGCCACGTTCTTCGCCATACTATCTCCGGCAGAATGTTTAGTGAACATTGTTCTTACTATGCCCTATAATTTGGCCCATGGTCCGACCTCTGTGTCAGTGATTAGTTGTAACTTAGAATCCACCTTGGATCCCATGAGGACACCATCCTTTAGATATTTGGACATGAGCGGGAGATTCTCTAGTGCTTTCTCAGCCCTTGTCTTGGTGGCCACTCTTGTTGAGGTGGTCAGGAGTTTCAGATTTCTGGGAGGGGAAGCTACCTCATAAATATTGATTGATGATTTGTTGATAGATTGCAAGCCCAAACAACCATTAATACAAGTAATTAAATATAATAAATTTATGGGTTCTAGAGATTTCATCGCTATTTCTCACCTGTCCTCAAAAAGAGGTTAGCTTGAATCAAATCCCAGAAATGTAATAAATAATAGCTTTGAATTTGATTAACACTCAGGGGTCCTGGGGGTTCTGGTCCATGCAAAAAATGTGATGAAGGTCATGGGATTACGTGGAAATCAGAGTCCAAAGAAACTAGTCGTTATTGAAGTGACTGGGCAATAAGACATACTAGGCTGATGTGGGTTGTCACATGGTCATGCAATAAATAGAGTAACGACATTTAAGGTGATAGTTGTCTCGACATGGATGGAATGAATGCCACTTGTTATTGTTTTAAATGCTCACACGCAAGTAGTTTAATCCCGCCATCAATGTCAAAGCTATGGGAGGAGAGAGAAAGGCTGCAACTCAAATAGGCGAGGTGTCGAGTTTGAGTCCAGCAAAAACTAGGTGGGTGAGCTCAAATTGTATTCAATAATATAGAGGGCGCAGTGAGCTCGTCACAGGGTGGGTTAGACTTGACAGGATATATAGACTAAACATAGAAGCTACCCTGAGAAAATGCTATTTACACAGAAGGCCAAAGAACCAATCAATTTATAATAGTCATCGACCAACTACTAACAAATTTACAACTATTTACAAAAGCTTAGAGAAATTTACAAAGATTTACAACTATTAACATATTATCTACATTATCTACAAATGTACAGAAACAAACAATGCATAGAAGGCGGACAACCTTCCTACAAAGCCATCCCACCAACAGGAGGTGACGACGAAGACCCAAACACAGAAAGCAAACAAATAAAAGAAAACTAGAAATGAAAGAACAAAGCAAAAAGAAAAGAAAAAGGAGAGAAGGGCATGACAGACCTACCAAAAAACCAGAGGATGGGGGAGGAAGGGCACGGGAGGTGCTTGAAAATGGATAGCTTCAACATGCCAAAAACACATTGAGAACCCAAAGAATACCTTGAAGCACGCTTAATCACTCTGAATCACTGTTAACTCTCAAAGCAAATCGCACTTAGCTCTATGTAAATTTGCACAAATCGCTCTTAATTAGCTTTGAGGGTAATTTGTTCACGGTAAGTGTAAAAATGATAAGTGAAGTTCAATTTATATCCCTCGGGTTAAAGCACACCATTCCCTTCTGCAAACCCCAAGAAAAAGGCAAACCTTTGTGCCTGCGGAATCCTGCGTGATCACACCCTCTAACTAAAGAGTAAGCAATGGCACAAGAATCTCAGAGTCTGGAATTCGTCCAACACAAAGAAACAAAACACTCCATGATGTTGTAAATATGGATGGAGTAACTAAGAGGGGAGGGGTGAATCAGTTACCACAAAAATAAATCCACAAGTCCCTTAGATGTCTTCAATATATATTACTGTTACTCGGTAGATTAACTTATCATTATCTTTTA
>MU224169.1:2172492-2191752 GCA_018584345.1 Thuja plicata | reverse complement strand
GACCGAGTGAGCCCGGTAGTAACTAACTTCTCGATATAGTATTCTGGAGCGCTCGGTAGACTCTGTAAATAGCTTCTCTTACCGACTGAGCTTGGTGGACTCTGTCAACTGCCTTGCTGAACATTCTAAGCTCGGTAGACTCTGTCTGATGACTGATATGACATTTGTGTAACATCAAGGACAATACACAATTAAACAATTGTTTCCAACACATGACTGGGCCCAGGGCAAGGAAGACCATAAGGGAAGCCAACAACAGCCGCGCTGAGGCAAAGGCCATAAAAAAAAAAGGCCAAAAAGAAGCAAAGGAAGAACCAAAAGCAAAAAATGGGGGGGGGGGAGGGACCCAATATTTTGCCAACAAAATGTAGGGACGGGTATGCAGGGCATAACAAATGGCAACTTGCTAGGATGAATGCCTTAGCACATTTGAGAACCACAAAATCTCGGGTTAGCAAAATTGGGACTCATCTTTACCTAAAGCATTTCACTTGCAAGGCGCGAGGTGTCTGAGCAAATCTAACTCACCATGATTCAATCCTTCAATTTCTTGTCAGTCATGAAGTTTGTGCTTTGAAAGAAAATCATGCTGATGACTTCCAAGAGGAATAGAGAGACAACACTGAGTGCATCATACCAAAGTCACTATATCATGTATAATTCTCCAGATCCTAGAATTCTCTATTCTCCAGCTTTCTTTCATTTCTTTGAAGATGGGGAAGGCAATACTTCTTTCATCGTGAACCTTAAGCTTAACTAGTTTTAACGGCGGTACTTATTTCACCTTGCCATCCATTTTAATTTGCTAAATAGGAGATACGTTCTAAACTTGGGATATTTTCTTGATTTTCGGACATGGCCAATAACCAGTGCAACTACTCTGCTCTTGAGGATCATACGATTACTTGCTTCTTAGATTTTCTGTTAACTGATGTCAAGACTTTTGAGATATGAATCTGATGAAGATTACCCATAACCCTTGACCATGCGTATAAAAGAACTCTGGAGCGTGGACAAATTCCACCATGCTAACAATAGATTTTGGACTAACCGAATTGCGTAAGACACCATTCCAGGGACTAGATGTCCTGCGAAGCATACCTGTCTACAAGAAGAGAGCAACATGTCAGGAACCCAAAAAACAAGATACGCAAAGAAAAAAGAAACCAAAGACAAAAAAAAAAAAAATGGCCCCGGAGGGCCGCCGACTATTTACAAGGATACAACACTCCTAAGGAGTGCCAGGAAAATATTTACAAGCAAGAACATATACATATGATACAAGTTTGGGAAAACTTACCTCCCGCCTCTATTCAAAGTAATGTTTGAGAAACTATCCATTGACGGGCAATGGAATGACTTCTCCAGTCATGGTGTTGAGGTGATAAGTGTTGGCCTCGTAGATCTCTGAAATTAAGTAAGGTCCGAGCCAGAGCTTTTGGAACTTGGTGTGCTTTCCCTTCTTCTCTTGGGCCTTGTCCCACAAAAGGACTATGTCTGAAACCCAAAATTATTTGTATTGGTCTCTCTTGTCGAACCACCGTTTGACGACTGCTTGGTGACGCGCAAAATGCTCTAGTGCTGTGTCTCTTTGTTCTTCCATTCTCACCAGGTTCAGGAGGAGAACCTACACAATGTTATCCCAAGCGCTAAATTCCTGCATGAATTGTAAAATTGAGATTTGTAAGTTTATTGGGAATATAGGACTCTGGCCATAAACCAGGTGAAATGGAGAAGTTCCCAGGACTGCCTTGATTCTGATACAATCCGCCCAAAGGGAAAACCTAAGTTTTTGGTTCCAGTCCTAGGGATTCATCTCTAGCAAATGTTTGATCACCTCCAGCAGGTTTTTATTGGTAGACTCAGCAACGTCGTTTCCCTGGGGATAATAGTTTTTGGAGAACTTTAGGGTGATCTTCCTCTAAAAGGTCCATTCTAATAGTTGTGCTGAAGAAAACACCGGACCATTGTCACACACGATGGCAAAAGGCATTCTTAATCTTGTGATGATGTTCTCTTCCAGGAACTTAATGACTACATCCGCTGTATTGTTCTTGCATGGGATTGCTTCAGACCACCAGGTACAATAATTAGTAGCAGTTAGAATGTATTAGTGATTGGTGAATGATTTGGGGTTTATTTCCCTGATAAAATCAAATGCCCATTGGGCAAAAGGTCAAGCTTCAAAGACCGGCTATAAAGGCATTGTCAGGTTTCGCTCACGAGAAGCGACGGTTTGGCAAGTGTGGCACTTCCTTACGTGAGTGTGAACATCTTTGAAGATGAAGGGCCAATAATATCTGGCCCAAAGAATTTTATGGGTAGTGGCATCAGTTGAGCCATGCTTGGTCCCATACTGCCCGTGGAATTCTTCCATCATTTTGGCATCTTGGTCTTTGTCTATGCACTGGAGATAAATCCCCTCGAAATTCTTGCGAAAAAGTGTCCCATTTTTTTTATCATGAAGTGCACACTTTTCATTCATAGGGCACGATGTTTGTTAGGGGGGTCCCTCTGGGCACTTGTTGTTAAGTAATAGGTACACCAGATCGGTATACCACAGATCTTGAGTGATGGACTCCACAGTGTAAGTTTGACACTTGATGTTTGGAGTGTCCTCTGACATCGCTTTACATAGTCCCTAGCCTCAGTATATTTTCATTGGTTGCATCTCGAGATCATATCTTGGAGGATGGACATCCATTTCCCCCAATGCTCACCCAATTCACTCTATAATAGTAAATACTTGATAGCCTGGTCTGGAATAATAGCATGCACTTTGCTCCGGAGAATGTAATGCTAAAATTTCTTCATGGCCCAAACTAAAGCAAAGGTCTGATTTTCCAATGGTGTATACTGGAATTTGGAATTTTTAAAGGGGGAGCTCATGAAATTAATAGGTCATTCTTCCCCCTCAACCTTCTAGGTTAAAACTGCAGCGGAAGAATGTGGCGAAGCGAAGGAATAAATATGGAACAGGAGGGAATAGTTCAAACTTGCCAAGACCGGTGCCTCTACTATAGTTTGCTTGATTTGAGCAAATGCTCGTTTCACTTTGGGGATCCACTCAATCTTGGTATCTTTCCTCATCATATCATTGAGCGGTTTGAAAATCTCAGTGAATCCAGTAATGAATCGCTAGACAAAATTTATCTTTCCGAAGAAAGATCTCATTTCCTTTTTACTGTTGGGCATTTGCAAATTTAGCAGTGCTTCAACTCTCTCAGGGTCGATGGATATCCCTTTCTCAGAGACTATATACCCAAGTAGTTTCCCTTTAGTGACCCCAAATATACACTTCTTAGGGTCGAGGGAGATACCATACCTGTGACATCTCTCGCAGATCTGAGCGAGGTGGGCGAGATGATCACGCTTGTCCCGGGAAAAGACTGTTAAATCATCAAAGTAGATGATTATGCATTTGTTAACCAAGCCTTCGAACGCAATGTCCATGGCCTTCTGAAATGTGGCCCTAGTGTTAATTAGGCCAAAGGGAATTCTCTGATATGCAAACATCCCCCACTTGGTGGTGAACATCATTTTACTCCTATCTTCGAACTTAACCATAACTTGGTTGTACCCAGAGTACCTATCCAAGAAGGACATCATTTGTGAACCGTTAACAATTTATAACACCTCATCCAGCAAAGGGAGAGGGTGATTGTCCTTCCTAGAGCTTTGTTTAGGTTGTGGAAATCCACACACATGTGAATCTCGCCATTCTTTTTACGCACAGGGACAAGGTTGGCAACCCATGTAGTATGCCAAATAGGAAAGATGATCTGGGCTAACAATAATTTATGAACCTCCTGGTGGAAAAGGGGTTCGATCAAAGGGTTTACATGCCTCTATTTTTGCCAAAAAGGTTTGGCATCTAGTTTTAGGGGGATGGTATGTGTCATGATAGAGGTATCATAAGTCTTGAGATCCTCATACCCCTAGGTGATAACATCAATGTATTCTCGTAGAACCGCAAGAATCTTCTCCTTCTCCCCTGGGAAGAAGGAGATACCAATGTGGACCAATTTTTCTTCATCGGTTTTACCGATTTTAACTTTCTCATATTTTTCCTCCCTCAGAGGAGGATGATATCTTGTCTCGGCCCTGGGGGTCTGAATCGAAGATTCATTCTAGAGCTACCATCCCCTTAGGGATGGTGTTAGTGGGTAGGTCGATGATCTTGTCATTTTCTTCCCCCTGCCCGGTATTGTCATGATCAATTTCTTCCATGATTTGATCTTCAAAGACACCAACATTTTCCATGAAGGCCAAGATGTGTTGGTCATCCTCAAAAACCTAAAAGTGGGTGATATTGTCCAGGATGGACGGGGTGGGGACCATTTCAATAGAGAATTTCTGGAGCTGGGAACCATTCATTGGCTCGAGAGTACTGGCGGACACAACAAGGGCATCCAGAACGTAGTTACATTTCTGGGGAATGAGTTCAGTGCCAAAAGCATAAAAATCTTCAATTAGGCTGCTTGCTCGGTTGCCGTATGTGACCATCCTTTTTTCATGATACGTGTATTGGCTCCAGACCTATTTTATAATTAGCTCTAAATCACCCATTGCTCGAAGGCGGGTGATCCATTTTCTCAATGCGAAGAGGAGTCCAAGGACTAAGGATTCATACTCTGTGACATTGTTGGTGCAGTTGAACTGCAACCTGTAGGATGCAAGGATAGATTTCCCTCACGGATTGATTAGTTCCACTCTGGTCCTGCAACCTTGTTTGGATCAAGACCCATCAAACTTCAGGATCCAATAATCATTGTTAGTTTTATGGGGATGGGGAGGCGAAGTGGTATTTGGATTGGATTTGGTGTTGGGAGGTTTGTGAGGTGATTCCTCCAGCTTGGATGGTGCATAGGTGAGACTTTCCTCCAGAGAGTCTTCTGGTTTGGGTTCCTGGATGAGCGGCACCTCAAGTGTACTGCTGGGTGGATTACTTGGCCCAGGGAACCCAAATTTACGCTCCTGCTCTTAGAGGTCGGTGATGTGGTGGGTAGCAGCAATAATGCAAGGCTCACACTCTAGTTTAGAGTGTTTTTGATAATGTACCTGACACCAAATGCTAGACAAGAGGGTGGTCGGAGTTGCCTTGCTACCTTGCGAGTCTACCTCACACTTCAACTTTTCATCCAGATCCTGAATTCTTTGAGTGATTATAGGACCCTCCTTGGGGATGAAGTTAAAGGTCAAGATTTCCCATGTTTGTTATACCTTGATGGAGGATTCAGAGAAAAGGAACTCATTCACCTTCCCTACTTCGGTGAGGGCTTGTTTCATTCGAGGTTCACTCTCTACCCGGATCTGATTTGATTTCCCCTTCCAGGGGAACCACAAGTGGGAGAAGTTCATCGAGAAATACCCATTGAGGGCCTTTGACCAATTTTGACTTAATAACATCCCATAGGTTCTAGGGATGTCAACCACTTGGATGTCAATGGTGCTAGATATCCAAGGATCTTGGATGAGCCAAATCTGGACATTCTTCATCTCACCAACCATTTTCACGACAGTTTTGTCCAATTGGACTACTGTGCCTTTGGATGGTGTGGGAGTGACTCCGAGCTTCTGGTAGATAGATAAGGGCATGATGTTACCAGAAGCACCGAAATCCACAAGGCAGTTTTATAGGTTCTTCCCTTGAATGTTCAAGCCTAGCAGGAAGGGAGGATCCTCTATATTTCCTCAGAAGACTGTCGAGTTGGAATCGTTGAAAGTGACAATCTTTGGCAGATGACTGATGACTTTCGGGTTTCCTAAGAGCTATAAGAGTGATTTCTTCTACTCGGGAGAATTGAGAAAAAACTCCATCAAGGTCATGGAGGTAGTGGTGCTTTCTAACGCCTTAGTGATATCAAACCGTCCCCCGGGTAAAGTTGGCTCCCCCGACTGGATCCCTGGCATGGTTAGGGCCAAGTCCCTTCGGTGGGAAGGAATGATCATTTGTGTTATCCTAGGGGAGGGTGTTCTTGGGAGGCATTGACACATAAGATGGCCCTTTGTCAGCCTAACTCTGAGTGTTATATGGAGTCTGTGGGTTGGTGAAGGCGTTGGCCTCAAAGGCCGAGATAGATTTGTCAAAGAACCCCTATAGCTCAGGTTCTTCTTTGTCCTCTTCGTCTGTCCTAAAGAAGATGGTCTCACACATAAATGCAGTGTGAGGTGGATCTGATACAGAGGATTCTGGGGGAGTTGTTGTCTGTCTGACTGGGAGATCATGATGATCTTCTCCAATGTAGCATAGTTCACCTTGAAATGTGAGCCAGTGTCGTACAACCTACACCACATGGTCAGGGGATGGAATTCTATGAGCTGCACAGAATGACTAGGTCTAGGAATACCCTGAGTGGTATTTTGATTCGGAGGAGGAACTTCACTTTTCATGTTATTTTTCCATTGTTGTTGGGTGGGTCGAGGCCCATTGTTGTAGTTTCAACCTCCAGGATTGGCATTCCATTGGCCAGAGAAAACATTACCTCTTTGGGAATTGGGATTGTGGGGTGCAAAAGGCCCCACCTTCAGCTGTCCCATGTCTGTTGTCAATGAGGACACTAATCGCCGGAGGGATTCAACCTCAGAGGACAGCTGGGTAGTTGTGTCATAGTGTGACGACTATTATGGTGGATTACCTGGGAAAGCGAAAATAACTCCCAGATTCAAGGATGACAATCCTTCGGCCGTAGACACCTAGAAGAAAGGTACTCTGGGGGATTGTGTCAAAGGTTGTTGCATTTGTTGCGGCTAGTTCCAGGGAATGTATTCCAAACCCAGAATTGTCTGGGCTTGAGATGGGTAAACGTACCAGGCATGTTGGTCTATTGGTAGTGGGCCCATGGACATTGATGGGGCACCCATTTACATATTGGGGTTGTATCCTCCAGCATAAGGAGTTCCACCGGGAAACATATTGAAGGGTAAGCTTTGTTCAATCTCGTCGGGAGCCTTGCTCAATCCACTGGACAACTCTAGGGCTAAGTTGTAAATGTTCGTCAGGGTATCCCGCTCATTAGCAATGGTAGTTATCCATAAGAGAGTAGCAAAAATGGGGTCCATGGTGTTCAGGTATGTCTGGATGGTCACATCAGTGGATGGGCTGAAAGGGCCCGTGCACCGCTTCAAAGCACATTGGAACCGATGGTTGAATGTAGTGAGAGACTCATTCAGTTCCTTCCTGATGGAAATAAACTGGCTGTGGGATGAATCTGGGTCCATGTGTGAATGCGGAAGGCCGCCAAAAAGGCATCTTCCATATCCTGCCAACTATTAATGGAGTTGGCAAGCAAGTTTTAGTATCAGTTCAGCTCATTCTGTCCTAAAGAAAGAGGAAACATCCATTTACAACATCTTGATGTTGTATCCGGTGTCTAGTCATGGCATATGTATAGGCCTAAAGATGTTCTTCTACAGTTTGGGGGCCTAGATGCTCGTACTTGGGGCAGATCTTCACCGGATGCAAAGGAAGATCGATAGTAGCACTGGAGAACTGTCCCATTGGGGACCTGCTATTATCGAAGTAGGTAGCCATTGAGACTATTTGGTTTTGGCTAGGTTGGATGTTAGTCCCCGGGATTATCTAAGGGATTTGGGTATTCTGGTGTGTAGCGAACCCCAAGATAAAATTGGCTGGCTGTATCGTTTGTTGGGTTCTTTTCTTTCGGACGGGAGGTTCGAGTTCTACAAACTCTCCAAGATTCAGGGTTGATGAGAGGATTATTTCAAAGCGTAGGGGTGAGAATGACCCTATCCCATATAAATCTTGGTTCCTAAAACTACTGCTTGGGGATCCCTCAAGCGGTGTGAAATCAAAATCTTCCGAGGGAGATGAGCTCATGCCCTCCTTAAAGCAACAATTTCTGTTGATGGGACTTTGTGACCAGCTCTACCAATAGAGGTATGTTGTCACTAGGTATTAGGGTACCGACCAACTTTTCCTGTAGAGGTTTACCAGAGAATGAATTCTCCTAGCCTCCAAGCACTTGGTAGTTGGGTCTCGACCGTGCGGGGGAGCTAAGTTGGGCAGGTGACTATTGTTTGAGGGGATAGCTAGTTTTTACTCATCTTTTCAAGGATTTCAAAAGGGATGGGGTTTCCTTCAAGCATTTGGATTATCAAAGAAAACTCAAAAGATAGATCAAGGTTAGACGTATATTTCTACCTATAGTTATGCAATATATATTCAAACATCAAACAATGCTCCAATGCCAGAAAACTACACTAAATACACAACGAACCAACAATTCATATGCATTCAATAACAAAGGGAAATAAGATCATTAATCTAAACTAAAACATAGGAGCAAAGGACATAAGAAAACATACAACACAAAACATGTTTGCTAACTTCAGAGATCAGAGCAACAACAACACATGGCCTCAAGATGTTCTTCCTTCTTTCATTATCTTGAAAATGTTCCAGCATCATTGGCGAGTACATTCATGGTCGCAAGGGAGCATTCTAAGCTACTGAGAACAACTGAGCATTGAGCTACTGAGAACAACTAAAAGTAAAATTCTATTTGCAATGAACTCGAAAATACTATGCTTCTATTACTGCTGGACTGCAAAATCATCAATTTTGTCGACCCTTATTATGGTATCAGACTTCTTATTTATACACAAACTTCACCTAAAACTTGACCTAATCTACCTGTACACTTGCTAAATATAATACATTATCCATAGCCGGTACTACCTGCACCACTTACAATCACCTTGAGATGTACAGAGGTCTAATAAGACATAAGAAGAAGATAGAGGAGAAATCTAGAAGAATCAACCTAGAGATGAGAATCAAGGTAATTATGGAAGAAATTTGCTTATCCCAGTAACCTAGGCTACATGCCTTATTAATGCAAATTGTGGCTCCCTGTCTTCAATGCACACCAGGTAGTTAATGTGGGAGCGACACCTCAGGGGTATAAGAAGATGTCTGTTAGAACCATCTCTTATGCCTGACATGTCATTATCTAGATCACCTACATTCTAATCCTTATTAACTGCTTAACAGTGATCGGTCGAATCTAGGGAACCTTGACACAGATCACTGTGAATGAATACAAAAATTGGACCCAGAATTCCAGAGTCCAGGAGCTTAAGCTCAAAGAATAACAAATTTGCAAACCTTTGCCCTGCTGGTGAAAATCTTCATAGACCAGAGGACTTTATTGCCTTATACTCTTTTGAATGCCTCCAAGATCTGGAGGATTCCCTCTTCGTCTATCTTTTTCATACAATCTTGGCGCTCTTTGGCCACCTCCAACTGATTGCCGGCATCCTGGGCACCCTCTTTGAATTTTGTGGCCATCTTTGCGACATCATGTGCCCGAAGCAACATCTGGGTGAGGCGCGACATATTCGCTCCATCAAAGTCTTCGGGAGTCTGGAACTGTGACTCCATTATTTCATCAAATTTGCTCACAACAAAATCCACTGGAGCACATGTATTGGTGCTGAAGGGATCGACTGTCAAAACCCTTGTAACGAATGTCGCGTACAAATTTAATGACTTTTCAATTGGCAAGACTTTACCCTTTAAGGCCGCTACTAGTTTCTTTCTCATCTCTATTTTAAGACCAAGTCTAGAGTGTTGGACCTGGAGGAACCCAAAATGTTCATCCCCCAAAATTCATCTCTGTGACAATATCCTCCCTGATGTTCATTATTTCCTCCAGCTCACCATTCCATTCTTCGTATTTTTCTATCTCCCCCTCCCACTGAGAAATGACACCGTTCACCTGGCCCAAGATGTTGTTGGCCTGGTGGAGGTTCGGGAGGGTAGCCATCAGGAAGTGCCTTATTGCTCCTATCTGTTCTATCACCCAATCGTCGACAACTTGTGCTTTCTTCTTCATGGTTCTCAACGCGTTAACGTCACCCTATGGGAGCGGTGTTCTAGAGGTGCATGCCTCTGGAGGAATTGTAGTTAAAGGCTGCATCAATTTTGTAAGAAGTCTGAGGAGATTGGCATTTTCTTCTCTTGCCTCCTTCAATTTTGGGCTTGTTTGTCATGTTGGGCCTCAATTACCCGACTAGCCTCTTTTAACAGATCTAGTTCTCCCTGTTTGTCTCTCCTCCCCAGAGGAACTCCTGTGATCATATATTCCATAGCCCCTACTACTACCTCTTCTACCTTTAGGGGAGGTTTTGCTACCATCGCGACGATATTTCCTCCCAGACCGATCCGAAGGTTATGGAGGGTTTGGGCCTTCTTGGGCTTCTGGGCCTCTTAGTTTTGTGCCATCATTTTGGCCAGAGAGAGGGGAGCTCTCACTACTATTGGGGCCTTCCTTTTTCTTGACTCTACCAGCCAATGTGGTGGTGGGGGTGGTCTTACGGCTAAGTCCTAGATACCAGGGTTTCCTTCGGGGGCTGGACGTACTTCTTCGACATTTGTAGTCTTTGCAGACTCCTTTTCTCCAGTCCTAGGATTCCCTGTCTCTTCCACCTTAGTGGAATTTTCATTTGTAGTGTTGGGTACCCCGCCTTCCCTAGCACCTGTGGCATCTATATCCATGTTTCTAGGGTTCTCCCCCATGTCCTGATGTTGCTGGTTTCCTTCGACATTATCTTCCAAGACATTCTCCTCTGAGGGCACATTTTCTGGAGGGGGCGAAGGTGTCTGGACTGGATTTGATTATTGTGCTGCAAAGACCACCTTTTTGAATGTCAAATTCTGGGGTAATGGGTCACCTAGAGTAACTAGAGGTGTTTGGAGACTGACAACTGGGGGTACGGTTGCTCCTGAATGTTCGGTTTCCCCAGCCATAGTCGACTGCTCATCCTGTGTTTGCCTTCCTTCTGTCTCTGTCCCCTGGACCGGTGTTTCTTCCACACTTGGTATGTTGTCCTGTCTTTTATCTTTCTCCCGGGCTTCTTCTTCTAGGGAAATCTCTTTTTCTTTCCTTTCCCCCTCCCTGGGGACATTCTCTACCTCTTGCACGACAATCTCCTCTACTGCCCTTCCCACATCTTCCTGTAGATTTACCAAGTCCTCAATCTGGAAGATATCAACAAAACTATCATGGGGAGGGGAAGCCTCCATGTGATCCTCTTCTTTGGGGGAGGAGGGATAAGATCCACAGGAATGTTTCCCAATTTCTTGGGCTTGCATCGGTGCTCGGTGGAGGATTGTCCGCCCTTAGTTTCTTTCTCCTTGTTTGCAGCGGGACCCCGATGTCCAGAATAGCTGCACTCTCCTCCTCTGTATCTACCACCTAGCTCATAAGCGTTACGAGTGATGGTGAGCCTGTATAAAGGGTGGATCCTCCTGGAGTGACTGGGAGACCAAGAGAAATTCGGGCGCTCATTGTTTTGCCCAGCTGTCGGGATGACTCAAGCTGGGTGTGGAGTTGTTCCATTATTGTTGCTAGAATTGAGGACAGGACCAGGGCCATGGTGCTCTCCTTTACTTTCCCCTTATCTCTGCCTTGTTAGGACATTTTAGAGGCCAAAGTGGACCCCCATAAAACTGGACCCTCCCGGTGGGTACTTTTACTACATACTTGTGCAAAATACTCATGACTGCGCTGCACGATGCCTTGGGTGACATCCTCTATTTTCAAAACTTTCGGGGTGTCCCAATCCACTGGAGGGAGATCCATCTTATCAATCCCCTATAATTTGTATGATGGGTCCTCCAAGGGCCTGCTATCTGAAAAGTCCTTTGGAAAGGTCCGAAGGCCGAGGCTCTTCATCATTCCTTTTGTCATCCTTTCGTATTTTTGACCCCGAACATCAAAGTCATCTCTGGCAATCTGCCCAAAAATCCTCCAAGTGAGGTTCGTGGGGCGCTAAAACCCGGGGTAATGCTTATTTTATTTTATGGAGCAGATCAAAATTGTTCCACGCTAGATAGAATTCTGCTAGTCCCAGACTTGTTAACTCATTATCAACCTCTTTGGCCGCTGCAAGAGTAATTCCCTCAAGTGATCGGGAAAGGGATGGAGGTAACTTTATTGACTCCATAAAATGCCTGGAGCTCCATGATTTTCCTGCAATAATCCATCAAAATAATCCTATCCCCACAATGCTTGGGCAATAGGTAGGGTTTGCCGAAGAATCCGGTCACCCAAATATAAGAATGCTGGTGAAATTGAATAAAATAATTTCTGTATGAACTCACCAAGGCCATAGCCTCCTTTGACAAATGGTAACTGGCATCCCGAGATGGTATCAAAATGTTGTAGTAAATGAAGGTATCGTTTACTCAGCAAAAATTAGGGATGTTGGCTTCCCATTGAATTTGGGGAAAATGATCCCAAGGCGCACTCTGGCCGGGCCCAGTCCCAAGGATGCCCACTATAACTAAACCCCAAATTGTGGGTCTTTGATGTGCCAGTGACCATAGAACATACGAAGTCATGTAGAACTTTGATGTCCCACTGACCTTTTTTAGGTAAAAATCTACATGATTGACAACAATGGTTGCCTAGTCAGAATTATGCCCATTGGTGGCGATGTTGTATAAAAATTAATACATCCAGGCTGAGAAATCCCAAGCATGTGACTCCTCAAAGACCTGACACAGAAAGATGATCCCCGCTTATATGCTTTCTTTGAAATCTGTGCGGGTGATCTCCAACTTCATCTTCATATAGTCCTTCCTCAGAGTCTTCAGCCAGTGGGTGTTGAGGTGTTGTCTTGCAGCGTGTTGTACATTAGTGAACTCTTGTAGTGACATGGCCCAGGAGATGACAATAGAATTAACAGACTGGGGGATTCCCAGTCCCAAAGCCAGAGTAGTAGTGTCGAGGAATACTAGGGGCATTGGGTATCATGTTGGAAGGGGAGCAACAAGTATAACAACCCAGATGGTGGTGTTGTAATGTTTGGCTAGAGTTAAGATCAAATCTAGGGCCTGCATAGAGTAAGGGAAGCAGGTGGCTTTGATGATGCTGGAGGCGGCCACGTTCTTCGTCATAGTATCTCCGACAGAACGCTGAGTGAACATTGTTCTTACTATGCCCTGTAATTCGGCCCATGGTCTGACCTCTATGTCGGTGATCAGTTGTAACTTATAATCCACCTTGGATCCCACGAGGACACCATCCTTCAGATATTTGGATGTGAGTGGGAGCTTCTCTAGTGCTTTCTCGACCCTTGTCTTGGTGGTCGCTCTTGTTGAGGTGGTCGGGAGTTCTGGACTTCCGAGGGTGGAGTTACCTTAGACATATTGATTGATGATTTGTTGATAGCCTAAAAGACTGGAAAACCATTAATACAAGTAATTAAATATAATAAATTTCTAGGTTCTGGAGATTTCATCGCCATTTTGCACCTGTCCTCAAAAAGATGTTAGCTTGCATCAAATCTCGGAAATGTAATAAACAATAGCTTTGAATTTGATCAACACCTGGGGGTTCTGGTCCATGCGAAAAATGTGATGAAGGCCATGGGATTATGTGGAACCCAGAGTCTAGAGAAACTAGTCGTTATTGAAGTGATTGGGTAGTAAGTCGTACTAGTCTGATGTGGGTTATCACATGGTCATGCAATAAACAGAGTAATGACTTTTAAGGTGATAGTTGTATCGACACAAATGGAATGAATGCCACTTGTGATTGTTTTAAATGCTCGTACGTGGGTAATTTAATACCGCCATTAATGTCAAAGTGATGGGAGGAGAGAGAAAGGCCGCAACTCGAACAAGTGAGGTGCCGAGTTTGAGTCAAGCAAAAACCAGGTGGGCGAGCTCGAATTGGATTCAACAATATAGAAGGCATGGTGAGCTCACCACACGGCGAGTTAAACTTGATAGGATATACATACTAAACACATAAAATACCCTGAGAAAATTCTATTTACGCACAAGGCCGAAGAACCAACCAATTTACAATAGTCATCGACCAACTACTAACAAATTTACAACTATTTACAAAAGCTTACAAAAATTTACAAAGATTTACAACTATTAACATATTATCTACAAATATATAGAAAAAAACAATGCATAAAAGGCGAACAACCTTCCTGCAAAGCCATCCCACCAATGGGAGGCGACGATGAAGACCCAAACACAGAAAGCAAACAAAGCAAAGAAAACTAGAAACGAAAGAACAAAGAAAAAAGAAAAGAAAAAAGAGAGAAGGGCATGATGGACCTACCAAAAAACCAGAGGATGCGGGAGGAAGGGCATGGGAGGTGCTATGCAAACAGATAGCTTCAACACATCGAAAACACGCTGAGAACCCAGAGAATACCTCGAAGCACGCTCAATCACTGTTAACTCTCGAAGCAAATCACACTTAGCTCTTTATGAATTTGTACAATCGCTCTTAATTTGCTCTGAGGGTAATTTGTTCATGGTAAGTAAACACTCTGGGACTGGGCCCAGAGCAAGGAAGACCAAAAGGGAACACAACAATGGTCGCGTGGAGGCAAAGGCCGAAAAAAAACAAAAAAGGCTGAAAAGAAGCAAAGGAAGAGCCAAAAGAAAAAAAACTGGGGGGGACCCAACATTTTGCCAACGAAATGTAGGGACGGGCATGCATGGCATAACACTTGTGCATAAGAATTTTTTTTTTGTCTTCCAATGCACTTTTAGTGCCAGCTATTAACAAATCTACAACTTCTAGGAATTGCAACCTTATCGCCACATTTAGTGGAGTTTCTTGCCCATTGTTTTTACAATCACAAAAATCTTGTCTATCTATAATTTTTCTGCTATCTTTAAGAACTGAGTCACCATGTCCATGCTGTATATTTTAACACCTACATACAAAGTCACGTCACCTTGGTTGTGCATCATTCTCATCAATTCTTTCAACTGTAACTTTGCTGTGAATTCTCCTAACAAACTTGCATTTAATGAATAAATAAGAAAATAATAAAGTAGAGAAGAGATTTTGTTTAAAACAAAGTAAGAGTATGATAAGAGAAGACCATAATAATGACCTAGCTCTCCTGCAAGTGTTGTCACATGTAAACATGTTCTCCCCTCTAACATCCTTAATTCCTTGAAAATTGAGGGATTAACACCTCTCAACTTTTCTCTCGCCTTGCTTGCATCACCTACTTCACAGGCTTCAAAGAAATCTCTTTCCCTTTCGTTACTTATGTTGGCCATTGATAAAGATTAAGGTTGTTTCAGTCTCTCGCAGGACAAATATTTGCTATCTTCTTGACAAAGTTTGCACTTAACTGTCATTTGAAGAGATTGGTCTATGACTTTGAAGCTTTACTAGAAGAACATTGTACAACCAAAGGAACAATGCAACAGACAAAAGCCTCTTGCGCAAGATAATGTACAAACTATGCCCTAATATCCCCTATCTACTAATTTTATTTTTTCCAAATGTCTTCTTCAAACTACATTAGAAGGCTTGTATGCATTAAAACAAATGTTCAAGCCAAGGCAACACAACTGTTCTTCATGAAAATAGTGCAAGCATTTAATAGGCCACGTATACAGATCCGAACAATAGGTAGCATGTTATTCAATTATAATTACATTGGATACATCTGATTTTCTCTAAAACACTACTTACATTGGATAAATCCGATTTCCTACGATGCCATAGCTTGTCCTTAGACCCCTTATAGAGAGTTTATATATATACATGCAGAGATGACAGTTGCTTTGGGGGTCGCATATCAGCCAGCACACTAATTAAGGGTATATGAGATCTCCTTGTTGGAACAAGAAAACTTTTTCACTTTATCTTGTTATTCAAATTTTGTGCTTTGTGGGTTTGGATCTCATTACCGAGGTTAGGTGTAATCACTGTCAAGTAAGACTAATCAATCCACTTACACCGTGTATACAATTTCATTATTTCATTACTTATGAATGCTATGAACATCTGTACAATTCACATTTAGAAGGCCTTTAGGAGTTACAAACGTGTGTACCAGTTTAGGAAATTCTTCCACGAGCATGTGGTTTCAAATAAATTCCCCAAGCATCAGCTAACTATCTTGATTTAATATTTCATGTATTGAGTTATTCCTGTCGCACATATCAGTGAAATTATGTCTAGCGATAAGAGAGAAATTAAACTCCACGGTAAAAATATATTAAGGAGATATGAGAATAAGTTTTCATTATTCAGCGGATTGATTCAGTGAGTATGTAATTTTAAAACAAGTTTCTGGAGCTTTATATGATTATCGTGACATGACATTTCACAAGCCGAGTTACGAATAGTAAAAATAGATCTGTAATTTTGTGTGTACACATATAATTCAGGAAAATAAAAAAAGGTAAACCAATGTTATATAAGAGATGGGCATACATAGGCTTATTGTGGGTTTGTACATTAGAGGAAGGGACAAAATTTAAAATCTCTCAAATTTTGTAATAGTTGTGTCTTGAATCTCATATTAATCTCCTCAATCTCTCAATATTCTGTAGTAGTTGTGTCTTTAATCTCATATTAATCTCATCAATGTTCTCCCAAATGAATGTTTTAAAAACTAACTTATTCCAAACATACCATCTTTCCAATGAGGAAATCATCATTGTTTTATTTTGATTTAATATTTCACCTCTTCTTTATTATCCATCTTTCCAATGACGAAATCATCATTATTTGATTTTGATTTAATATTTCACCTCTTCTTTATTATAATGATAATGATAAACCAATACCTCTGCTTTATTTTAGAAATGGGTATTCAAGTTAATTAACATATGTTTTGAAACTTACTTTTATATATATATATATATTTTTCAAATAATAGATTGTTTATTTTAATAAAATACTTTTATATTAAACTAAATATATAATATAAGAATTTGTATTAAATTTTTTGAATTTAACTTTTAATATATTAATAAAATAGAAACACTTTCATTTTACTAGATGTTTCTTTTGTTATTCTTACAATTACTTTAAGTTGTTTCTTATTTTTATTATTGTAATATTTGCTTTCTCTAATTGAAATAAATTCTCCTAAACTTAATGTACTAGTAGCTCCATAAAAATCTAGAGAAATCTTATTTCGTAGAAATAAATTAATTTGTAAAAATCTATAGAAATCTTATATTAGAATATGAACAAATAAATATTTGTAGACTTTGTAGTTTCTATGCATTATATTTCTTTTAGTCATCATTATGTCTTAATGTTATTGATATTTTCAAAGCCTTTTCATTTATCTCGTATTTCTATTGCAAATATTAAATGAGATTTCAACAAATTTTACAAAGTGATGACAATGTTTAAATTTGTTGTCCTCATTTTAATTGGCAAATCTTAATCTACTTTTACTTTTAGTAGAATTATTGATACAAAAATTTGAATTTTTCATATACAAATTCAGGTTCAACACACATAGCCTTGGTAACACAAGTTTGGAGTAAGACCATCAAGAAATTGAAGACGATATTTCAATAACAAGTTTACGGTAAGCCTACAATCCTTTCTTGGAGAATCAGTTTACAGTTGTAATTTCATGTTTCGTTTACGTGGTTTGTAGTACAAATGATATGATTACGAAAAAAATCTAAGCTATTGTAAAATGGTAGATCAATTAATCTATGAAAAAGAAATCAATGTTTACACTCTTTTTTAGTTAAAGTCATATTTCTTGGAAGACAATAATTTTTATCGTAGGAGTAGATGTTTATATTTGCAAGTTTTGATGACATGTAACTGATTAAATGTTTGATAATGTTAAGTTAAAGATAATGCAAGACATTAAAATAGTTAATGGTTTGTATTGTCATTGATGTCAACTTGATATCATCTGTACGGTCATGTACATAATGCCAAAGACTTCAGAGAATCAATGGAACAATGATTATGCTTTCAGCAATGCATAAAAGTCAAGTATTCACTAAGTGACAGACAACACCGATGGAGTGCACACCATCGGTAAAGGTAGAGAAAAAACTCACAGTGATGCCTGACAAGCAGAAGATAGTGTTGCTCGACGAAGAAAATCCTATGATGCCCGATGGACGGAGATTTTGAAGCTAACTAGAGTTACACCGATGGAACTGGCAGTTGTCACCGACGATGAACTGCAGAATTGATCGACAAAATAGAGAGTTCAAAAAATGACAAAATATCTAGCTGGTAGAGCTTAAGGATAGACTTAACTGGTTGTTTTATTTGTTTTATTCAACCACAGTTAAGTAATTGATTTGAAGAAGATTTATACAGTTGGCAAGAAGATAACTACAAGATAAATCAGGAGTTAAAGCCCTAAATCAATTTGGCTAGATTGTTTTTCACGCCAAGAATCAAGAATCAAGAATCATGAATCATGAATTAAGGAATATCATGTCTATATAAGAGACAAGCATAATTCATTTCCGTAAGCCATCAGATACACAGAAGGGGAGTGAATTGAAAGAGGATGCTAAAGAGAAACTGGTGAAGGATAAACTTCATACAGTCCTGATCAATCAAGCTGAGGGAGAGCTAAAAAATTCTGCAGACACCGATGAACAGTGAAGCACAACATCACAGAGCAAAAAGTGTGGAGAAAAAGGAATTGAATTGATACATTGATCAGAGAGGTATTGTACTTAAATAGATATGAAAATCTGCAATTCAAAGTTGCATTAGAAACAGGTCATAATGTTTCAATTTAACCATTGAAGCATTAAGTCTCTTAACAGAGCAAGACTTAACCATCTTCTATAATTGAGGTATATCCTAACAGATTACCAGAAAGGTTGATTCATGAAAGTAGCATTGAATTTGCATAAAGCCTATTGACAGCCTAAGAACAAGGTTGATTCAAGGATGTTAGCAAGATTTGCCTAAAGCCTATTGATAGTCTGAGAAGGAGGCTGATTCAAGGATGGTAGCAAAATAGATTCCAGATACTAAGTGACAACCTATATGTATAAAATCCTCTAACAAGGTCGCACTTAACAGTGTGTTTGTAACCTTTAACAGGGTTGGCTCCTAACATGGCTCACTTTAGAAGAGTGAAAATTTGGGGTACCGGTCCTAGTGGTTTTTTCCCTTAACAGGGTTTCCACGTTAAAATCCATGTGTTGTGTGTGTATGGTTTATTAATTTATTGTTTTACATTTCACATATGCATTTCTGGATTGATTGGTATACTCTGCATATTTAGTAAGTATCGGTAAATAAGTTTTACTGTTTATCAGTTATCAAGGAGAATAAGGTCAGACAAGGTAAACCGACAGACAGTTAATTATTTCTAGTATTTCAAGGCATGCATCTTGTAGGGACTTAATAATTTGAGGTGTATTGATTGGTGGATTAAAGTTTAAAGGATAAATTTTTGAGGCCACTGATTCACCCCCCCTCTCAGTTATTACTAACAATT
>MU224169.1:2146622-2167878 GCA_018584345.1 Thuja plicata | reverse complement strand
ATGCAAGACATTAAAATAGTTAATGGTTTGTATTGTCATTGATGTCAACTTGATATCATCTGTACGGTCATGTACATAATGCCAAAGACTTCAGAGAATCAATGGAACAATGATTATGCTTTCAGCAATGCATAAAAGTCAAGTATTCACTAAGTGACAGACAACACCGACAGAGTGCACACCATTGGTAAAGGTAGAGAAAAAAGTCACAGTGATGCCCGATGAGCAGAAGACATTGTTGCCCGATGAAGAAAAATACTATGATGCCCAACGGACAGAGATCTCGAAGCTAATGGGAGTTACACCAACGGAACTGGCAGTTGTCATCGACGATGAACTGTAGAATTGGCTGACAAAACAAAGAGTTCAGAAAATGACAAAATATCTAGCTGGTAGAGCTTAAGGATAGACTTAACTGGTTGTTTTGTTTGTTTTATTTGACCACAGTTAAGTAATTTATTTAAAGAAGATTTATACAGTTGGAAAGAAGATAACTATGAGATAAATTAGGAGTTAAAGCCGTAAATCAATTTGGCTGGATTGTTTTTCACGCCAAGAATCAAGAATCAAGAATTAAGAAATATCATGTCTATATAAGAGACAAGCATAATTCATTTTCGTAAGCCATCAGATACACGGAAGGGGAGTGGATTGAAAGAGGATGCTGAAGAGAAACTCGTGAAGGATAAAATTCATACAGTCCTAATCAATCAAGCTGAGGGAGAGCTAAAGAATTTTGCAGACACCGATGAATAGTGAAGCACAACATCACAGAGCAGAAAGTGTGGAGCAAAAGGAATTTAATTGATACATTGATCAGAGAGGTATTGTACTTAAATAGATATAAAAATCTACAATTCAAAGTTGCATTAGAAACAAGTCATAATATTTCAGTTTAACCATTGAAGCATCAAGTCTCTTAACATAGCAGGACTTAACCATCTTCTATAATTGAGGTATATCCTTACAGATTACCAAAAAGGTTGATTCATGTAAGTAGCATTGAATTTGCATAAATCCTATTGACAACCTAAGAAGAAGGTTGATTCAAGGATGGTAGCAAGAATTGCCTAAAACCTATTGACAATCTAAGAAGGAGGTTGATTCAAGGATGGTAGCAAAATAGATGCCAGATACTAAGTGACAACCTATATGTATAAAATCTTCTAACAAGGTCATACTTAACAGTGTGTTTGTAACCTTTAACAAGGTTGGCTCCTAACAGGGCTCACTTCAGAAGAGTGAAAATTTGGGTTACCGGTCCCAGTGGTTTTTTCCTTTAACAAGGTTTCCACGTTAAAATTCATGTGTTATGTGTGTATGGTTTATTACTTTATTATTTTTAATTTCACATATGTATTTCTGGATTGATTGGTATACTCTGCATATTTACTAAGTATCGGTAAATAAGTTTTACTGCTTATCGGTTATCAAGGAGAATAAGGACAGACAAGGTAAACCGACAGACAGTTAATTATTTCTAGTATTTCAAGGCACGCATCTTGTAGGGACTTAATAATCTGAGGTGTATTGATTGGTGGATTAAAGTTTAAAGGATAAATTTTTGAGGCCACTGATTCACCCCCCCTCTCAGTTATTACTAACAGTTTTAGGTCTACAAAACTTAATTTTAAAAGGATGTGGAAAAATGGCCAGATTCATAGAAGTGCCATAACAACTTTACATTTTTAGTTTGTTTGCATTTCATAAATGATTTTACAAGTTTGTATTATGAGGAAATTTGGAAGGATTCACAAGATCCTCCACCCAATTAAATTTATTTAAATTTATCATACGCTCATAATCTAAATATTCAATATATCAATATGAACTTGATGGCAGATTTTGAAAGCTCAAAATGAAGGAAAAAATAAACATTGAGAGGCTTGAATGAGACTGTCCAATCATAGGTCCCATCAATAGTACCAAATTGCGACATGTATTTACCATTCATTGTTCAAATGTTGAACAATCAATAAAGTCGATCATAGGTGAAAATTATTTGCAAAATGATTCTGCATCAATTTTCTATGTAGACATTATATCTCGATTCTTATCTAACTTCATGGACTTCTTACAAAACTCTGAGCTTGTGTTGCATTTTACTAATGCATATGTACAACATTACTTTAAACCTCCATGCGGCTACAAGGAAGTTATTGATGCATATGTTGCAGGAAAAGGTGATGCTTTGCTAGGGAGATTATTCTCTCATGAATCACTTGAACAATGTGAAGCTTTATCTTGTGTATTCAGTTATCTCAAATTAGCACTTTCTAGTAATTGTAAACTTGTACTTACACATGCCTTGGATGCTCATCATGTTCATCTAGGAGAGAAAATTTCAAAAAGGGTTTCAGAAGTCTAAAATTCACTAATGTGCCTATAAATGTATATGCCTCCTTTCATTGATGGTATAGGTTTTGCAAGCACATCTGCCTTGCCACCAGTTTGTCCCACAGAGCATGACAATTGTATTGAAACTTCATCTTAATCATCTCCACAATATTGGCCATGTTTTGCATTTGTCTTAATCGTTTTAATTGAACATAATTGTCATGCTTCTATGTGTATTCCTTCATTGTTATATTGATAACTTTAGTTGTAAAAATACTATAGTAGTTGAATATGTAGCCTGCATGCAACCAAAAATTATATGGATCATTATACAATGTTGTGGAATCTGTTTGTTGAATCCTTGAATCGGAGGAAATTTTATACAAATATAATTATTGTACCCTTTTTTTTTATCAATAATGAACACTTTGAATACAACTGATGCAGGTTGGCAAAGCACCATACACAAAAATTGCTATTACATTTTGTAGTTGCGAAACCAATATATTACTGCATCTTCAAAATGGATGGCTCCTTCTATGATGACAATATGGTGTTTGGCGCAGTAGTCCTACTAATAGAAATGTGTGTCATTTTGCTGCTTCTTGTGATGGTCAAAAACACCCCCCATTTTATCATGTTGTTGACATGCAATGTAGTACTATTTTATGTATTTTTATTCATAATTGAATAAAACATGTTCTTCTTCCATCACAGTAATGTGAGCATTGGACAAAATAACTGATTGCCTTACAATTACCTATAGCCTATCTATACAAATTTTTTTCAGTTGTTCAATTACTATGGTTACCATCTAATTGGAAGGCAAACATAGTAAATGTATTACCTTTCTATATAGTAAATTGTTGATTTCATCTATAGAGTCGAATATGAGAATGAGTATATTGTTAAAGAATTCAACTTTAGAAACATACAGTGTCAACACCTGCAATAGTGAAAAAATATTGTTGTTTAAAAATAAATCAAGGAAGCGTTCGAAGCATTGCCAATATAAAGGTGTCAGAAGACGACCATGGGGTCGCTACACTATAGAGATAAGGGATCCAAAAACTAAAAGTCTCCAGTGGCTGGGTACATTTGAAACAACTAAGGAGGTCGCTATTGCATATGGAAAGGTTGCATTGTCTATGAAAGCAATCAGAGGAAGACAAAAATTTGATTCTGAAAGTTTGGAAACATATAATACTATGGAAGAAAAAACAATGTCAACTCTACCAATAGAGTCGACTTCCACGGTACAGAGAAATCAATAAAGTATGAGAAGTCAAAATTCTGGTTCATGGTTTGACCTCCCTGCTGGTTTGCAATTACAATCTTAATTAGTTGAAAGTGTTGCTTTCAATATAACTCCTCATATACAAAGTGATTCTATCCCACCATAGAGCTTTGAGGATGAATTAGTAGGGAAAACTACTAGTAAGGAAATAACAGAAGAAGTAATAGCAAATTATCTTGATCATCTTCAAAGTAATACTGATATGTTATATACTTTTCCTGACCAAGGTTTATTAGACAACGTAGTTCACAGGTACTTACCAATGCCAGATATCAATAATGGCAAGAAAGATGGTTGTACCCACGACAATTATGGTAGTCATTTTCAAAGAACTCAAAATGTTTCAACTGTTTCATATAACTCGAACAGTGATGGATAAAATTTGTTGGGATTAACTATGCATAGTATGAAAAATGCACCCTCCAACTATCAACAGGTGCACAAATGCAATGGTATGCATTCAAACCAAATGTACTTCTTATTCTTCATCTTTTGCAAAAGAGAAGTCTGAGAAAACTTAAACCACATGAATAGATGATTGTATATACTTAAATTCTATGAATGCACATTTTTTTAATTCACTTGTTAATTGCCTCCCTTGACAATCATTTGCAGGGGTTAGACACATCATGGAACATTCTACAAATCCTTGTGTGACACACTTCAAATCAGAGGTTACATCGATACATATGGCTTCAAATGACTCCACTGTACATGTAGACAATGTGCTTCATGACACACAATGTAATAACAATGTTCTAGTTAGGAACATATACAACAACAATTTATCCTTAACCCATAAATGTCAAAGAGTAGGCCCTGGAGAACAAAGACATTGTGACATGTCTATAGAACTTCTAGTTGAAGATGATAAATTGAAGAGAAAGTTACTGGAAGTTGAAGAAAGAATTAATGCTATCAAAGACCCCGCCTTCAACTTTTATACTGCCTTTGAGTGTCCACATTAAAGTGGAATTAAACATATTGTCATTTCCCATTTTTCATAAGAATAGGGATGCCTAAATTAAATCCCATGTTTTGTGCTTGTATTAGGTGGTTCTAATCAAACCCTGAAATTATACACTTGAAAATTTAATAGTACACTAGGCACAATTTTGATTTTCGCAAATAAACTATTCTGTACGAACAAAACAAAAGAGCTCTTTTCGTAAATGGAAAGATTTGAGATTTTTTTTTTAAACCATTCATTTCTATTTCCTTTTTGTATGCATGCAAAGTTTGTGCGCAATAAGCCTAAATTCCTAATTTAGTAGTATACTTTGTTCTCGTTTTCTTTTCATGCATTTGTAAACAAAAAATAATATAAATCATCCTCTACCCAAAATACATAGATGGGTTTATTTTGGAATAAAAAATGGATGTCAAATATAGAATAACTAACAACAACATACATATTTGTGTCACAGAGAAGGGCGTTGTTGAGAACTCAACCAAGAAGATTGCAAACGTTCTCATGATACACAATTTTTTTTTGCGACAACTACTTATATCAATTCCATTCTCATGACATACAATACAAGCAATCAATCTCATCTCTGTAAAGAAATCAAATATAATTAAGTTTAGAAACTAAAAATTACAAAAGGATGAAAGTTGACAAATACATATCTCAAAACCATTTGCAAACATGTGACATGGACAAAACATTGGAAAAACAAGGACTCTATCGATTGCCCACATTTAAATACACTATTGGTGATTTCTTATTCGATTCTCTTGAATTGTTTCTCAATTTTAAGTTTACATCCATTGAACTACGAAAAGGAACAATTGACTACTTTATGAGATGTTACCAAAATGATGACCTTGAAGCAATAAACTCTTACAACAGTGAATTGCACCCTGAAAGCTTACAAGAACTACACAATGTAAAAGATCCCAATTCTTATCTGCAATGAATGTGACTATCTGCTTAACCAACAAATGCCATTGAAGAACTTGGTTTATGGGGAGATATATTTTGCATTCACTGGCTGTCGAAGTGGCAAGACATTCGAATATGTGTTTTCTCAGTGACAACTGGAAAAATATATCTAGACTTTAACCGGTCACTAAATAGAATCCCATTCTGTATCCTTTTCCATGATACAAATCCACTTAATGGACATTTTGAGCCTTTATTTAATGTTGGAGACAAACACTTCAAACTACCAATGCTAAAATTGCATAAGCTTAAACAAATGATTAGGACTAATAGGCAATTCTTGATAACTTGGGAGACAATTAGACAACAATTGCAAACAGGTGGCAATTCTTGCAAACTTGAAATTCCAGTGCACAGTGATCAACAAGTAATAACAAATAGTTTATGAGAAACAAAGAAACTCATTCGATAAAAAATGCAAAAGAGTAATGAAAATATAAAATAAATTGCAAACATATCAGTTACGAGAAATGTGGTGCAAGGTGAAATTGACGTACTTTCACACTACAAGCAGATAACGGGCTGCAAAAGGAAACAAAAGCCCAAAAAAATAATAACAATAGAAAAATATGAAATCTCTGTAAAGGACACTCCCAAATATCCTTGCACAATTTGTCAACTCTTGCACTTCAAGAAAGACATCAAACATTTTAGAGAAAAGGAGAAAAATATATACTACAAATTAATACATTGTAATTATCCAACTACCAATGACAACATTTGCAGAACATGTAATACGGCTATGAAGCAATGCTCTCTTCCAAAATTTGCATCACCACAAAACATCCGCAATAATAGACCACTGAAACACGTGCAAATGCTCACACAGTTAGAAGAAAGACTTGTATCACTTAGAATTGCATTCGCTCAAATTTGGGAACTAGGATACAAAAGGTCTCAAATAGGCCTTACCGGATCCATAATAAATGTTCCTGTAAACATGGACATTGTTCAAAATGCCTTGCCACAGTCAATATTAAACACTTCAACAATTGTTGTGTCTTTGAAAAGATGTTTGGAATATAAAAATGCATTTCAAAAAGGAATGGTGAGACCAAATATTGTAATGAAAGCTCTCTTAAAATTGACGAAGACAACACTCTACAAAATGGAAAAAGTACACATCAACAATGACTGGGTACATACATTATAATCAATTGATGGAAATGAAAGCAACAATGAAAACAACTTAAGTGATTGTGACTCATAAAGTGATTTAGAAAATGAAAACCCAACCGAAATGTTGATACATGGATATACAGATTCTAGATGTATACACAACATGGAAGACAAAATTATTGAAATAATACCTGCTCAAGGCTGTTACCCGATTGGAATATTCAAAGATAAGCATGCATAAGAGATGGATTTTCCAATGCTATTCTTTGGAGAGCCACACCATGAAGAAATTGTACAAAAATTCAAATATAAAAAATTGGCACAATGGGAACTACTTCATTCACAACAAGATTTTTCTCTTCACACAACAAATCTTTTTTTCAAAGCCGTTAAAATACTAATACACCAAGTGTTGTCTACAATGTGGGTAAGAATAAGAAAAGGTCAATTGAAGGGCAGACAAATTTTGGCAAGGGATGCAAAACACAAACCCAACTTACAGAAGATTTTAAAATCAGACATTGGATATGTTGATTTCAAAAGAATTAGAACATCTCCTGATTATAGGAAAAAATTAAATAAAAATGTTTATGCAATGATACGACAATTAGGACCACCAACATATTTTATCACTTTTACGAGTGCGGAACAAAATTGGTAACCTTTAACAAATACGCTTGAATACCTACACAATTTATGACAAAGTAGACTATAAAATAATGAGACACATGGTCAAACCGATAGTGACAAATATGTACTAGTTAAAAGAGATCCTGTAACATGCGCCCGATACTATCGACATAGGATAACTGCAATAAGAAAATTAATATTTACAAATAATTCATTTTTTGGAAAAGTTGTCAATTACTTTTCTGTGACAGAATTTCAAAATAGGGGAAATGAACATGACCATCTCCTAATCTGGGTAGAAATGCACCAATCTATGGTAGAGAAAGCAACACAAATATCATAGATTTTGTTGACAAACACATTACATGTAGCACTGACCACTTAGAACCTAGTTTGGCCATTTTCCACAAACATCACCATACAAGACAATGTAAAACAGGTTTAGGGAGAAAATGCTAGTACAATTTCCCTAATCCCTCCATTACGAAAGACAATGATTCTTGAACCATTAGTCGATAAAGTCGAAATGGTTATTGTAGAAGACTCAAACATTTCCACAACTTTGCAAAAGGCATCCTATAATGCTTCCTTCATGTTTGACATGTTTATCAATGAATTGCACTTATTAGAGGAGGATTATATCAATTCACTAAGATGAACAATAGAGAAACCCACTATATTCCTCAAAAGGAAACCATCTGAGATATGGAACAATAGTTTTGCAAAACAAATGCCTGTTCTATGGAAAGCAAACACAAATGCACAATTTGTGCTTAATGCATACACTACAAAAATGTATTGTAGTTCATACATGGCTAAGGTTGACAGATCAATGACTCGTGCATTTAAAAGAATACGTAAAGATCATCAAAGAGATAATATTGATGCTATACAGATGATAAGAAAATTGGGGAATACTTTGTTGAACTTACAAAAAATGTCCGCACAACAAGATGCTCACTTAGTTCTATCTCTTCCCCTTAATCAAAGTTCTCAGAAATGTATGTTCATCGACACAAGAGCCGACAATGACCGCATATTTGTACTCAAATCTGTGAAAGTCTTGAATAATGAACCAGATGAGTCAAAAAATGTGATTGCAAAATCTTTAATAGATTATTATTAAGCTCGTCCACAAAACATATCCCACATATGCTTGGCATAATTTGTTTCAGAATATAACAAAAAAGGATATCAAATTAAAGCAAAAGCAAAAGCAAACATAATACGTTTCATCAACTACAACAAGCATACTGACTTGGATAACCACTATAGAGAGAAACTCTTACTTTTTGTTCCTTTCACAATAAATGAGGCTACACTTAAACAAAATTTCAATTCTTGGGAATATGCATATATTCACCACGAAGAAACAATCTTATAGAAACATGCAAAATTCTGTTATTATACAAATAGTACATGGGGCGACATTGAAAAAGAAGCTACTGAAATTAATTTGAAAGAATGTGAGAGCGATAAAGAAAATGTTAGAGACACAACATCTACAACGAATGAAATATATGATATACAGAAAGATGTTGACACAAATGCATATAACAAACTAGGAAACACGCCCTCTAGTGGATTCAAAATAGGGAAGCAACCACAAATAATAGATAACACTGAGTATTACAAACTTAGACAAATGTTGAACAAAGAGCAACAAACAATTGTGAAAGACATCGTGATAAAAAAGAGCAAAAACATGACAACTCCAATCAATCTATTCTTGACAAGTGGAGTTGGAACTAGAAAAACATTTACTGCGAAAGCTATTTACTAGGTGCTTCTACGTGTATACAACAAAGCTGTAGACAATGATCTTGACAAACCAAAGGGAATAATCGCTGCATATACAGACAAAGCAACATATAATATTGGTGGTGTTACATTACACTCAACATTCCATATACCTAAATTACCAAATCAAAATTTATTCCACTAAACAATGACACATTGGACAAGACGTCAATGCATTACAACCAGTTACGAGTTCTCTTGATACACGATATTTCATTGGTAGGATCAACATTTTTGCGGTATATAAACCAACGTTTACGTGATATTATGCACAAACCTACCTCCTACTTTGGAAATTTAGATACTATATTCTGCGGTGATCTCTACCAAGGCCAACCGTACTTGACTCCATTGTTTTTGATAGTAAACCAATAGAAAAAGATTTGAGGCCATACAATTTTTGGAAAGACAATGTCAGGTGCTATTCTTTGAAAGTGACAATACGCCAAAAAGATGAAAAGTTTCTTTCATTCTAAACAGAGTCTGCAAATGCATGCAAACAATAGATGATATAGAATACCTCAATCAATATTGCATTCGATCGATACCATTAGACCCAACCCTTCCATTCCTTTACTATAGGAGGAGTGATGTAGACACACATTAAAAAAAAATGCTAGCAATCATGCCTGGTGGCACTATTACATTGAAAGTGATAAATGAATATGAGGAAAACTATAATGCAGTACGTCTTTATAGCCATACTGTAACTCTTCCTCCTGAAATACATGTGAAGCCAAATGTGCTTGTAGAAATCTATTCAAGAAACTACAATACACAAGATGGCATAGTAAATGACTCCAACAGAATCTTTAAAACATATACAAAACATGACGAATTTGACATTGTATGGATCAAATTCAATGATCAAAATATTGGCCTACAACAAAAAAAAATACAGGCTATGCTACAAGGAGTCTATCGCACAAGATTGGGTACCCATACTCCGCATCACCAGACCAATCCAAATAATTTAAGCTATAAAAAAGATAACATTTAGAAAACAATTCCCTATACAACTAGCATGTGCACGAACAATCTATCGATCACAAGGACTCACAATGGAAGCTCTCGCCTTTGATCCCACTGCCATAAGAAAACATGTTATAACATATACAACACTCTCATGCACAAAATAAATAGAAAATCTATATTTGATCCAACCTCTAACACCCAAAAATTTCAAGGTGAAGTAAAAAATAAATCTAGAAATGGAATGTCTAGAGTTAGATGCATGTTGGAAAATTGAAAACGAGAACACATGTCCACATGAAACATTACACTTGCTCTTATGCACATTAAATACTCAAAGTTTAAATGCACACACTAGTGGCCTACTCAATGACGATGAAATAATGTCCTTTGACATTTTATGCTTGCAAGAATTGCATACAAATCCTGACAAAACAAATGAGTTGTACAAAAATTTCAACTACTCCTTAGTACATGGAGTACACGACATTATGACTTTAACAAAAAAGAACATTATAGTTGCCAGAACAAAACACCACTATTCAAGAAATGTAGAGGCAATGACCTCCAAAATAATACTCTCTAACAATACAATTAACATTTGCAATATTTACACTAGGCCAAATGCTCCCTTACCAGAAATAACAACGGCTATAGACAATGTAGCCAGCGATATAGAACCCACTAACATCTTCTATATTGTTAGAGATTTCAATATTGATATGGAAACAAACAACAAATACAAAACAACTATTACAACTCATATGGAATACCACAAACTTAATTTCCTACTCAACCATTTACACAATATAAACATGCCACTTATTGATCACATTTGGTCTAACATAACAACAAACATTTGTTCCATTTATAGATCAGAAACATACTGGACAGACCACTTCTCTACTTTTGTGAGAATACATCTTCTAGAAGAAAATGATTGAAGTAGAAGACGCAGAAGAATACTAAGAATAACAAAAGACAAACAAATCAATTCATCTATTTAAAACACATGTATAATTCAACAGTCATATTGACAATGACAATTATCACATCTCATAAAAACTTCTCCACACAAGAATTCATTACAATTTGCTAAGAGAATTATCCATCCAAACTATTTCATTTACAGGGGAAAATGGAGGCAAACAAAAGACAAGGGAAGCTTACACAGAACAAACAAGATCAAATAACCAAAAGGTATTCTCTTTTTATTTTCACGTAACCTTAAATTACTGACATTGACAACGAACACGAGATTAATGATCACCTTCTTGCAGATCCAAAGTCAAAAGTTCCAACTGCATTTCAATTGAAGAACTCAATGCCAGAAAGAGTGGAAACACATTTGAAGGAGATGTGTTAGTAGTATACAAAGTTAATCTTGACAAAGTCAACAAAACACGTGAAGTGTTACGTGCAGACTTGACAGACATAAAGTAGAAATGAAAATCACACTGAATGTCAATGACAACTTAGTGCAACAACATGAAGATAAAATTATCCCAAGGATGGGGATTTCCATTATAGGTTTTGACATTTTGCCACAAACTGAGTACGATCGTGGCGACAATGACTGTATTATTGTCCTCAAAGATACAAGTACAGTAGAAACTATCACCTGAATGTGCAGTGAATACAATTTTATTCCCAGTACAACAATCAAACACCTCCTCAACAACACAATTGAGTTTCCAATAGGAATAGTAGGAGCACTGGTGGTAGGAGTGAAAAAAATAGGCTCACTAAGTGCACTTGAAATAAAGGATGTCCACATTGAAGAAGATAGAGCATAGGTAAATTGTTCTTTAACTATTAACTATTCATATGTTCATCAAAATCACTAAGTTTGACACATGCATATTTCTTCAATAAGCACAACAAATCTAATTGTCTTTGTTCTTTGCAGCTTGAAATCCATCCAAACCTAGCTTACCAAGTTACATAGTAGTAGAAGAACAACTCCAGAGGAATGAGGCCCCTGCTATGCTTTTTAGAAACATTGTTAAGAGGGTTGACAAAAGGAACACATTCCGTACATGTTTGTCCACATACTGCATCTGCAAATTAAATGACAAGAGGACCTTGGAGACTTTAAAAGAATTGCAGAAAAAAAACATATGAGTTAACCATCAAACATTGTTGAACTCTTAATATTTTACATCATGAATCATAATGTACACTGATATGTAAAAAACCTACAATAGGTTCATGGAATTTTGAAGGTAGCAAATGCATTTTCTAGTCCATTCAACGCACTCTGTTCACAATGTCATTTCAAATTCGATGGCTATGGCATTTTGGAAGAGGAATCTGCGTATTGCATCAAGTGTGATCAAGATGTCAACTATGTGCACAAACTCCAGCGCAAAACACTGCTGACTAATGACAATAACCAACCAATTCATTGCTCTATCGACCACTCAATAATTCAATATTTGATACCAGCCCTTGGCAATATCAAGTATGAAAAATACATATAGGAAATATCCAAAGTTGTCTTCATGCTGCGTGACATTGCCATCAAAGGATGCTTCACACTGACTCAGAGCAATGCAATTACACATGCCACTTTATTGCACAGTGATGGAACAGGACACAAGGTAAACAACACAACTGCCAGAATGATAACAAATTGAAAAATTATTTAAATAGTATTATATATTTAGATAAATATTCAGTGACACCATTTTTCCTTTCCAAATGCAAGAATCCATGTAGCGGTGAAAGTCTGCAATATCTGCAATAAACACCCCATCAGAACAAATTGCATCGACATTTAATGTTTTAGTACATAATAGACTTGCAAACTAGCTTAAAAACTTACTCATATATGTATTGGGCGCTGTTTGGAGCTGCTTTGTTTTTGGATTTTATTATAAACTATTATGCAATTTTGGTTATTTATGTCGATCCTGCCGATTGTGACGATGGTTACATTCTGTTCATCTGTCGTAATAGCTATGCAAACTCACTGATCAACTACTACAGTTCTACTCTTTTGCCCTTTGATTTGTTATAAAATTTATCTTCCACTTATCCGTCAATAGTTTGAGCAATGCTTAAGAACACATAAAACCAAAACTTAACAACATAAATGTTTATTGTGTGCTGAGATTTAATGTCAACACTGGAATATAGTGTATCAGATAATATACTGCATTCAATCCTAGCAGAATTGTTACACGATGCCCTGGTTTTCCATTTTGTTTTTGAAATCCTCATTTTTGTCCTTAATTATTTTTTATTTGTGTCTACCATATTTCATATTTCATATTTATCAATATGCATGATTATTGCTTGAGTTTATACCCTTTTTCGTTTGCTAACTCTGTTCAAATCAATTTTCTGTTTGAAGATTTTAGATTTTCAATGTGCAAGGCTTTTGTGATGAATCATTTGGATAAAGTTGTGCTCATGTTTTGTTGCTTTCTACTCCTCAAATCCATAGTACTCCTCTTTAAACTAACAAATTTTCTCTATAAACATGCACACATTGCATAATAGTACCTTGTTTCTGCAATCCGAAGAAGCAAAGAGAATGCTAAATTTATATTGATTTTTGTGTTATTTTTATTACCAGCCTGCTGAACATGCAGAGAAATCGTAAGATTGAAGCAGGTGAGTAGGGGAGTGGGTGGACGACTGAATATAAGTCGTAAAGAGTTTTAGTCAAGTTTTCATGTGTGCCAAACTCGTATTTTCTATTACTTTTTCAAGGTTATTTGTCAAGCACTGAGAACGCCGTTGTACAAGGCGTGCATTCTTGATTTTCTTATCATGTTTTATGACTTACAATGGCATTTTTAGGTACTATCTGGCTCGTGTCCCACTTACAATTTGAAAACATTGAATTGAAGAAGAGGACCACCAACATGCCACATCCCTTAACTTTCAATGATACAACCACATGCCTTCACTTTCGATACCACAACCAACTATTATGTTACCATTACCAAACTGCATGAATTATACAGTTTGAAATACATGGTCATTAATCGGTACACGAGACTGTCCTACCTAATTCTATAAAAAATGGCACAGTACAGACTGAAAATGAAAGCACAACATGATATTTGTCCAAATTTTCCAAATGTGGAAGCATAGAGAATGCACACACACTATTTGCATGCCTCAATAAATTCAACAATCAACGTGTCAACTTAATGATAATTACTTGTTATCCTATATGCTGAGGTTGACGTTTAATTATATTTGTTCTATGCCGAGGTTGACGTTAAATTACATTTGTGCTAATTAGAAGTTTTAAGTAGGAATGGACATTTTTCTGTCTAGGGATTGAAGCTTCATTTGGCCAGGTCAAAAATAATGCTAGCACCTTTTAAGTAATTTGTAGATGTAATAGAATAATTTAATTAGTTAACAATTAAATTTAAATTGATTAAATTTTTTTTAAGCCAATGTATTATTACAATGAATTTTTAAATTACATTATTGACTTCTACATTTAATGGCAAAGCGAACATAGCGTAGGTAAGGTAGCTTGCAAGTTGCAACATCAACAAATGCAAGTAAAATACTCTAAAAGTAATATGCAATTTGGTTTACTTCTAAGAAATACTCGCAAAGATTTCCTCATGTAGACCTCAAATGCTACAAGCTACAAAGAACTAGACGCTATGGAAGAGTTGTAACTCGTATGGTTATTACCACTTAGAACAAATTAACAACACTTGCATCGGCAGGAACTAGAGGCCTTGCGTCCTTGTTAATTTGGAGGACTCAAAGTTTTAACATTGATATTGTTTGTATAAATTTTAATCAAGCTATGATTTGAATTAGCACCAAAATATGATATGAGCTTTCTTATTTTTCAACATCAGAATGAATCTTTCTTTGCAAAATATTGTCAACAAAATATAACCTTCATATTCATATAAGTAGAATTCATTTTCTAGAATTCTCTCGAGTTCCTTTTATTATGTATACTCAATAAACAATTATATACAAAGTTGGCATGATATACACATGTGAAGTGATACATACACATTTATATACAAAAATAACTTTATATATGTTGAACTTAGAGATTGAATTGCATGAATTATTTAATTTAATTTTGAGTAGAGTTTTAAATATCTAGCAATTTGATTAATCATAAGAACTTACGTGTTATAATTGACAATCCTAAAATGATTACAATTATTATTGTAGGGTTCTTTGTTTTCTCCAAAATAAATAAGGCAAAACTTTGTTACCCTGCTCTTTTAGATCATATCACAATAAATAAATAAGGCAACTTTGTTACGGTCTTGTTTTATTTTATATTGCAACAATTTGACTAATTGAAATTTATACAAACAAAATCAATGTTAAAAAAGAAATAATATCAATCAAGCTATACAATATATTCAATGTAGAAAGAGAGATTTTTTTTTCGTTTGTAATCACATATCTCCCACGCTAGTTCCCGACTCTGCAACACTTCGGGACTTTGCAATACTTTTAACCCAATTTTCCCGGTTGCGTCTTCAACATCATGCGTCGATTTTGTAGAGAATCACTTCACATTTTTGTGGGTTTTTCCCACCAGCGTCACTTTTAGAGTTTTTGCTAGTTTCTCACAATTTTTTTGTTGATTCCCTATTGCTTTTTGTTGATTAATTATCAGATAAATAATGGAAAAAAAACCTTGAAAGTTGTTGACAAAAAATCCCCAATTTTTTGGGGAATAAATCACTGCACATGCCGACTCCCAATTAATCGCATATAATCATGATTTTTTTTTGTCATTTTTCGCTTCTATGTTATTAATACATAGTAGGCTTCCCCAGTCTCACACACATAATATGTTGGTGTTTCTTTTGTTTTACATTGGAACAATTTCTTAGTGTATATGACCCAGTTCTAGGCATGACAAGATGTGTCAGTCAAATTGACAACTCATGTCTAATCTAGGCAGACTTGTCAAACCGCTTCATTTGGAACACAAAACTTTATAGTTTTTAATATAAGAACATGCATTTAACCATTCAGTGTTATTATTTTGATCTAATATTGTTCATGATTTCAAGTGACACGTTTAAGTTAATTTTGTTCCATCTGGCCCACAAACTGCCTAGTACTATAGCATATACTAGAACCCACACATATTGACGTCATCAAAAAGCCCACACTCATAAACCTCAAGATTTGAGGTTATCACTCACTATTTTCAACCAAATATAAAATATTAGACATCAAAACTCACCCCATACCTTATATTCTATTTTGCATGGTATTTATTTATTATGAACAACTCAATCTCGAGCATTTAAATGCCCAATACCTGCAACTCTTTTGAGGAAGTCTATAACTCACCCTTTCTTTTGACTATTGATTCTGAACGAGTAGGAAGGGTGTCCATATATTACACTTTTGCCAATATCAAGCAGACCATTCTATGCTAATAAATCTTGACCTGGCACAACACAGTCCAAGACTTTGCTTAAACCATCTAAATCAGGATTTGGCCTTATTACCTCGCACACTCTGTGACTAGACCCAGAAAAGAAGGAAACAAGAGATGTACTCGCAAACATGTCAGAACGAGCCTAAATCTTCATTTTTTTTCCTTGTTTGGAGATTATGAAGAGAAGTTGGCTTGTATATCTCTAACCAAGATGAATTCCCCACGTAATAATACAAATGACTGCCATTGTTAATGATAATCTAAATTGTGATAAGAGAATTAACTATCAAATGTCTCTGTCGTATCTAGGATGTGTCTTTGACTGTATTTATCAGTTGATTACTGATCAGAATAGAACAGTTACAAGATATGAAAAGGCCTTATTATCAGTGTGGAAATGAAAATTTCAACGTGTGCGATGGTTTATTTTATAGGCTATTTTTAGCCTCGCAGACGTAAAAATTATTTTCTTTCTTTCTTTCATGGGAGAGAGATTTGGTTGTGAGATCGATGGACTCCCATTTCTCAATGAGGTTACTAATTCTAAGCGTTACCTTATTATGATTGGCAAAGTTGTTTTCTGAATGAGCTTCTCATGAATAAGCTTCTTTGGGATGCGACTAAGCTCCCTACAAAATGTATCATTGACCAAATTTCAAACGTGAAATTTTCAGCATCTACTCTTCATGATTTGCATATTTTGTGGTCAAAAACCACAAAAAAATTGCAAAAAAATTACTATATTTTCGCTAGTTTGAAAAAAGAAAAGTTTGAACCCTTTTTTTATCTTTGGTGTGCTTTGTCTCGAGCTTAGCCTATGTCGTTTCTTTGTATGTATGTTAAAAATGAAGAAAGAAGCTAGATAGTCTAGGATAGGTAGTTGTTTTAGTTTTGGGTGGTTCTTTTTTTATTAGAGAGGCTTCTCAATGAAAGTATTAATTGTGAGTGTTATCTTATTTTTAATTATGATTGGTAAGGGTGTGTTCTAAGTAGCTTCTCTATATATGCTAAATGGAGAAAGACGCTAGAGAGTCTAGGATAGGTCACATCTTCAATAAGTCGTTAGTTTTTTTAGTTTTGGGTTCTTCTTTTTGATTGCATTGATAAGAATCATGAAGTCACCTTACATTTGAATGGAATTTAAATATTTTTCCTCGTACAATTGAAAATCCAATAGTAGAGTTTTGGTCTCTATCTCATTATTAGTTTCTTGCGTTTTGGGTCTTTATCTCATTATTGATTTCTTTCATTTTTTTTGAAGTATTTATGATCATATACTCGTTATAATATTGGATAATGATGCTTGCACCTAATAGACTTAAATTGCTCTTCATTGTCTCATCAAAATTGTACTTCACCCAACATTCATCACTATTTTATATTATTTTTATGGCTTTTGACAAAAACCTTTTACCACTATTAAAGTTATTTAAATATATATAATTTTTACGAAAAAATCTTCTTTACCTTCTAATAATTACTCCTCTATTTAATTATTTACCATCTAATAAACCTGTCTAGGCGTATTGTCAGTGTAATTGTTTCAATTATTTAACTAGCCTTAAATATCTCTACAACTTATTTATTCCCTCATGATATGTGCTTTTTTCTTATTTAATGACTTGCTCGTTTACTTGACACACTCAATAAAATGCACATTCAATTTTGACCCAAGTAGGCTACCTACCTGCCTCTGATAAAAGGGCAAACAAATCGAGCAAACCGATGCTACAAAAAAACGTTTCCACACAGTTTACCTTCCTCAATCCCTGTGCAAGAACGGCGTGTGTAACAGCCACAGGAATTACGCTGCCCATTAGCAAAGTCTCTCCTCCTTCAATCCCACTGTAACTCCAGATCTCCAGCTCAAAGCACTCATGGAATTCTGCACTCTGCTGACATTCCCCTGCAGAACCATATAACAAAATATCACTTTTAATGGCCTTCCCCTGCATACCCACATAACGAAATCCCATATTTCCTTACAGATCGGGAGGACGATGGCACTATCATCGAAGGTCTTCACGATAAGCCTGGTGGGCGCATGGTACAGCTCCAACATAGGTGTACTGCTGCTAAACAAATACTTGCTCAGCAACTATGGCTTCAGGTTCCCAATTTTCTTAACCATGTGTCATATGACTGCTTGTTCGCTGCTCAGCTATGTGGGGATCACCTGGTTCAAGATGGTTCCCATGCAGGCAATTCGATCCCGGCAGCAGCTACTAAAGATCGCTGCCCTCAGTATTATTTTCTGTGGTTCTGTTGTGGGGGGTAACATTTCACTGCGCTACCTGCCTGTTTCATTCAATCAAGCTGTTGGGGCCACTACTCCCTTTTTTACTGCAGTATTTGCCTATATCATTACTGTCAAGAGGGAGGCGTGGCTGACTTATGCTACTCTGGTTCCGGTTGTCACAGGGGTCATCATTGCTAGTGGGGTAATACTTCTCATTTTTAAATTTGCATTATGAGTTTGTCACATTTGTTTACAGCTTCAGTTTTGATTGATCTTGTTTTCCCTTTGCTGATCTTTGTTTTGTGATTGTAATTGACACTTTGGTTTTGTTTTTGAGGATTTATTTCGTGTTTAATTTATTTAATCTGATGTCAATTCTTAATATCAGGGGTTCCTGTGTAGAAGTTTTACCAAAATTAGGTGAAATGTTAGATTTGTATTATTGAGATTCAAAGTTATGAATTCATCTTCTCTTGAGTATTTTAAAAATAGTAGCTAAAGTTTCTCAGGGGTGGTCATCATTGTAGCCGATCTGATACGGCACCAAGATTTGACACAGAATTCACAAGCGTAGTGTCTAGAATCACTTGGGGAGTAGCTATACTCGAGTAATAGTAGCCAAATGCACTCTGGTCAAGAATCGACAAAAGAGATTCACAATCATAGTGGTCAGAATCACTTGGGGAGTATTTAAACCCTACTAAAAGTAGTCAAACTGACTTGGGCTCAGATTACAGACGGCAGCAAGACTTGGGCAGAAGATTCACAAATTGAAAATTCATCGAGTAAACGAGATTTTCCAAAACATGAAGTTTCAACTTTGGTCGTTGGTGGAAATCTAAAATCCGTTTAAAACTGAAATCGGCAATTGAAAAATCTGCCCAACAGTATATTTTGTCAATATTAATGGTGGAAAATCAGGTTTTTGACTTGGAACCAAGATTTTCAGAATACAGAAATTGAAAAATTACATATGAAATTTCAGAAAATTGGATTATATAACGTTTTATTTGAAACCTATAAAATTTCCAAAATGAAATGTGATGTGGATAATTCTTTCGCGCCAGTACAATTTGCTCACAAGTTGTTGTTCTTGATAAAAAATCAGTTGTCAGGTTGAGATGGGAAGAATTAGACAAATCTGTGATTTGGCCCTTGGGTGGCTTTTTAGGGTGATTGAGGCACACAAAGTCTAGGTAAGTGATATATGTGGACTCATTTGGGAGTCAGAGTTTCATGTAAAACAAGCAGTCTTGCTCCTATGGGTAGTATAGTGTAAGAGATCGGGGAGAAACCTGGTTAGAGCACTTTGGAGCACTGTATTTGTTTTTAGTATAGTGTCGTAGATTTTGTTGTGGAGGGCACCCTTCCCAATTTAGGTATCAATAATTTTATAATACATTATGCTTTGCTGATCTGTTCTAGTCTTCTGCGTTGATGTATTGCCTCAGCAGATTGCCGTGATTATAATTTTAAGATGACATTTGTAGTCATTTTGTAGTTTGTTGAATATGCATGTCATTGGGTGGAAACTTTGATTCAAACTCGAAGTTCAATGGGTTAAATCTTTGATGCAAAATCTAAATGTTCCTTGACTGAAGAAGTGTGGGAAATACAAATTATTGCTGTGTTGGACAAGAGTTGAGAATATTAAAGTCACATTTTATTTGTGATTCCTCAAATGAAAATTTTAATAAGAAAGCCTGTTTTTTTTTGAAGTGCTGATGGAAGGAAAGCATCAATTTAAAAAGAAAATAGCACCTGTATATTGCAGAAGAGGATCCATAATAGAGAGATGCTTTTCATTTTGGAGCAAAATGATGTGTTGCTGGTAGCTTGTAGGCATTGGCATCCAGTTGTATGTCAGTGGCACTTTTTGCCAAGTGATCATTTTCTTGTACAAAAATCGAGAAATTAATTCTGCCAATGGATACGATTCTGAATACTGTCACGCATATACATTAAGGACACCAAATTGATAATATAGGAATCTTAGTATAATATCCTTGAACTGAAGATCTGCCTTCTTGGCTTGATCCTGTCTATTTTTATACCCAGCAAAGTTAACTAACAGTAGTGGACACTTCTGCCATTCAGTAGATTATGACTTTGTCCATGTGAGGTCATCGTTTCACCCTTAAAATACACATCATTATGCAAGATGTGATGCTAGTTTACATGCTATGTCTATTCTATTTGTATATATTTTGTACTATATTCCATCCCTTCAATGCTTTTGTTCATACCATCATCAAAGAAAGTAAAAGTTATTGGTCAGACCTAAGTTGCTGATTCGGGTGCTGATGCAAGATTTGGGTGCGCGGATGCGTGATTTTTTTTTTGGGGGATGCGGATGCGTTTATATATATATAAAATTATATATATACTATATATATTATATATGCAAAGAAATGCAAGAAATATACAAAAATAAATCATTTGATAGTATGATACTTCACCATTGATCAAGATTCAAGATATTTCATATTTGATAGTTCAACTTAA
>MU224169.1:2123924-2139384 GCA_018584345.1 Thuja plicata | reverse complement strand
GCAAGCTACAAACTTGCACAAACAATCAACAATCGATCTATGAGAGCCAATCGATTTGCCAATCTTTTTCCTAAAACCCCAATACTCTTCTCTCAAGCCTTTTTTCTCTCCTCTCCTTGTTTGCATGCGATAGAATGACCTTTTTAGGTCAAAGACAACATATAAACCCCAAAAAAAAAAAAAATCAATAAAAAATGTTTTATTTTACACTTTTTATGACTGCTGCCGCGACAGAGTCCTGGGCTCGGGACTCAAGCATTTGGTGGATGGAATGCTTTTCAAACCTTTTGACTTAGAATTGTCGTCAATGTGGTACGCATGCACACAAGAGGAGAGGGGGTTCCATAGGGATTTGTTATACGTAGATCCGTGTCCACAACTTGCAATTAAGAAAGTTTCAGAACGATTACATCGGGCATGGAAATCAACAGACTGCAAATGTCATCATTATTTGATGTTTGTACTGAAGAAGTACAAGTCACTTACATAACAACCTAGGGACTTGAATAATTTGTGAAGCATATGTAGCCAGTGTTGAATTTCGCAACACAAGCACCCACAAGATCAAACAGCAAATGAAGAACACCTTCCACATGGAGAGCAGCAAGAAAAATATGCTATATTCCTCAAAAGCAAAGATTATAGAATGAAGATATAATGCACAATGAAATGTTTTTTATAGAAAGCAAGAGCCCTAAAAATATAGAAAAGCTAAAAAACAAACGAAAGCTCAAATAGAGCTCAACCAGGCTAAATTAGGCTCAACTAAAGCTCCACTAAGTGAACTTAAGCTAAACAATGCATGTCCAAGCATATGCTCAAATATGCATGAGCATGTGCACAAATATGCAGTGCACAAATATGCAATGCAACAATGTGCAAATATGCATGCTCTAACACACCTGTTAAGTGAAGCTTAGGTAGAAGTAAAAATCTCTGAGTGAATGGGTCCCGACAACTAAAGGCTTGATTAGGTACCCATGTACTAAGTGAACTTAAGCTAAACAATGCATGTCCAAGCATATGCTCAAATATGCATGAGCATGTGCACAAATATGTAATGCAACAATATGCAAATATGCATGACACAACAAATATGCATGCTCTAACACCCCTGTTAACTGACGCTTAGGTAGAAGTGAAAACCTCTAAGTGAATGGGTCCCGACAACTAAAGGCCTGATTAGGTACCCATGTACAAAAGGGAAAAATATCTCACAAGCAGAGAAAAGGAGAAAAACCAAATGGGAGAAAACTCCTCGCCAAAACAGAGAAAAAGAGGAGGACTAAGAAGCCTCCTGGTAAATATCCCAAAAGAATAGGAACATCAAGAACATCCTCGAAGCAAAAAAAATAAAATTGTAGACATTTGTCAAATGATTACTGCTATAGTGTTGAATGAAGAACTTACTCTTAAACGAAGATGATGATCAAGATCAAGAAGACAAGAATTTGCATGAGTGCTCCCAACGACACTATTCGAACAATGAATAGATGAAAAACAAAAGGCAAACATCTAGTAGTCAAAGATACAGATGGCACATGGATCTGCACGAGTGACCCCAAAGACACTACTCAACCATGCAAGAGTAAACAACTAGTCGAAAATATAGTTGCCAATAGTCTAAAGAACTGATCAACTGAGGATAGGCTGCCTCGACAAACTGAAATGCAAGAGTGTCTATATGGTAAAAGCTCCATCTCCTTTCAATTCTGCCACTGTATCTAACTAGTACATAGGAACAAATACCGAATATGTAGTTCATTCCAAAGTGAAACCAAGGAAGCATTAGCACTAAGAGAAGAACCCCCCCCGTAATGGTGACGATGGAGAGAGATGATAGGTCCAATGAAACTGTGTCACCAAGTAATGCATGAAGGAGAATTTGAATGTGCAGAAGAAAGTACCTGCAACTAAAAAAGGGTATGATGCATGGGACAAGAATCATTAAGATTAAATGTCATTGTGGAGGGAAACTCATCGAACAAAGGTCTGATGGCAAAACAAAAGGCACTACACAACCCCCAATGACATTTTATAATATGGTGCATGTACAAAATAAATCACAACAGAATGTGCAAAATCCCTGAAAACCAAATACAAGAGTGACACTATCTCAGTGTGTCTACGAACAGAGAAGTGCATGTAAAAGATGCTCAAAATGCCCAAGTAAGGCAAAGTTCTGGAAATACATTTAGAACACCTGAATGAAGTCATCCAATGCAAACAAAAAGTTTCCAAGAGCCAAAGCAATCAAGTAATCATCTAGAATGTCAAACCACAAAAAAATTAATAAAATATACCATGGGCAAAATTTGGAAAAAGTGCATGGCTAAATTTGAAGAGCTCAAAGAGACCTTTCCAATCCTGCAAGAATCACAAAAAATGAGGGAAATGGCAAAAACATACTAGCTTGAGAGTGAAAATACCATATCTAAATTCAACGGGCTGTAGAAAACTCCAGGAGAAAAATATGAAAAAATCACTAGCAACACTGGGTAGCCCTTTGAATCCCCTTTCCAACGATATCTTGTTTTAAAAAATGGACGCTGTATGTGAAAGTTATGGCCAAAAGAAAAATATGCTAAAATTTAGCCAACCAACAACTAACAAACACAACCCTTGCAACTTGATTTCTGCAAAATATACTCATTAAATGAAAAATCTAACAAATACCCAAATGGTCTTTTGGGGCTCAGGACAAGACCTAGACATCTTTTTTCATTTTTTTTGGCAGAAACAGAGTTATGGTGAATCTTTTTTTTGTGCTATTTTTATTTTAATTTTTTTTAGATTGTTTTTTTAAATTCTCACAAATATGACAAATCGTCAAAAACTGAGAGTCACCCAAATGGTTTTTTGTGGTTGTGAAAAGAAATCAGAAATTTTTTTTTTTCAAGATTAGTTGATTTGTAGATACTCAAAAAGTACCTACTTCTAGATCCACAAAAAAGGTAGATATGGTGACCTGTAACTCTTCTGAGAAAAGAAACCCTCAAAAATTGAGAAGGGGTTTGCTGAATCCACTCTGTGATACCATGTTGAATATTGCAACACGCTTGCACCTGCAAGGTCAATCAGCAAACGAAGAACACCTTCTACAAGGAGAGCAACATGAAAGATATGCTATATTCCTGACAAGCAAAGATTACAGAACGAAGATAAAATGCACAATGAATTGCTTTTATAGAAAGCAAAAGCCCTAAAAATAGAAAAAGTTAAAAAGCAAATTAAAGCTCAAATAGAGCTCAACTAGGCTAAATTAAGCTCAACTAATGCTCCACTAAGTGAACTTAAGCTAAGCAATGCATGTGCACAAATATGTAATGCAACAATATGCAAATATGCATGATGCAACAAATTTGCATGCTCTAACATGCAGATTCTGCCGTAAGAAAGAGATTTGTAGAGATATTGGTTAAGAAGGTGGCTTAAGGGGAGAAGTCAGAAGGCTAAGTCAAGATAATGTCTGAGACAATTACATGTGGAGTGCCAGTGAGGTAAAGAATTTTGTTAAAAAAATCATGTGAACCAGCCATGCATGGGCCAAAACTAGCTGGATGAGGGCTGAAGCTAATCTGAGTGGGGTGCAGAAGTATTGGAACCTGTGAAGATGGTAGTTGATTTTTGGTTTGTACTTCTAAAAATGGAAATATCTCTGCAGTTCTCGTTTGCAACAATATCTTTCATTATGAGTGAACTGAAGTTACCAATTGGATTATCTTGGCTATCAGTTTGATCCCGACTCTGATTGGTGGCATTCTCTGGATCATAAGTTGTCAAAGTAACATGGAATCTGTGAGGAGAAGATAACTAGAGCAATAGGGTATTTCCAACGATCTCTGTTGAGATATGGATTATTTGTCAACATAATGATCTGTTATTGAGTACTATCACGTTTAATGCAATGCCCAATGTTATATCTATTGTTCTAAGGCATGTAGGCTAGTTGTAATGACTTGGGATATGAAATGTGAACCAGTATAATGATGCGTGATGGAGCACTATCCTGTTTGTGACATCATCTATGGCTGTCTCTGTTGTTTTAAGGCATGTATGAGTAATGTCCATTACCAATTTCAGCAGATTTGAATGCTGCCCCATTGATGCACTAGAATTCTCTTCAGGCTAGAAAAGAGTTATATGTGTGATTGCACTGCATTTGAGTGTTTTTTCATAATTGTAAATGCATAATCTTTCCCAATGTTCTCTTTCTATTGCATTTGGCATTTTTTCTTTTTGTTATTGGCTACTATGGTATTGTAGATCATCCATAATATATATCAATCGTGAGTTTAAGTTGTATTCACCAAGCATGCATGGAAATTTATGAGTTCTGTTTAACATCTGCTATGTTATCGATTTTCAGGTTCTCGGGAATGCAAAAGGGGCAGTGGCAGTTGTTGTTTCTATCTTGCTTTTTAGGAACCCTGTTTCTGTTACAGGGATGCTTGGATATACACTCACAGTTTGTGGTGTGATTCTTTATAGTGAAGCCAAAAGGCGCTTCAAGTAATTTTTTACTAGTCTAACCAGATTCAGGTCATGAAATACTGCATGTTTAGGAGTCACTGGATCGACATCAAAATGGATACCTGATGACTTATGTGCTGCTGCCAACCGGATCTTATCAAATTTATCATGATATGTACTGTCTTATTTCTTGGAAGGCAAAGTTAGTCTTTAACAGGAAAAATGTAAGCACCTTGGAAGTTAAAGGTGGGCTGCCTCTTATTCTATATTCATTGATGCATCAGCTATTTCTGCATGAAGATGTATTTTCCATGATTAAAATTCTTTCTGAAGCTAGCCAGTTTTATTTGGCTTTCATATGTTCCATCCATTAAGGATGCGGCTATTGAGATTTATTTGACATTAATGCTTCTTTTTTAGAGAGGCACTTTCTATAAATATAGAGAATGACCACCTAGTTCAAGCATTAAATCTCCTGGGTACAATATGACTGCATGGACACCAAAGGTTCTTTATTGTTTTCCTCATGTTTTTTAGTTAAATTTTCCTTTGGACTGTCGTGTAATTTTAACTTTCTATGTAGTACATACGCTACCTTATTTTGCATTTATGGTGGGAGGAGAATAATGTATGAAATCCCTCTCAATATGTGGTTTTAAGGTTACTGGAAAAAACCTTTCAGGAACTTATCACTGCATAGCAGCAACAGTGGAATTTCTGTGCTTGCTACCCTGTTATATTTTCTTGCAGGTTTGACATTGTTTTCTGAAATGTGACAATGGAGAGAATAGTCAAGCTTTATTAACAATCCAAAACACTATAAATGGGGTTATTCTTCCAAAATATTTATTATTGCATTAAAATAGTAGAGTGGTAGCTATCTAGATTCTACACTGTAAAATTAATTGGTTTGACCAAATTATGTTCTATTTGGCAAGCTTTTCTACGGCAGTGCTTTTCTCTATGTACAATTTTTTTGTCATATTGATCTGTGACTTAAAGTGCAATTCTGTTTATTGTCATTTTATTATAGGATAAGGAGAAGTGAAGTATGTTCTGATTTTAACGTCTTGCTTCACTAAATACTTGATTGTGCTTCTGCTTCTGCAGAAGTGGTATTGGAACTGCTCAACATGCGGTTCATTACTTAGGTGGTTTTTGCCAACCAAGTCAATATTTTTTCTTCTTGTATTTCACAGGGTATAAAACCTTAATAATTACATGCTTGTAAAATATTGCACTTCATCCATTTTTGAAATCTATCGGTTGTAATTAATAATGTTGTGCTTGTGCGTTGTTTCTGGATTTGACCAGGTCAAACTTGGCTTATATATTATATATATATATATTCAATTTTGATATCAATTCTTTTTAATCCCTGTATGTAAATTTTTAAATTGATCCTCCTGTATTTGTTCATCTTATCTAATTGTAGTTATTGTGTGCACTGTTCTTATTCCAAATTTAGTGAGACAGGAATCTTTTAATTTTTTGGGAAGCATTTGAATTTGTTTTGTATGTAGGATGATGGATTGCTACACTTGGAGAAAGGCATGGCCCAAAAATTTAATATAATCTGCATAAAACCAACATTTTCAAGGTTGGCATTGTAGTCCTAAAAAGCTGAAATTGGTTCAGGGGTTCAGTTTTGGCAAAGGCTCGTAAACCTAGTAAATTTTCCAAATTAATGTTAATTTCACTCCTAAAAAGATTGCGGGAGATGGAAGCATAGATTCTTGTATCTTATAATACGGAGAAGTTTAATCATATTTAAAACTGAGTTGATAGGTGATCTGGGGACATGGAGACTATAACTAATTGAACTCCATTATTATTCAAAGCAAATTATGTAGAACATACAAATGAAAGAGTTAATGGAGGGAGAAGGGTCATGATTTATTAATCATGGTAGAGTATTTATGATATATCACCATGATGTCACTCGTCAGTTTATATTGTCTTTTCAATCATAAGGGCAGAAGAATGGGCCATGATTACTACAACATGAGGATTACATCAGTTTTATATTTCCTCTTTAATCATACTTGAGAACGTGGTTAGCTGACATAAAATGAAATTAAAATCGCTTAAAGCTAATCCGCAAACATCAAGTGGAGTCCATGAGGCTGATCTGTTGGAAGGCAATTTATACGCCGGTAACTTTAGGAGAACTATATATATATGTTTTTAGATATAAGATGGAGGTTCAATAAAGAGTTCCCACCCTTTATTAGAAACATAAAGCCCCTCAAGAACACCCTATCTATAGGCAAAGCAGAAAAACATTTAAATTTTTCTTCTTTTTATAACTCTATTATTCTAATGTGATGTGAAACGTCAATACAAAAAACTTACACAAATCAATCTAGAAACTACAATGATCTATTCCGTATTACATGAGAACATGTCTGTAGCCTTCAAACCTCCAGTATTACATATAGACATATCTCCACCCCTCAAACCCTTGTCGCCATTCCTTGAGGCATTTTGGTAATGGGAGAATTGCTAGGCGACAAGAGATGTCCCCTAGCTGTCCTAATATGAGAAAATCTGGAAATATCTTGTATTGCATCTTTAAAATTGGGGATAACAGGAAACATATAGAGGATGTCTGGCTGTCCCCCACAAAAGCTAATTTTTTATAATGTCTTAAAAAATCATTAATAAGATTAAAAAAATTGTTAAGTATATGATAGACAACACTATAACAGCGATATAATAGCAGCGATAAATATATTATGATATAATTATAACAGCAATTAAATAAATCATGACATCAGTGATAATGTTGACTGTATTATAACAGCAAAAAGTATATCATGATTCAAATTCATAATTGATGATATATGATTCAAATTCATAGTTGATGATATAAATTATATAACAGTGAACAACTAACAACAATAATTTGGATTTCTGATTTCACTATTTAAATAAGCTGCAAACTTCAAAATTCTTGATATGGTATTAGAGTTAGTAATTATTGTCGGTTGCAAAGAGATTAAAGGTGCATTTGCCATACTTTAGTATAGTTGGTTACAAACAAACTATTTTATTTTCAGAATGTGGTTGGCATGCAGTTCTCTCTTTCACGTACATGTATATTGCATTCTCTCCACCACTTCAAAAAAATGATTCTCAAGCTCCCATATCTAAAATGCGTTCCCAACTATACCCATCCCTGAAATGCCAGGGAACATAGACTTCTGATTCCAACCTAAATACTTGAAAAGGGAATATGGATAACAAAAAGGCTGCATGAACTATCCACATGATAGGTGTAGCAGCATGTCTAAAAAGCACATTGGCGTCCAAGACATCCCAACTACTACACCTACACAAAGAACCTAGGAGAGCACACCAAACAAATGACATAGAAAACAATAACAATGAGAGTCTAGTAACAAAAGGATTTAGAAAATGTCAGGCACACTGCACTGTTTAAGCTCATGTTCCCCTAGAGGAGATATTCAGCGGTCGATTTCAGCCCATTACTAGAGTCTAGACACATTGACTAATTCCACAGGCCCCACCTTCGGACCAGTTGCATTTTCTAAGCCCTGAAACTTTTTACCCTTTCAGAAGCTTCGCATGCCGAACAAGAAGGATAAGATTTTCAATCATCCATAATATGCAAAGTATATCCACTTACCACTTCCAACACCCCTTTACGATGGGAAAACACTCACTTTTTGTGGCATCGGATTCAAATCGTGTGCTATACGCATCTAATCCGTTTTCTCCCACTACAATTTTGGACTTTTAAGACAAGGAAGGATATTCCACCGCAGCCCCAAACAATAAAATAATATCTGGTTCAAGCCTTTAGTCATCCGAGTCAATACGGGTAAGAACACTACGTTACCAATGGTGTGTATGACAGTTTACACAAGTTATATGGAGATGGTAGAGTTAGGGGAGAAGATCTAGTAGTTAACATTCTAATTTTGCGCTTGTCAAAAGCTTTTGTAGAAATTTCAAATCACTTCTAATTTTTTGCAATAGCTTACTTGGTGAGTCCCTTGCTTATAATTAAGGTTTCGGACCACATCATCAATATAGTGCCACATCAGCATGCTTTTTGTCATGGTGTCCAAAGAGGCCCAAAAAAAATGAGACCCATACTTGTGCACTAAGTCATATTTTATTAGTGCGCTGATGTGGCATCACATGATTTGTTGCTTTTTAGATCCATGGAATACATTTCATTCAATTACGAGTAGTCATTTTTAACAATAACAACTTCAAACTCCCAACTATTGGTACAATATTGTAATAAATATTAGGCATTTTAGAACAAGTGCTATCACAGCCATCAGAACAACTTCAAGTTTGCATTCTTTCCCCTATTAAAACCTAATGAATTGAGTGTTTTTTCAGCGAACAATATCAAATGTCTGTGTTTGGTGGAAGGGAGGATATCAATAATAATTATAGTTAATCTCATTAATTGTAAGTTTCTAAATGGTGCATGGAATTTTGATGCCATTTTTGGTGAATTCATTATGCTTTGAAGAATCAAAATGTGTCATTATGAGTTGTTGTCCAATACATATTTTCTATAATCTCCTTAATCATGGACTTTAACCACCACAAAATTTGCACAATTGAACCAATGCTCATGTATAAATGTCCCATACATTCTTGATACCAATAAAATTACACAATCTAATTAACTTTTTTCCAACTACTTTAGACAGTTCTAAATAAAATTTTAATTAACAAAATCCTAATGAAACAGAAACAGAAATTGAATTAGTAGGTCAAATTTGTGGGGGAGAGAATGCCAGACAACAAACATAACCACTGATGGATCAAAATGGAATGAAGAGGTCTGCTAATATAGGTAATCTGGTTTCATAAAGAACCAAATACAGTGTTAAATGAGAAAGTACCATCTACCTGATTTGTCTCTTAAAAGCTTCAGATTTAACGGAAGAAGTTGCAGAAGATATTTGGATGAGCATTGAATTGATGAGATGTCAAGCAAGGTGTCATGTGAGCATGACCTAAGGTAATTTATTTCCAGTCAGCATTAATGCCAACGCCCAGCTAACACAAGTCGTAAAGCCTCCACCATAGTCTATAAAGTATGACTACAGAAGTCAAAATATGGAGTACAAGCATAGTTAAGGATGGCTCTTATAGAGGAGGAATTGGCTAGGAGTCAAAATATGGAGTACAAGCATAGTTAAGGATGGGTCTTATACTGGAGGAATTGTCTGGGATGTGATTATTAGAAAACATGATAGTTTTTCTTAAAATTTTCAGTATTTGTTGGCATATTTTGTGGTGGAAAAAAACAAAAAATTGTTAAAAAATAGTATTTTTGGGAATCTGAAAAAAATTGACTTTTTTTGTTTTTGATACATTTTGCATGGAGATTAGCAACTGCCAATTATCTATACACACATGAAAAGTCAATTTTTTAAAATTCAATAATTAAATTAAATTTTCCAATATAATTATTTTAATGAAATTATTAAATATTAAAAAAGGTTTTGTCATTAGATATGTTTTTTGATGCCTGTATAGACATCTCGGCATCCTAAGAAAAGTGTGGGGGCATCTAATTAAGAATATATGCATATTGTCCGTATTGTCTTAAAGTTTTTAAGATATTTTTTTAAGTAGGTGCACAAGGTTTACGTGGCATTGGATAGTGTTGTAAAATTGTTCATTTTTTTGTTGTTGCTTTTTTCCGCACGGTTTTATTTGCCTTTTTCGTTCAATATTGTTACGAGTCCTATGCATAATGTTGTGTGTAGTAAATTGAGTGAAGTTAGGCCAAAATAAATAAATAGAGTGAAGTTAGAAAAAATAAATAAATTAAGGTCAATAAAGTCATTTTTGTGAAAGTAATAGAGCCTTGTGGATTACTTTTAACTTCAATAATATGGTGTTTGGTATTTGTTCGGTCTACACCTCTAATGACTATAAAGAGAGATCTTAGCTTTAGGCTTGGTTAGCTTCTCTTTCTAATATACCTTGGTTTATGGGTGGGGACTTTAATATGGTTGAAAACCAAGACGATAAGATTGGTGGTCTTCCCTTTCGTTGGAAAGACATTGAAAAAACTCAGTGGGATAGATTGAAATAGGATAAACTTCTTTTCGACCCCCTGTCTGGAAGCAAAAATACCAATCCCAGATTATGGCATACTTGGTGCAATTTCCAGCATGGGCCATCGAGAATCTATTCGAGACTGGACTGTTTTTATGCTAACAGAAACTTTTTCTTAGTTTTGCCTGATAAACTTGGTAACTTTGTCCTGGTCACCCCCACTTCCCTTTCTGATCATCATCCGATCTCTGTCTGTGTTAGATTTAACAATTCCCCTGCCCTTATTAAAACTTCCAATCCTAAATTCATTCTTAACACTAGTCTTCTTAATGATGAGGACATTCTTGTGGCTATCAACCTCATTCGGCTCACTAACATAAACCACTATCCTGGCATCTCTCACGCCGACCTTTGTAATATGGACATTCTTGCTTGGTAGAACTTATTAAGAACCTTAGGTCAAAAGAAGGCTAAAGACTTTAGGTTCACTGAGAAACTGCTTAACGCTAACATTTTAGAGGCTACAAATAAGATCCAAGTCAATCCCTCGAATGACTCGCTTATCCCCTATGTGGCTAGTGCTAAAAATGCCCTTAGGAAACATCAACAGATTAAGACCAGAGGAGCCAAAACTAGATCCCGTGCGCACTAGCTTCAAGCTGGTGATAGGGGGTCTAAGTTCTTCTTTAATCTTATTAAATAAAGGCACTCTAATGAGACTATAGACAAAATTATTGTTGATAATCAAGAGATTACTGATATTGATAACATAAAACATGCTTTTGCCAACTATTACAAAAACCTTTTCACATCCGAGGATACAGAGGAAGCCAACACCCTCAGGAACTGTTGCAGAGCTTTGATCCCTAATAGGATTTCCAACATGGATGCTTCCTTGCTCAATAAGGAGATCACTATGGAGGAAATTGAAAAATCCATTAATACTCTTAAAGATGACAAGACTCTAGGGCCTGATGGGCTGCCTGTTGAGTTCTACAAGGCTAACAACAAATGGATTTACAAAGATCTTCATGATATCTACATGGAGGCCTTAGTTGGGCAGATCCATCAATAGTGGAATCATTAAACTGCTTCCTAAGGATGGGGATAAGGCCCTGCTTAAAAATTGGCGACCTATCACTCTGTTAAATGTCTCCTATAAGATTTTTGCCAAAATCTTGGCTATTAGGATTGAGAATATTTTACCCAAATTTGTGTGCTCAACCCAAACTGGATTCATTAAAGGCAGATATATTCTTGAAAATTTAATTACTAGCTAGGAGGCCTTAAATTGGGCTAAAGACTCTAAACAGAACTCGGCTATGTTTCTTCTTGACTTCGAGAAGGCTTATGACAGAGTTGAGTGGAGTTTTATCTCCATGATGCTGGAAGCCTTTGCTTAATGATGCTTATGCTCAAATTGATATCAATGGATCTCTATTAGAATCCTTTCCCCTTGCACAATCCATTAGGCAAGGTTGTCCTTTGGCTCCTTCTCTATTTGCTATTGCTGCGGATGCCCTGTTCTACATTCTTAGAGATAGCACCCTTTCCCCAATGGTTAAGGGTATTTCCCTTCCTAATGGCTCTGATCTTATTAACTGTCAGTTCACGGATGATACTACCATTTTTCATGAATCTTCTGAAGATAACTTCGAAGCTCTTCAAGAGAAACTCAAGATCTTTTGTACTATTTCTAGGGCTCGTCTCTCTCATACCAAATCAATATGTCTCGGTTGGGATGAGTAGCCGCCAACCTGGTTTAATAAATTTGATTATCAGTGGGGTGGGCCTCACAACATTGTCAGATATCTGGGTATACCCTTCTCTGTTGAGCCTTCTCTCAAAGATATGTGGCTTTGGGTTAAGGAGAAAATTACTAAAAAATTGGATAAATGGCACAACAGATCTCTATCCCTAGCTGGTAGAGTGCAAGTCTGCCAAAAAATTCTTTCATCCTACAATATTTACTATTCCTCTACCTGGATGTTCAACAGTTACCAAATCTTAGAAATCCAAAAGGCTATAAGGCATTATCTGTGGTCGGATGGCAAAGGAAACAAAAAGCTCCATGCTGTTAAATGGGAATGGTGCCATTCGGACAAAATCCTTGGGGGACTGGGTTTGAAGGACCTTAAAACCATGGGGATTGCCCTGGCCGCCAAATGGATCTTCCACTCTTTACCTGGGGATGATCCTTGGAAAGTTCTTGTTAGGAGCAATATTGAAAGAGGCTTCCCCAAGAATGCTAAGTCCTGGAAAAATTTACCTTTTAGCGAATTGATCTTTGGGGATTTTCAGGTTGTGGTTCAAGGCTCGACTGTTTTCAAATCCATATGGAAGGCTTGGAGCAATGTCAGAATTTATGCCACTAACAAGTCTTTCCATGATGATGATCAACTCTTTGGTGAAAGGTCCATTTGGTTGAACTTGCATCTTTCCTGGTAGGCCCCTTGCCCTTTCCCAAGGTTGCTCTGCCAAGTATTGGCATAAGCTGGGTATCACTCAATTTATGGATCTCTTTGAACATGACACTCTTATTAGTTGGGATGAGTTAAGGATCAAATTTAACATCCCTTTATCCCAAAAAAGAACTTATAATATGATCAGTAAAGCCTGTAGAGATCTTCCCTCCTATTGCCATAATGATTCAGATAGAATATTGAAAGCTAAATGGCCTGATGGAACCATTATGACCAAAATCAAAGCCAAAAACATTTACAGTGTGATTGGGTATAATGACTCCATGATTGGCCATGTCAATAAACTCTGGTACTCTAATCTTGATATCTCCTCATGGAAGAAGATCTTTGAGAGATTATGGAAAAGCTCCATAGATCCTAAGATCAAATGTTTTAGATGGCTTTTGACTCTTGACAGACTCCCTATTAGAAAGGATTTCTCGACGACACAGTACTGTAATATCTGTAGAGTTCCTGAATCTGGTAGACATATTTTCTTTGATTGCTGTTTTGCCAAAGAAATTTGGCTCATGTTTGGTTTTACTCTTCCTAAAGACGTTAATGTTTTTGAAATCATTACTGGACATATTGATGGGGTTAATAAGGATACTAATTTGTTTTGGGATATTCTTTCTTCTAACATAGTATGACAGATCTGGAAATATAGGAATGAGGAAGGTTTCAAAGCAATCCCAGGATTCTTACCGAGTCTTTCAAAAGTCTCACCTTTTTAAAAAATTTTTACAGGTGCAAATTACCATGAGGGTGGAAAAGGAAAAATTCAAAAGACTTCTAAAGAACGGGTATGCCACATTCTTCGCTTTCGAGCTTAAGGATGGATAGGCCTGGAGGAGTCATATGGACAACTTGCACATATTTGAAAGGACTATAAAGTAGCTCAACTTGGAGCTTAAAAAAAATAGCAAGGGTGCATTGGATAGCATGATCTTCCCGCTCCACCAGATGGACCGCATGGGTGGATGTCTTTGATGATATTTTGTACTAAAATTTTGTAGCTTGTTAATGATGTTGTCAAACTTTAAACTTTTTCATACTCCCCGTTTGAGGCGGTGCCTCTGTTTTGTGGGTTTATACTGTGATTTTGTGAACTTGATACTGCAACTTTGTTTTGATCACCTTATTATCAATACAAATTTTTTTGTGAAAGTAAAATTTTATTTTCATATTAATTCATATAGTTCTATAGAAAATGGCTACTACGATGTATATAACAGGGCTCATGTTATTAGAAACATTAATAGATTTGAAAATATACTTTTTAATTTTTTTTATAGGTGATTATTTGGATAAAGATAAAATTCTTTGATTATTTATGTTCATTTTGTAAATCAGTAAAAGAAATTGGTATACCTTTAAAGGAATAAAAAATAGATATACCATAGATTAAAAATATATATATAATATGCATTAAAAATAGATATGACATATATTAAAAATGTAGATTATTCATTTATCTCTCTAAACTATTATTTATCTTTTAAAAATATTTTAGATTTATTTTGTTGTTAATTATTTTAATTAATCTCTTTATTTTCTTTATTTCACATTTTTCCATAAATTTAAATATGATAAAATAAATAAATTGTATTTTTAAGCCCACAATCTTTTAAATAAAAATAATGTCATTTATTAAATAAGATAATAAATAAAATAAAAAGGTGAAATGAAAATAAGTTTGCATTATAGTCAAAATGAAAAAAATTAAATGATTCCAAAGCTTACACTAGAGTCTTATTTACACATTTCATTTGCAAACTAATTTTGACATTTTAAAATAAATTTGAAGAAATATTATAAAGTTTGGTTAACTTATTTTAATTCTAGAATCTCATTAATTCATCTGTAAGCAATGTATTAGTATCAAACTAACAACATAGTAGCCACTCGTTTGTCCCAAACCAATTTTTTTGTTTTGTTTTCCATAACAAGTTGAAAGTTTTAGAGGCTTAAAAAAGAAATGGGCATACTTTCATGGGAAGTCTTAGAAAATGTATGTGATCCTTCAATTTTTACTGCTTACCACCTGTATTGAAGGTTTAGTGGTAAGTAGTGATATGTTTTTCCTAAGAATTGAGTCACTAATAATTAAAATAAAATTGTAGTTATAATATTTTTAGGCAAATTGTGGACAAGGAGAGAGAGAGAGAGATATTTTCCTATTCAACATTTGAATGGAAGTCATACCACTTTGTTCCATTATACACATTCTTTATTATAAATTACAATATCACATAACACATGCTTTTAACCATATATAAGATTTTAGTGTGACAAAAGGAAAAGATTGTGGTAATTCAAAGATTTTTACACAAAGTAAGGGCCCGTTTGGACCACGGAATACCAAATGCCAGATATAGTCAATTCTGGAAGATCAAATTCTCAAAATGAAATTCTGGAAGATCAAATTCTCAAATATATGGGATGACCTGTTTGGTTCACCC
>MU224169.1:2079930-2123422 GCA_018584345.1 Thuja plicata | reverse complement strand
GTGGAATAAGAGGGTCAAATTCCAATTCCACCTTTTTTAGTGGAAGACCGAATGCTCATTTTTTGGGCAAAATTGGAATTCCGAAATTCCAATTCCATCTTATGATGTTGCACACAAACATGGCAGATCATATTCGGAAATCGATATACCGGAATTACGGCCGATATGCCGTGGTCCAAACGGGCCCTAAGATAGAACCATACATGAATTAGCCCACTTACATATAGCTTCAAAAAGAACAAAAGCTAAAGTTAGAGCCTATTAGCCTCCTCTTGATATAATCAACAAGATTTACCTAACTCTTCTCTCTAGTTTCATCATTTTCTACAACCAACCTCACCTAACTTCTTTAAGTTTAGAACTTGAAATGTACTTTAGCACTTTATTATACTTCAATTTAGATCCTAAAAGACAAGCTATAATAAAAAAAATGAAACTCTAATAAGTTATCTATTTTAAGTTAACAAGTACAATTAAATTGTTAGAGAACAACAATCAACACTTTAATAATAAACTTTATAAAAATATTAGTTTCCAAAAATACAAATAAAAAATAATCTTATATTCAAATTTTGATTTATTGACTTAGTAATAATAAGATTATAAAAATATTAATTTCTAAAAATACAAATATACAATCCTATATTCAAAATTTGATTTATTAAAAAATAAACACAATATAGACTCAATTTAAAAATTCAATATATCAAATATAACTCAAACACTATAATAAAAACCAGCCAAAATATAACTAAATATAACTCAAAATATAGCAAAATGTTCCAATTTTTTTTTTTAAAACTAATTTGATCCAACTACCATTACATTTGAACCCTTAACATTATTGCATAAACTATAAATGATTTAAAAAAAACCATAAAACATCCTAAAATGAAGTGACCAATACATCTAAAATTACACAAATTCCATCCAGTAGTTACCCTATTTCAACGCTTTTAACACAATTAGATTAGACAGTTAAGATTTTTATTAAAAGAGAACAATGTTCAAGATTTCCATTAAAAAAATTAAATAATTCAGTTAAAAAAATTAAAATTGAAAATGGAGTGCTCTGGTATATGCATTGGATACCCTGAACCAACCTACATACTCCACCCAAATTCACATGTCAAACATTTTTTGATGAACAATTTTTCATCTACAAAATCTGTATTGCACAACAAACATCTTTACTCTGTACAACTTTACATTTGACATATTGCCGATTTCCAGCGATAAGCCGGTGGTCACGTGGAGAAGGGTTTCTGCAACTCAAATCCGCTCAAATTATCGACATCCAAGCCTTTAATGGCCGGCATACAGAGCCCTTTCTCCATACAAATTCCAGGCGCTTCTCCTCCTCCTCCTCCAGCATTTCCCTCCACATTCGCAACGCCATTCAAAACAAGCCACTCAGAATCCACCCCTGGTCTCTCCTCCGCAAACATATCCCCAAATTTTCCATCATAAGACCCTGAAATATAGCGTTTAATCTGCCCTAAAGAAGGGTAAATCGTTTTCTCCTCCTCCGCCATTGCCGGCGCTTCCTCCACCTTCTTAACTCTCCTCCAGAACACCAAATTCTTCAGCTTTGACATCAAGCTGCGATCTTTTCTTCCCTTTTCTCCTCGCTTTGACGTCTTGCTCCATTTCTGTTTCAGCTTAATTTGCCCTATGCAGCTTATTTTCGGGGACGAGGGCTCCTGGGATTCGAACCCGGAGTCTCTGCGCGGAATTATGGAGCTCGCATTTGCTCGCTTTGGGGATCGGAGCCGCGAGGAATAGTCCACAGGTCTGCTTAAATCTCTGCCTGGACTGAAAGGACTGGACATGACCATGGCGACCGAGGTTCGAATCCCCTGCAGAGATCCCGGTCGTCTGTGGTCTGTCCGGCTCCCCATTTTTCTTCTGCTCTGGAAATGATAATGGAAAATTGATTATTTCTCATTTCTGTGCAGAGAATCCATTATTATCATCATCATTATCATTGATTCCAACCATTCTGCTGGTGAAATGTCTGTCCCCAGGGCGGTGGGTTTACTTAAATTGATGAAATCTTACAAGCGAAGCCATAAGCATCTCCTATTATTTTCTCGATTGATGTGCCTTCAAGCTCAAATTAACCAGAACTTTTCAAACAGGCCTCGATGGCTTCTGTACTGGACGGTGTTCGTGAGCTCCGAGAAGTCTGGAATGAATCTGGACCTTTCAATTGGAATGAAGGTAAATTATAAGTGTTTTTGTTGACCGTCACAGCAATGTACTAATTTGGCATTTTGTGGCACTGTTTTTTAAAGGAGAGGGTTCCATTAAATTATTTGAGGTGACAATTTGGAGGAATTTAATGATTAAAATTAACGTATTAATTATTAATTAATTAGAGATGGCTAATTGACCAAATGGGAATGGGATTTTATTGGCGTGAAGTAGGTTGAAGTATGATGTATACCTATTTTTATTAATTATTAATTATTACGGTTTTGCATGGGGCAGGTGTACTGTTGCATCGCCTAGTTTTCAAGTCCTTAATGTGTAATAAATTTTGGTGTGGCTGTTTATTGTTTGATTGTTGTGTTTGGAATTATGCTGTGTTATTTGATTTTATAAATTATTATTATTATTTTAAAGGATGTTGGCAACTTCTCAACATGTCATTTGTATGAATATAATTAACAAGGTAATAAATTCTTATAAATCGTAAGTTGGCTCTAATAAATGCTTATAAATCTTAAGTTAGCTCTTGGATACTCTTGATTTTGATCGTCAGATTAATGGGATTTGAATTTGAGTGCGCAAGCTACCATACCTTGGGCTCATTTGTATTGAAGGTTTAATGCACGTGCAAACTCAAAAATGCGGAAGAAGATAAGGATATACATGATGTGGGTTCAAACAACCAAAGCAAAAATGCACCTCATGGCCATTTACTTGTTTGAACCAAGATAAAATGTAGGTTTTGTTGTGTTGTTTTATTGTTGACACACATATTTTGCATATAGAATAAGCCCTCACAATTCAACCAAGCTATGAGCACAAACTAGTCCCCTCCCCCACCACCCCAACACTTGCCTTATATCATTAAAAAATACCCTAAGCACATTTTATTAAAGGTTTAGTGCACGTGCAAACTCAACAATGTAGAAAACGTTAAGGAGATTGGTGATCTATGTTCAAACAACTACACATCATGGCCACTTACTTGTTTAAGCCCAATGTTGAGACACGTATGGCGTGAATGAACATTCACAACAAAATGAGTAAACCAAGATACAATGTAGCCTATGTAGTGTTGTCTTATTATGAGACACTCATACTTCATATAAAGGATAAACCCTCAAATTTGAACTAATTTATGAGCACAATCATGCCCCAATCCTAGCCCCTTGCCCACCCTATCCACACTGCACCCCCTTGTATGTTTGTGTAATAGGTATTTGATTTTTTATTACAAGAGTTGTCTAGCACTACAATTTTCATTAACCTTATATTATGTATTAAGTCTTCACGCCTCATATAGATTGGAATAATGCAACCAAAGTCACAAGTAAATCTTGTAGTAGTTTGTATTATGCACTTCACATAGAATTATTTCATTGGACCATTTGAGGAAAAGATCCACATCTTCCCCAAAGTTAAGCCCTTCCAACTCTTTTTAAATAAGGCTTATGTAGGAAAAATAGGGAAGCAAAGTTCTCGAGGCATTCAATCATTATACCAACTTTGAAAGTTTCTCGGATTTTTTACCCTAAGCCAAAGCATTTTTTGGACAAGAGGCTAATTTTCATATAAAAATTTCAAAAATTAGGTCAATTAATTAATTAAATTTTGAAAACTAATCCTTGGTTAAGTTTTCAAGTGATTGCATGTAATATTTATTTTTCATATTTTTATAAGTAAAAATATTTATCAACCATGCCGCACATGTAAATTTTATTTTTTGCACTCATAGATTTTCATCTTCATGACACATCTCTCTCTCTCTCTCTCTCTCTCTCTCTCTCTCTCTCTCTCTCTCTNCACCTCTCTCTCTCTCTCTCTCTCTCTCTCTCTCTCTCTCTCTCTCTCTCTCTCTCTCTCTCTCTCTCTCTCTCTCTCTCTCTCTCTCTCTATATATATATATATAACTAACTATACTATCTTTCTTTCTTTACCTTTAACCCTGCAGACTTCTTAAAAGATTCAAAATGTGTACTTACATAGTTTATCAGATTCTTCAATTGACCGAAGGGAGTATTAGATGAATCTTTGACATATGTAGGCATGATCTTCTCAAGTACACCATATGCAAGACTTAACAACTCATTGTCTTCAATGTGAGATCTTATAATCTCCTCTCTTGCCTTGGCTTTAGCAAATGATGCGAACTCCAACTTATGGATTGGAGATAAAGTGACCAAATTAATAGGCTCTTGAGTGATTTCTGGATCATCAAACTCCAAACTATCCTTCTCAAGAAATCTCTTCACTACCTATGCAATGTCTCTTGCCTCAATCTTCACCTCAGTCCTCATCTCTGCCTTCTCTTCATCTTTCATCTCTTCCACAACATCACCTACTGGAGCATTAGAAGTACTAACCTCAGGGAAATTAATTTCAACATGAATACATGCTTCAATTGGATCAACATCAGGAATAGAGGTGTTATCAACTAGAGCTTCTTCTCTGACAATATCAAATTGCTTTTCTTCCAAGACTTTATTCAAAATTCTCTGTCTCCCTCACAACTTCATCTGTCTTACCACTCATCAACTTGTTTATCCTTGATTTACTCATGAATTGATCTTTAGCCTTCTTAAATATCATTTTCATTTCCTCCACAACTATAACCAGACATAAACTGATCAAACTTGTTCTTTTAATTTCTCATCCTCTGCTTTTGCATTCACTCTCCTCAATCCTAGAAGATCATATAGACCTTTTGGAATTCATATAGACCTTTTGGAATCTCAGACATAATCTCCATAAGAGCCCTCTTGAATGTATTCAAGTACTTAACAATGGCTTTTTCTAATACTCTTTTCCCATCTTTATCAAACTTATTGAATAAAATTGTAAAAGTGGTTTCAAATTACCATGTACTGCAAATGCTTTCTCAAAATTTCAGTTTTCATCTTCATACTGACCTTCTCATCTTTAGATGGATTTTCCTTGGAGACCCTTGATGCCTTGGCACCCTTAAACTTTAACTCTTTCACTGCATCATTTGATTTTGTTGCTTCATCATCATCATCATCCTTAGCAACAATATACTTCCTTGTGCTTTTTACCTCCATCCTCTTTCCTTCTTTACTGGATGGTTCTTCTTGGTGTTTCTGATTGGTGCTAACTGGCTTAGGAGGACTTGCAGAGGGTGCAAAACTTATTGTATGTCTTGGTCATCTAGATGAAGAGACATTCAGACTAGCTGCATCAATTTCAATTGGCTTCTCCTCTTCTTCCATTCTTTTCTTCCTTGCTTCCCTCACTACTTCCACAAGAATATCCATACTCTACCAAGTTCTCAACCTCTTTTCTGACTTTTCTCACTATGTGTGGCTTGTTCAATTCAGTATGCAACTTCAAGTCTTTCTCCTGATAAGTACCAAATCTCTCCTCTGATGGAACAACAAGTTTACTCAATGGATGTTGAGCATATACATGCATCTTACTCTGAAAATCCTTAAAGAAACCCCAAAGAGTGCTCTTTCGAGACTTGTTGTCAACCATGTAGGTAAAATATCTTATTTGCACAACAACTAGTCTGTCATTTGCCCACTGAAAGTTTCCAACACTCGGAACCTCGTTCATGAAGTAGAAGAACAAACACATGATCAAATTACCATACTTGAAGGGGTTCTTCTTGTCCTTCTTAATATTTTCCAAATTATCCATCAACTGACTCCGCAACAACTTAAGGAAATCATATTCTGCCTTTTCTTTTACCATATGATAAGCAACATAGATGTTCGTACCTGAGACTGAATTCTCCCTGCTTGAATTGTAAACCTTGTATCCAAATACCATTGAAGCAAATTTAATGTCCAGTTCTATGATATCATTGATAGTCATTGCCCTCTTATCAAATTTTGCATGGGTATCATCTGTGACCATTTGATTCTTCACTGAATTCAAAATTGGCAAGTCACCAGATGACCACAAACCAGTTACAATCTTAATTATTTCCTTAGTGATCTTGTAAGGCTTGTCCAACCACATAAATTCAGCATGAATTCGACTCTAAACATATCCAACCCATTCATTCTCATCAAAGAACGAAAATTTGAGAACATGTGTAAATTTATTCTCCTCCAACAATTTGAATCGATCCTTCAACTTATAATCTACTGACAACTTGTTTAAATAAAGAATTAACAACTAGGAACTTCCTAAATCTTCAATTTTTGCATGTATATATGTCCTAATATCTTCAACATGAAGAACACCATATAGAACATATGAAAATGCACCTAGTGGATCATCTTCTATCGATTTGAATGGATGTTTCTTGAATTTAGGTCTAGGTCTTTCTGTGATATCAACAATCTTGGATATATCCATTTCCGAAAATGCAAGATTACAAATTTTATAGTGAAATACCTCTTTCGTCAAACTAGGGTTTGCACAAGAATCACCTTCTTACCTTCGATCTCTCACGGGAAAATAGTTTGCAAAGCTCTCCTTTCTCTTCGTTCTCAAATGCAAAGTGACGAATGATGAGATAAAATTGTCTTTTATCATTCACACACCCACTTTTTTCTGCAATAAATGCTATTTACCCTAATTCCACCGGATACCCTATTTCACTAACAGTTCCTCAAAATTTCTCTATGGATCTTCAAAACAACTTATCTTCTTTCGAAAATCCTTCCAAAACATTTGCAATATCCCAACATGACTGTATCAACCTGGTGAATTCAAGTTCAAATACTATTAGGGGGTTTTATAAGATTTTTAATGAAAACCCCCTAGGCTAAAGGCCTTAATCTAATTTGTGACAGAATATCTAGTGCGAGATTTAGGTGTAGAACCATTTACTACATCAGGCTCACTCTTCTTCACCCAAGTCTTGCTCATATTCTTCCCGATCTCATCCATGGTTACTTTTCCCTTTCCTTTATCATTATCTTGCATATCGTTGTTGATTGTCGAACCCTTCCTATCTACATTCTTTCTTCTACAATATTTTGCAATGTGACTAGATTTCCTACAATTGCAACATACACCGTTCAATTGTCCATACCTATAGTTTACTTGGTTTCCTCTTGATCTGCACTGAATATAAATGTGTCCAAATTGATTCCATTCAAAACATCTAACATTCCCTCTATTGAAAGAGTTATTCATCACAGTTCTGCATTGACTTGATTTATGACCATACTTGTTGCATTTGAAACACTGAACCAAAAAGATGAACCATTCATTCTATTTCTGCATTGAAAAGCTTTATGACCAAATTTATTGCACACAAAGAATTTTCCAACAAAATATGAATACCTTTCAGCATTAGATTGTCTTACCAGAGTCCTTTTAGGTTTATCCTTCAGATTGTCTGACTAATGATTGCATTGTCCAGAACTAGAGCTTTCGCCTTTCTCAGATCCAAGATCTTGTGTGTTACCTTTCATCCTCTAGCTTTCAAGTACCTCATCAAGCTTAGCTGAGATAGTAACGAATTTCTCCTTATATTCATTTGCAGTAGCAAGCTCATTCCTAAGATTGTCAATCTTTTGTTCAAGATGCTCCTCATTGTGTTTTTATTCTTGTAGGTCAAATTGCAGTTGGCCAATCTCACAATTAAGTTTGTGGCAATCATCATATTTTTCTTTCATGGATTGACCAAGATTCTCTTCATTCTTCTTCCTTTCCTCAATCTCTTTGGTTAGCTTCATGACCACAAATTCCATCTCATGTTTTAGGTCTTCTTTGTCTTTTGTAAGCTTCTCACATTATTTTGTTTTCTTCTTCAGGGCTTGATCATTATTTGTGCTTCCTTTCTGCTTTAGTTGTTCATAGTTCCTTTCTCTTATCCATGGATTTGTTTAGCTGCCATTTCAATGTCTGAATAGAACTTTCAACATCCTTAACACTCTTTTCAGCTCTAGGACTTCATCTTTGGACCGATCAAGATCATCAAGCGCAACAAGGAGTTGTTGTTGAATACCATATGAATCCATTGAATCACCTATTAGAATCTTCCTCAAGTTGCTAAGCTTCCTCTGAGGAACTAGCCTTTGATACTAATTGTTGGAATTAAGGAACACTGAGAGGGGAGTGAATCAATGTTCTGCACCTTTTAACTTTATTAATTGTATTTTTTAACCATTAATGCATATGAAGAAAAGAAAGATGCTAAAGCATAATCGAAACATCCACAACACCATAACACAAAGATTTTTGCGTGGAAACCCAGTTAAGGGAAAAACCACGGTTGAGATGAACCCATAGAATAAAAATACTATGCAGAAGTATTATACCATGTTAGGAGTTTTACAATTGGAATGCACATGCATTCGAGCACACTACCTAGAGCTCACTGCTCAAATACAAAAGGATTAATGCCTAAATGAAAATTACAATGTAACCGTAAAGATTGAACTAAGAAACAACATCTACAAATGGCAAAATACAGTTCAAGTTAAGTACAATATACTGACTTCATACACTTCATTGATCTTCTCTAAATCAGACCTCAAATCATTATCCTATGCACGTGAAAATGAGGATAATCACTATAATCACCTTCCACACACAATCATCCATACCAAAATGACCAAACATATCGATCTTATATATCCGTAACAAGAGATTATATCGCTTACAAGTCAGTTCAGGAACACTTAACAAAATAATGAAACATGTAGAATCAATCGACTATACTTGAGTGCAAAAACCAATGAGAACCTGTATAGTCAGAAAATGGAAGCGCTTCCATGGTAGACTGGTTTAGCCTTCTGAGTAAGTGGTTTGGGGTCATGTCAAGCGCCTCGAATGGGTTCCTGACTTTGATACGGCTTTATCCCCATGTTATGTCCCATTTCCATTTTTTCCAAACTATTTCTGGCACCCCAGACTGAAAAACTGGGACTTTGACCTCAGGGTCAAGGTCAACCTTTTTGGGTCAAGGTCAACCTCGACCTTGACCTAGGTCACAATCAACCTTTCCCAGGCCTAAGATTCAAATTTTAGAATTTCAAGGTTTCCGGATGTCAGTCTTTGGAAAAGTTAATTCCCACTTCTGGGTCGGCTGTTTCGGTCTTCGGAACAACAAATATTAATTTATATTTAATATAGGTCCTCTTCTAGGGGCATGGGTCCAATTGGAATTTAATTCTCCTATGTCGGCCTCTCTAGAGGATTGTGCTCTAATTTCATGTAAAAGGAAGCTTTCTCCTCTCATTTTCTCTGACCATGATCAACCATCACTAACCACAAGCAAGAACAACCTAAAACTTGATAATTGCAAGAGCTCAAGACTTGAATAGTGAATTCCAAAGGTGAAGAAGCAAGATTTGAAGCAAGCCAAGTAGCCATTGAAGCATTCATCCATTCTCAAGCCCTTCTCAAGCACTCATTTTCATCAAAGAGATCCATTGGTGGCCATTGAAGGATTCAAGCTCCATGAAGCCCTCTTGTTGAAGATTTCTCCATCCATTCCTCCAAGCCTCTTCCAATTCAAGAACCCAGTCAAGATTGGTGTTGAAGATCTACAAGCAATTGATTAAAGACATCCTACATTCTACATTCTACATCCTTTTTGGTGCATACTTACTTGTGGATTCATGGATTCGAATCCGCCACAAGGACTTCTACAAGCAAGGTGAATTTGTGCATTTACTTTTTTTTTTTTTACTTTTGCAATTTCAATTATACTTTGAGGATAATTCCAAAACTACGGTTTGACCAAGGCAAACCCCTCCCCCCAAAAAACGAACCATTTTTCTTGCAGGTACAGGTTCAGAACAACGGATTGGGACAGAGATTCAGATACCTTTTTCGATAAACTTTTGGGATCCGAAAATAGAATTTTAGTCTGAGAATTTTTAGGTCAATTCTACCCTAGGTCAGAATCGGAAATTCGGGGTCAATGGCGACATTGACTTGAGGGTACAAATCAGAACTGTGTCAGAATGGAAAAAGATTTCTGGGTTTTGTTCGTCTCTGTGTTTCTATTCCAAATTTGGTCTCAAATTTTCCAAAAACTCAACACAGGCTTTAGAAAATAGAATTCTTCAGATCTACAATATTTCAAGGTTAGGACATTTCCCCTATTCATTTCAATTAAGGCTATCAATCTTTCTACATCTATTTCACATTCAAATAAATAAATGGGTACTTAAGATCTTCCTTTTTATTCTTATTTCCAAATGATAGATTCTTTTATGCATTGATCCTTCCATTTTGCATTAATCAAATTGGATCTTTCATTTGTATACCTAAGGATAGAAGGAGAGCATGTTATTTACCCCTACATTTCAATAAACAAACAAATAAAATCTTTCAAATGTAAGATAGGTTAATAACAAACCCTATAATCAAAACAATATCTATTTTATTATCTTACATTTTGGTGAACCCGCGATAGACAACTCTTTCTTTTTGGTGTTAGATTTACATCTTTTATGTTAGATCTTGCATGCATATTATATTAGCTTTCTTTTATTTTTTTGCATTTACATTTCAAAAAATTAAAAACCAAAATCTTGTGTTTCTTAAATTAGTTCATTTACATTGCATTGGTGTATGAGCTTTACCACTTCTAGTCCTACATATAGTATCCCGGTTAGAAGAAGTCATAGACTTATGAGTTCCTTTGATCCTGTGACTTCCTCTCCTTTCCTTAAGATCCCGGATGACAATTTGATCACTCATGATTCTAATACTTCTATGGAGCATAACTCTTCTCACTCATCTCATGATGAGGATGATGCTTTAAGAGTTCCGCCTGAACAAGTACAAAAACTTTCAATCAAACTTGATAAAATGGGAAATTGGCTTATTCAAGAAAACCATAATCAAGATTCTATTCAGGCTATAGAGGCTCTTAAGAAAGTCCTTCGTGATACTAATCAAGGTGTTAATCTCTTGCATGGTATCAATCATCTTGTGCAATTAAATGTTAAACCTTTAGCACACGAGGCTCAAGATCTAGGATTTAATCCTCCTATCACTAGTGAGGGACCTTCTTCTGTTCCTTTACCTAGCATTCCTACTTACACTCCTCCTTTGATGACTACATCTCTCCCAATTTCATCTATTCCTGTGAGTGTTCCACCGGTATCTCTACCTACCTCACAACCTTCATATCATAGTGTACCTTTTACTTATACTAATCCATTTCCAACTGTGGTTCCAAATGTTCCACTAGTTGTGTCTTCCATTCCTACCGCTTCCTACACTTTTCCTAGTGTTCCTAATGTTTCAATGCCACCTATGTCTTCTAATGATTCCACAATTATTAGTTTGGCTCAAGATGTGTCATATTCACAACAACAACTTGCATCCCTAACTCAATCCCTACACGTGACATGGTTAGTCCTTTATCCTTAGACATTATTCGTGCTACTGTTCCTCAACAAGCCGATATGCCTCATCTTGAGAATTACAATGGTAAAGGTGATCCTGTTACTCATGTTAAAACATTTCAAATCCTTTGTAGTGATTATTCTCATGACCATAGGATTTTAGCTAAACTGTTTGCTAGAACCTTTCGTGATAAGGCTTTGCAATGGTATTGTTCTTTACCTCCTTATTCCATTGATCCTTTTCCTAAACTTGCTAATACCTTCATTCAACAATTTCAAAATAACATTGGTCCACAAGTTTCTTTAACTGATTTAATGCATTGTAAACACAACATTAAGGAAAAATTGACTGATTTCATTGGTAGATTTAAGCATTTGTATGCTCAGATTTCTTATCATGTTCCTGATATTGATATTCAACATATGTTTATTTCAAATTTACAAAAGGATATTAAAGATAAGATTCTACTTACTGAATTTACCTCTTTTCAACAACTTTGTGCAACACTTCATCATTATCAATTACAAGTGAGTCAATTTGAGAGAAACACTCCAATGGCTCATGTTCCAATTGATAAGAGTGACATTGCTCCTAATCCTAATAAATTTTAGAAACCTAACAACTATGTCAAAATTAATAAATAGACGAATGCGGTTGCTAATCAAGTTGCTGTTGCATCTCACAATGCCACTTCTGCATCCATTGCTTTCTGTATGAATCGTACGTTTACTCCTCTCTTTGAATCTTTACATTCCATTATGAGTAGGTTGTTAAGTGCTAATATGACTACCCTGCCTCCTATTCGACCTCTCCTTCCTACTACCATAGCTTCAAAATCCTTTGATTCTAAATCTTTTTGCCAATACCATCGCCATAATGGCCATGATACTGAAAAATGTTATTCTCTAAAGCATAAGGTTCAAGAATTAATTGATTCTAATGCTTTATCTGTGTATAATTTTGATGGTAATGGGAACAAATTTGTCTCTCCTCCTAATCAAAACCTTCAAATCTATATGAATCCTTTACCTACACATGATACTAATACCATCGCTCAACCATCTTCTGTGGATATCGGTTACGATTCGAAGATGGATGATCTTAATCAAATTTTTAATCATGTGGAGAGCGTTGTTGCATCTCAACCTATTGTTCAAGATCCTTCACGTTCACCTCAACTTCAAGTTCCACCTAAACCTCAGAAACAAACTAAGGATAAATGACCTCGGGAACTTTCAATTACCTTTGATGATTTTGAGACTATTAAGGCTCCCGATGGTCGCTTTTATATTTATGCTAGGATTTCTAAGATACCTACACGTGGTTGTCTTGTTGACCCTACATCTTTAATAAATGTTATTACTGAGGAAAATATTTTTATGAAAAATCTACAACGTGATTGTTATGATCCATCAGATGCATGGATCCAAACTTGCAATGGTTTTCTCTATCCTGCACTTGGTTCTATTAACTTGCCTATTGAACTTTGTGGCAAGGTTGTAGATACTACCTTCATTGTCGTTCCTACATCTGATCAATTTCAAGTCAAATTTGGTTTGCCTTGGATAACTGCTATGCATGCTATTGCTTCTCATATTCATAAATGTCTTAAGTTCATTCATGATGGAGAAGTAAAAATGATTAATCATAGTTTGTATCAACCTTCTAGGCCTAGAGATTGTGCTACTCTTGATTTATTTTGGCCTTCATTACCTAATTCATATCCTCCTCGGCCTGACAACCTTTTTCATTCATATCAAGCCTATAAACATCGCAAGATATTCGAGTTAAGCATGCCTTAGATAGATCTTAACCATGGTGTTTTTCCCACTCCTATACCTCCTTTATCCATTACTGCTAACTCTATTACTCAACTTCCCAGTGTCGCTTCTCAGCCTATTGTGAATCTTACCAATCCTCCTACAGAACCTGTGAAGGAACCAGTTGCTATTCCTCCAAGTTCTCCACATGTGTCAAACAAAGAAAAATGTAATAAATCTGCTAACGAATGTCATAAGAAGCGTAGAGCTAATGCTAGGGCCTGTGCTTCTCTTCTTCAAAACTCTTTACCTTCTTTCGACCAACCGATGCCTGATGTGTTGGAAGAAGTTAATATTCACAATGATGTTAAGATGAATGAGTATGGTGATCCTATTCACATCTTAGATCCCATTTTAATTAATCTTGACGAGGAGGATACTCTAGATGATCCTATTGATCTTAGTGATGAATATGAGACAATTGATCTTGATACCGACTTACCTCATATGCTTTCAACTCAATTGACAATTACACCTAGTATTGAGCAACGCGATTCTCAAGAAGATCCTTGTTTGGAACTGGCTATTATTCCTATGTTATTGGATATAGTCCCTCTTGCGAGTTGCCCACCTTCCCTAAATGATACAAACCGAGATTAGGAGAGTAGGCGATGCGCCTGATTGGCTTATCCTTCATGGTAGCCCTTTGTGTGTTTGCATGCTATACTTTTCTTCTCTTGTAATGTGTTTGCTAAATGTTTGTTAGACTCTTTTATATGACCCTTGTTACTTTGTTGGTACAAGGTGATAAAGGAATCAAACCTATTGTATAATTCCTTTATATGTATGTCTACTCTTCTATATGTAGTTTTCATGTTATGTTGTACTTGTGCTATTGTTCGTAAATGTTTTCCTTGTGTAGTCCACTTGGATTTGCGACATGGTAGCACTGGTTCTTTTTGGTCTCCAAGTTGTGGTCCAAAAAGACTCTTCTTCGTAACTCTTGAGTTTTCTTTCCTCCATTGTGATTGTAGTTCTACTTTCTTTGGGGAATGATGTCAATTCATTTGCAATAATATCATATCTATATCTACATGTTATCTTATGATCATACTGACCCCACAGTAGGTAGATCCCTTCTCTGTTCTTTGTATGTTTATGTGATATTTCCCTTGATTTGTCTTCATTTGGGGGCATCTCATAGTGGAAAGGTAATCAGTAGAGTTGTTTATGTTTCTGTCAAAGCCATTGCTCCTATTAAAGTGTTAGCAATGACTTTAACGTGGGGGCATACGCTCTACTCACTTTTTTCACACACGCACGTTCAAAATATTTTCAAAACTTAAAACTTTTTTCCCCTTTATGGATTAAAGACTAATCCTTAAAGCATGGACATTTTACTTTTTAGGATCTCTTGATCCCTCCAGTTTAAATTTACACGGATCTCTTGATCCCTCCAGTTTAAAATTACAATGTTCTGATCCCTTAAGGTCAGAAGGTGTCCTTAAGAATGGATCTCCCTGATGGGTTGACTAGTGAATAGCCACATTCACTAGGCGGTTCAACTCCATCTTTCCATATACACTTTTTCTTTGTGTGGTTCACAATGGGACATAAGTTCTCATTGGGCGAGGTAACCACACCCTCTCTCTCTTTCTCCTTAACTGGTGATGTCTCTCTTATCGTGATCTTAGGGTTGATAAAGACTTAAGTCCCTTAGGGGCTTGAGAATTCCTTTGTCCCTTTTGATCCCAATAAGATTATCTATTCTTTTTGATCTCCTTTACCAAGAGTTTGTATTGATTCCATACTCTTGCTAAATTGGGGGCTAAATGTATAGTCAGAAAATGGAAGCACTTCCATGGTAGACTGGTTTAGCCTTCTGAGTAAGTGGTTTGGGGTCATGTCAAACACCTTGAATGGGTTCCTGACTTTGATCTGACTTTATCCCCCTGTTCTACCCCATTTCCACTTTTTCCAACCCATTTCTAGCACCCCAGATTGAAAAATTGGGACTTTGACCTTAGGGTCAAGGTAGACCTTTTTGGGTCAAGTTCAACCTCAACCTTGACCTAGGTCAAGGTTGACCTCGACCTAGGTCACAATCGACCTTTTCTAGGCCCGATATTCAAATTTTAGAATTTCAAGGTTTCCAGATGTTGGTCTTTGGAAAAAGTTAATTCCCGCTTCTGGGTTGGCTGTTTCGGTCTTCAGAACAACAAATATTAAATTATATTTAATATAGGTCCTCTTCTAGGGGCATGGGTCCAATTGGAATTTAATTCTCCTATGTCGGCCTCTCTAGAGGATTGTGCCCTAATTTCATATAAAAGGAAGCTTTCTCCTCTCATTTTCTCTAACCATGATCAACCATCACTAACCACAAGCGAGAACAATCTAAGACTTGATAATTGCAAGAGCTCAAGACTTGAAGAGTGAACTACAAAGGTGAAGAATCAAGATTTGAAGCAAGCCAAGTAGCCATTGAAGCATTCATCCATTCTCAAGCCCTTCTCAAGCACTCATTTTCATCAAGGAGATCCATTGGTGGCCATTGAAGGATTGAAGCTCCAAGGAGCCCTGTTGTTGAAGATTTCTCTATCCATTCCTCCAAGCCTCTTCCATTTCAAGAACCCATTCAAGATTGGTGTTGAATATCTACATGCAATTGATTGAAGACATCCTACATTCTACATTCTACATCCTTTTTGGTGCATACTTACTTGTGGATTCACGGATTCAAATTTGCCACAAGGACTTCTACAAGCAAGGTGACTTTGTGCATTTACTTTTTTTTTTTAACTTATACAATTTCAATTATACTTTGAGGTTAATTCCAAAACTGGGGTTTGACCAAGGAAAACCCCTCCCCCCAAAAAATAAACCATTTTTCTTGTAGGTATAGGTTCAGAACAGGGGACTAGGACAGAGATTTAGATACCCTTTTCAACAAACTTTTGGGAGCCAAAAATAGAATTTCAGTCTAATACTTTTTAGGTCGATTCTGCCCTAGGTCAGAATCGGAAATTCTGGGTCAATGGTGACATTGACTTGAGGGTACAAATAGGAACTATGTCAGAATGGAAAAATATTTTTGGGTTTTGTTCGTCTCCGCATTTCTATTCCAGATCCGGTCTCAGATTTTCCACAAACTCAACACAGGCTTTAGAAAACAACATTCTTCAAATCTGCAATATTTCAAGGTTAGTACATTTCCCCTATTCATTTCAATTAAGGTTATCAATATTTCTACATCTATTGCACATTCAAATAAGTAAATGAGAACTTAAGATCTTCCTTTTTATTCTTATTTCCAAATGATGGATTATTTTATGCATTGATCCTTCCATTTTGCATTAATCAAATTGGATCTTTCATTTGTATACCTAAGGATCGAAGCAGAGCATGTTCTTTACCCCTACATTTAAATAAACAAACAAATAAAATCTTTCAAATGTAAGATAGGATAATAAAAAACCCTAAAATCAAAACATATTCATTTTCTTATCTTACAAAACCAAAATAATCAATCAAATTTTATCACATGTTGGTTGATCACCCTCGATCACAAAAAAAATCACCAAAATTGCTTCATCTGATCCACATAAGGAATTACTATACCAAACTGTTGTTCTTCACTGATAAGCCATAAGTCGATATACACAACCTTATAAATTGCACACAAAATAACATCGGAACACTAAAATTTGGAATAAGATAGAATAGACATCCATGAATCGTCCTTGAGATCCATGACACACAATATTAAACAGAGAGTATGTACTAGACCGAATACTGCATACTGCTACTTTCTCTATTCACTGTCAGACGTAGAATAAATTTGTAATCTGCCTTCCGGTTTGATCGAATACTGTCATGCATATGGGTGCATTAAGATGAGTTGCCACCAATGACAACATCCACGCACTTGAGCAATGTCTCTTTCCAACAAGACCTTTATACCCTTGTTTAAAATTCTAAGGTCTTGTCCACTATTATACTGAGCCTTTAGTTGAGAGGGTGAAGGATTTCATCTTTAGGTTTACCAAAACACTTGGTATAAGGAGGAATAGTAGGAGGATTGATCTCTTTAAGGAGATTCAGAATCCTATCATCATTAGTCACATCCTCTTTAGTTCAGGAAGAAGAAGGTTTATCAAGATCTTCATCCTTAATGTTATTTTAGGAGATACATCACTCATGAAATGCATCACACCAACATTATTGAAAATACTTGTGTAACATAAGAAATAGATATCACCAAAATGTAAGATATAAAAAAAGGAAAGGGGTTGAATCATATAAGAAATGTAAGATAAGAAATGTGTGAGGAAGATAAGATGTTCCTTTTAACCTCAAATACACAAAGGAAGGATCCAAATTGATTAACCCTAAATGAAGGATCAATGCATAAATGAATCAATCGATTGGAAATGAAAATAGAGAGGAAGACCTTAGATTTTGTTTTATAGAAAAGAGTGTGTGAAATAGATTTAGGAAGATTAAAAACTTTAACTAAAATGAATTGCAAAAAAGTACTAACCTCAAAATGCTACAGATATGAAGAATGCTGTTTTTGGGTGCCTGCACTGAGTTTCTGGAAAATCTACAACCGGACCTGGAACAGAAATGCAGATATGGACAAAAACAAGAATTTTTTTTTTGATATGGCTTAGTTCCGATTTTGACCTAAAAGTCAATGTCACCTTTGACACAAAATTTCCGATTATGACCCAAAATTTCTAATTCTGACCCTGAAAAAAATATTGATTCTGACCCAGAAATGAATGTCACCTTTGACCTAGAATTTCTGATTCTAACCTAAAATATCTGACAAAAAATTTGTTTCCGGATCCCGATAGTTTGTCGAAAAGGGTATTCGAATCTGCACTCCAATTCGATGTTCCAAACCTGTCCTTGCAAGAAAAATGGTTTGTTTTTTTGGGGGGGAGGGGTTTGCCTTGGTCAAACCCCAGTTTTGGAATTAACGTCAAAGTTTAATTGAAATTGCATAAGTAAAACAAAGTAAATGAACAAATTCACCTTGATTTTATGGAAACACTTGTGGCGGATTTGAATCCGTGGATCCACAAGTATGTATGCACCAAATTGATGTAGAATGTAGGATGTCTCAAATCAATTTCTTGTATATATTCAACACCAATCTTGAATGGATCTTTGGATAGGAAGAGGTTTGGAGGAATGTGTATGGAGAAATCCTCAACACGAGGGCTCCATAGAGCTTGAATCCTTCAATGGCTACAAATGGATCTCCTTGATGAATTGAGTGCTTGAAAAGTTCTTGAATGCTTGGATGCTTGAGAGTAGATGAATGCTTCAATGAATATTTAGCTTGCTTCAAATCTTGCTTCTTCACCCTTAGATTTCACTTCTTAAGTCTTAGAGAATATGAGAGGGGAAGAATTCCTTATATATGAATCTAGGGCACAATATTCTAGAGAGGCCTACATAGGAGAATTAAATTCCAATTAGACCTATATCCCTAGAAGAGGACCTATATTAAATATAATTTAAGAATTTTCACTTCAAAGACCGAAACAGCCGACTCGGAAGCGGGAATTAAATATTTCTGAAGCCTGACTTCTGGAAACCACGGAAACTTGAAATCTGGACCTTGGGTCAGAAAAAAGGTTGATTCTGACCTAGGTCAAGGTTGAGATCAACTTTGACCCTGAGGTCAAAAGTCTCAATTTGCAGTTTAGAGTGCCAGAAATAGGCTGGAGAAAAGTAGGAAATGGGGCAAAACAGGGGAAAAAGCCATATCCAAGTCAGATACCCATTCAAGGCACTTGACATGACCCCAAACCACTTAATTAGAAGGTTAAAGTAGTCTACAATGGAAGTGCTTTCATTTTTCGACTATACATTTAGCCCCCACTTTAGCAAGAGTATGGAATCGATGCAAAATCTTGGTAAAGGAGATCATGAAGAAAATATAATCTTATTGAAATCAAAAGGGACAAAGGAATCCTCAAGCCCCTAGGGAATTATGTCTTTATCAACCCTAAGATCACGATAAGAGAGACATCACCAGTTAAAGAGAAAAAGAGAGAGGGTGTGATTACCTCGCCCAATGAGAACTTATGTCCCATTGTGAACCACACAAGGAAACAATGCAACTGGAAAGATGGAATTGATCTGCCTTGTGAATGTGGCTACTCACTAGTCAACCCATCAGGGAGATCCAGTCTTAAGGACACCTTCCGACCTTAAGGGATCAAAACATTGTAAATTGAAACTGGAGGGATCAAGAGATTCGTATAAATTTAAACTGGAGGGATCAAGAGATTCTATAAGGTAAAAATCCATGCTTTAAGGATTAGTCTTTAATCCATAAAGGGAAAAATTTTTAGTTTTGAAAATATTTTGAAAGTGCGTATGTGCAAAAAGTGAGTAGAGCGTATGCCCCCACGTTAAAGTCATTTCTAACACTTTAACAGGAGCAATGGCTTTAACGAAAACATAAAAAACTCTACTGATTATGTTTCCGCTATGAGATGTCCCCAAACAAAGCAAATCAAGGGAAATACCACATAAACATACAAAGAGCACATAAATGATATACCTAATGTGGGGTCAGTATGATCATAAGATAACATGTATATATAGCTATGATATTATTGCAAATGAATTGACATCATTCCCTAAAGAAAGTAGAACTACAATTACAATGGAGGAAAGAAAACTCCAGAGTTACGAAGAAGAGTCTTTTTGGACCACAACATGGAGACCAAAAAGAATCAGTGCTACCATGTCGCAGATCCAAGCGAACTACCAAAGCAAAACATTTACGAAAAATAGCACAAGTATAAAATAACATGAAAACAACATATAGCAGAGTAAAGATACATATAGAGGAATTGTACAATAGGTTTGATTCCTTTATCACCTTGCACCAACAAAGTAACAAGGGTCGTATTAAAGAATCTAACAAACTTTTAGCAAACACATTATGGGAGAAGCACAATACAACAGACAAACACAAAAAGGGCTACCATGAAGGACAAGCCAATCAAGCACATCGCCTAATCTCCCTATCTCAGTTTATATCATTTAGGGAAGGTGGAAAAATCGCAAGAGGGACTATATCCAATACAATAGGAATAATAGCCAGTTCCAAACAAGGATCCTCTTGAGAATCACGATGTTTGATACTAGGTGTAATTATCAATTGAGTTGAAAGCATATGAGGCAAATCAGTATCAAGATTGATGGTCATCACTAGGATCATCAAGAGTATCCTCCTCATCAAGATTAATTAAAATAGGATCTAAGATGCGAGTAGAATCATCATAATCATTCATCTTAACATCATTATGAACATTAACTTCTTCCAACACATCAAGCATAGGTTGGTCAAAAGAAGGTAAATAATTTTGAAGAACAAAGGCACGGGCCCTAGCATTAGCCCTACACTTCTTATGATGTTCATTAGCAGATTTGTTACGCTTCACTTTGTTTGACGCATGTTGAGAACTAGGATAAATAAAAACTAGTTCCTTCACAAGTTCTAAAGGAGGATTAGTAGGATTCACAATAGGCTGAGAAGTGACACTGGGAGGCTGAGTAATAGAGCTAGCTGTAATGGATAAAGGAGGTATGGAAGGAGTGGGAAAAAGACCACAGTTAAGATCTATCTGAGGCATGCTTAACTCGACAATCTTGCAATGTTTATAATCTTGATATGAACGAAAAAAGGTTATCAGGGCGAGGAGGACATGAATTAGGTAATGGAGACCAAAAGGAATCAAGAGTAGCACAATCTCTATGCCTAGAAGGTTGATACAAACTATGATTAATCATTTTCACTTCTCCATTATGAATGAACTTAATACACTTATGAATAGGATAAGCAATAGCATGCATAGTAGTTATCCAAGGCAAACCAAATTTGACTTGAAATTGATCAGAAATAGGAACGAGAATGAAGGTAGTATTTACAACTTTACCTGAAAGTTCAATAGGCAAGTTAATAGAACCAAGTGAAGGATAAAGAAAACCGTTACAAGTTTGGATCCATGCATCATAACAATCACATTGTAGGTTTTTCATAAAAAGGTTTTCCTAAGTAATAACATTTATTAAAGATGTGGGATCAACAAGACAACCATGGGTAGGTATCTTAGAAATCCTAGCATAAATATAAAGGGGACCATTGGGAGCCTTAATAGTCTCAGAATCATCAAAGGTAATTGAGAGCTCCCTAGGTCATTTATCCTTAGCTTGTTTCTAAGGTTTAGGTGGATCTTGAAGTTGAAGTGGAGGCGAAGGATCTTGAACACTAGGTTGAGGTGAAACAACACACTCCACATGATTAAAAATTTGATTGAGATCATCCATCTTTGAATCATAAACAATATCCACAGAAGATGGTTGAGCGATGGTATTAGTATCATGTGTAGGTAAAGGATCTGTATAGATTTGAAGGTTTTGATTAGGAGGAGAGACAAATTTGTTCCCATTACCATCAAAATTATCAACATATAAAGCATTAGAATCGATTAAGTTTTGAGCCTTATGCTTTAGAGAATAACATTTTTTAGTATCATCGTCATTCTGTCGATGTATTGACAAAAATCTTTAGAATCAAAGGATTTTGATGCCATCGTGGTAGGGAGAAGAGGTTGAATAGGAGGCAAGGTAATTATATTATCACTTAACAACCTACTCATAATAGAATGTAACGATTTAGAGATAGGAGTAAACGTGCGATTCATACAAAAAGTAGTGGATGCAGAAGTGACATTGTTGGATGCAACAACAACTTGATCAGCGAATGCATTCGCCTATTTATTGATCTTGACATAGATATTAGGTTTCTGAAACTTGATAGGATTAGGAGTAGCGTCACTCTTATCAACTAGAATAGGAGCCATTGGAGTTTTGCTCTCAAATTTACTCACTTGTAGTTGATAATGATGAAGTGCTGCACTAAGTTGTTGAAAAGAGGTAAATTCAGTAAGCAGAATCTTATCTCTAATATCCTTTTGTAAATTTGAAATAAACATATGCTAAATATCAATATCAAGAACATGATAAGAAATCTGAGCATACAAATGCTTAAATCTACCAATAAAACCAGTCAATGTTTCCTTAACGTTTTGTTTACAATGCATTAAATCAGTTAAGGAAACTTGCAGATCAATGTTATTTTGAAATTGCTGGATGAATGTATTAGCAAGTTTAGGAAAAGAATCAATAGAATAAGGAGGTAAAGAAGAATACAATTGCAAGGCCTTATCACTAAAAGTTCTAGCAAACAACTTAGCTAAAATCCTATGGTCATGAGCATAATCACTACAAAGGATTTGAAATGTTTTAAGATGAGTAACATGATCTCCCTTACCATTGTAATTATCAAGACAAGGCATATCGGCTTGCTGAGGGACAGTAGCATGAATAATGTCTAAGGATAAAGGACTACCCATGTCACATGTAGGAATGCTAAACTTGGATTGGGTTAAGGATGCAAGTTGTTGTTGTAAAGATGACACAGTTTGAGCCAAACTAATAATTGTGGAATCATTAGAAGAAATAGGTAACATAGAAATATTAGGAACACTAGGAAAAGTGTAGGAAGTGATAGGAATGGAAGACACAACCGGTGGAACACTTGGAACCACACTTGGAAGGGGATTGGAATAAGTAAAAGGCACACTATGATATGAAGGTTGTGAGGTAGGTAGAGACACCGGTGGAACACTCACATGAATAGATGAAATTGGAAGAGATGTAGCCATTAAAGGAGGAGTGTAAGTAGGAATGCTAGGTAAAGGAATAGAAGAAGGTCCCTCACTAGTGATAGGAGGAGTGAATCCTAGATCTTGAGCCTCTTGAGCTAAAGGTTTAACATTCAAATGCACAAGATGAGTGATACCACGCAAGAGATTAACACCTTGATCACTATCATGAAGGAATTTCTTAAGAGCCTCTATAGCTTGGATAGAATCTTGATTATGGTTTTGTAGAATAAGCCAATTTCCCATTTTATCAAGTTCTGTTGAAAGTGTTTGGACTTGTTCAGGAGGAACTCTTAAAGCATCATCCTCATCATGAGATGAGTGAGAAGAGTTATGCTCCATAGAAGGATTGGAATAATGGGTGGTCAAATTGTCATCTGAGATCCTAAGGAAAAGAGAGGAAGACTCAAGATCAAAGGAACCCATAAGTCTGTGACTTCTTCTAACAGGGATACTATAAGTAGGACTAGAAGTAGTAAAGCTCATACACCAATGCAATGCAAATGAACTAATTTAGGAAACACAAGATTTTAATTTTTAATTTTTGAAATGTAAAAGAAAGAACATAAAATAAAGCTAATCTAATATGCATGCAAGATCTAACATAAAAATGAAATCCAACACCAAAAAAGAAAGAGTTGTCTATCGTGGGTTCACCAAAATGTAACATAAGAAATAGATGTCACCAAAATGTAAGATATAAAAAAGGAAAGGGGTTGAATCATATAAGAAATGTAAGATAAGAAATGTGTGAGGAAGATAAGCTGTTACTGTTAACCTCTAATACACAAAGGAAGGATCCAAATTGATTTACCCCAAAGGAAGGATCAATGCATACATGAATCAATCGATTGGAAATGAGAATAAAGAGGAAGATCTTAGATTCTGTTTTATAGAAAAGAATGTGTGAAATAGATTTAGGAAGATTAAAAAATTTAATTGAAATGAATTACAGAAAAGTACTAACCTCGAAATGCTACAGATTTGAAGAATGCTATTTTTGGGTGCCTGCACTGAGTTTTTGGAAAATCTGCAACCGAATCTGGAACAGAAATGCAGAGACGGATAAAACCCAGAAATCTTTTTCTGATTTGGCTTAGTTCCAATTTGGAACCAAAAGTCAATGTCACCTTTGACCCATAATTTACGATTTTGACCTAGAATTTCTGATTCTGACCGTGAACACAATGTCGATTCTGACCTAGAAATGAATGTCCCCTTTGACCCAAAATTTTTGATTCTAACCTAGAATTTATGATTCTGACCTAGAACAAAATGTCGATTCTGACCTAAAATCTTTGATAGAAAATCCGTTTTCGAATCCCGATAGTTTGCCGAAAAGGGTATTCAAATCTGTACTCCAATTCGCTGTTTTGAACCCGTCCTTGCAAAAAAAATGGTTTTTTTTTTTTTTTTTGGGGGGGGGGGGGGGGGGGTTTTACCTTGGTCAAACCCTAGTTTTGGAATTAACTTCAAAGTATAATTGAAATTGCATAAGAAAAACAAAGTAAATGAATAAATACACCTTGCTTGTATGGAAACCCTTGTGGCGGATTCGAATCCGTGGATCCACAAGTATGTATGCACCAAATGGATGTAGAATGTAGAATGTAGAATGTAGGATGTCTCAAATCAATTGCTTGTAGATCTTCAACACCAATCCTGAATGGATCTTTAGATAGGAAGAGGCTTGGAGGAATGTGGATGGAGAAATCTTCAACAAGAGGGCTCCATAGATCTTGAATCCTTCAATGGCTACCAATGGATCTCCTTGATGAATTGAGTGCTTGAAAAGTGATTGAATGCTTGGATTCTTGAGAGTAGATGAATGCTTCAATGGATAGTTAGCTTGCTTCAAATCTTGCTTCTTCACCCTTTGATTTCACTTCTTAAGTCTTAGAGAAAATGAGAGGGGAAGGATTCCTTATATATGAATCTAGGGTAGAATCTTCTAGAGATGCCTACATAGGATAATTAAATTCTAATTAGACCTATATCCCTAGAAGAAGACCTGTATTAAATATAATTTAAGATTTGTCTCTTTGAAGACCGAAACAACTGACCCAGAAGCGGGAATTAAATCTTTCCGAAGCCCGACATCTGGAAACCCCAGAAACTTAAAATCTAGACCTTGGGTTAGAGAAAGGTTGATTCTAACCTAGGTCAAGGTCAAGGTCGACCTTGACCCAGAAAGGTCAATTTTGAACTTGATCAAAAGTCTCAATTTGCAGTTTAGGGTGCCAGAAACAGGCTGGAGAAAAGTGGGAAATGGGGAAGAACAAGGAAAAAATCCAGATCCAAGTCAGAGACCCATTCAAGGCGCTTTCCATGACCCTAAACCACTTACTTGGAAGGCTAAACCAGTCTACATTGGAAGTGCTTCCATTTTCTGACTATACAACTCGATAAAGAGAAAAATTCTTGGAAGAAGGAAGAGGATCTAAAAAAGTGCACATTTACTATTATTCTTCTTCTCTTTCACTAAGGTATCTTTAGGAGGAGAGAATCTAGCACACTCTAATTTGGTATTTTAAGGAGTATGATCTCTATCTTCATTAACAAATGAAAACCTAGGAGAAGTGCTAATGTTGTTTATGCCACTATCATTTTTAGATTTATCATGTTCAATAAACAATTTTTTGAAACCTACATATTTCATACATTTCATTAAGAGAATCATATTATATAGCCACATACAACATGGATAAAATTCTTGAGGAATGATTTTCAAGAAAGAAGAATATTTAAAATTCTCATGATGCAAGATTACCATGAAGGAATGCAAGAAACATGAAAGGTTTAATAAGCTATCATCTATCACATGACTTTGATAAATGGAAGTAAGTATGAATATAATCACATGAGAAATAACAAACCAATCTAATTTAGTAACTTTTGTCATAAAAATGAAGGTTATCCAAAGAAGATCTAGGAATGAAAATCAAATCTAGACACCAAATCATAATGGAAATGTAAGGACATTGTGTTCACCAAAATACGATGAAAGAAAATAGATATGAGGGTGTTCACTAGGATGGATGGACAAACTAGGAAGCTCACACCTATCTTCAATCACACATTGGATGGAAATTTGATCCATTGGGTTCAAGGAGGCCCAAGCACTAAGAGGATGCAAGGATTCCTTTGTTGTTTAGTGGAAAATGACTATGCAAATGATAAAGTGTGAACGAGAATGGAGAATGCAAGATCTAGGGAAAGTATGAGAGGAAAGGAAGAATAATATGTATGTAGAAAGATTGCAGACAACAAACTTGACTTTGACACCAAATCTGGAAGCCCAAAATAACAACTACCTTTTGATCCAAATTTTAGTCCAGAATGGTAGGAATGGGGAAAATTGGAGGATATGGGGTGACTAGACCCGCCTAAGGCCTTGAGATACACCTTAGACCCATAAAATTCTAATGAAACTTCTATCACTTGAATTTTCTATCAGATCTGCCTGTACCCTTTTATGTAGTTGCACTACATGTCATCTGCATTTAAAACATGAGGAAAGTGTTCAAGGAGAAAGGGGTTTTCCAGAGTGAAACCCCTGTATAGAAATTAAACTTGAAATTGAAATGTAAATGCTTGAAAAATGGAAGCATGTTGTTAGTAGAAGAGGCTTGAATAAGAGAATAAGATCTCTTATACCTTGAATGATGCAATTGTTCTTGAAATGAGATGACAAATGTTGATGCAATAACATGAATTTATAAAGACCTAAAAGGATATCACAAAAGACATGCTTGCATAATGATTATTTTAGCTTGTTATAATGAATGCTTGAAGTGCTTGATTTTCTCCTTGAATTCTTGAACTTGAATGCTTGTTTTAATTAGTGGATTAATTGCTTGCTTGATGGATGGATCCCAAAATGTGGGAGGTAGTCTTTATTTTATACATGTCTAAGCCATTTTAGGGATCAAAACTTGAAGGGAGCCGACAATGTTTTGGATATTCTGCTAAAATTGATCAACCTTTATCCAATTCAAATTTTCCCACTTTTGCAGGGAATGAGGTGCCTCCCGGGGCATGGGGTGACCTATCTTTCCATGTGCTTGTGGGATGCCCAATTCCAGTAAATCAAGGCTCAAAACTATATTGGGGGTTAATAAGGGTATAAGGATACCCAAAATGTGCATGTAATCAAGGATTGAATTTTGAATAAATAAAATATGCCATCCATTATGAAATAAGACATATGTATGCAAGAGGTGATAAATGGATGAAATAAGTAAAGGGGCACACCTAAAATTAAGGGCCTTCATGTAAATTAAGTTAATAAATGATAAATATCAAAATATTTATTAGCTAAATGCATAGCAAAGTTCTATGATGTATAGAGGAATGAACACACACTGAAGCAGGTGTTAAGTAAGCATAAATTGTACACCTTAGTAAGGTGCTTACAATTGAGGATGCTACAGATACACATGATAAAGTCAATATTTAGTTTATATTGAATTGTGTACTATGTTGTATATTGAATCTTTGTTTTTAAGAAAAAAAAGTTATGTATAATTTTCTATAGAAAAGAATCTTGTAATGTTTTAAAAGGTAAGTAGATATAATACATGTGAGGCCTTAAAATGGTTTTTGGTCAATTGTAATGGTATTCAAGGGTACAAATGTATAATTTTAGTGTTTAATGTTATTTGCCAAGCAAATATTTGTCGAATGGAAATTATGTCATGGTACTTTCTAGGTGTTTGCATTTAAATGGGGCCTACAAAGACATATAATGCTAATAACTACATAGATGGATAATGCTAATAGATATTCACTAACTATTGAAACATCTATTTGTGAGGATTTTTTTCCTAGTTGATGTTATTGATCATTTTCATTTGCATAGTGTCTAGAATAAAAAATTAGAAAATATTAGCTAAAATATATATCATAATATAGGTAACATACTTTCCTTGTGCCATTTCTAGCTATATTCAAGCTATAATTGTATTATTATTTGGGGTACAAATATGTATTGAATATTTTTTTGCTGATTAAATGCCTTTATTACTCATTTTATAAAATAATATTACACATATTCACAAAAATTATGGGTGGAAAAAATCATACCTCTAATGTCCAAACGAGGTTTAAGCCCATATTGAGATAGAATAAAACATAAATAAATCTATGAGGTAGTTAGGGCCCCGTTTGTTTGCAGGAGTACGACTGGAATTGGCAGTGAGTTTTTCGGTTTTGAGCCGAATCCACCGTTTGGGTTGCAAAATTCAAAACCTGGTTTGTGTTTTCAAATTCTCATTTTGGGTGAAATTCTGGAAGTTCCACTTCCACTCAAATAGGTGGAACTCAAATTATAAACCCCGAATTCATTTTTTATTGGTTGCATTTTATATAGGGTTTCTCGATGGCTAGAGAGAGTCAAATCTCAGTAGGCTTCGTGAGCTCTTGACAAAAAAAAGTTGAATCTGTCGATTCCCCTCCGTCAATGGCTAGAAATAGGAGAAGAGGACAAAGGAGAGTAGTATTTCAGCTATTTGTAGACTAAATGTTAATCGCAGGTATATGTACAAAATAATGGGAGCTATTTTAGATTGTTGTGTACAATTCTTCTTGTGATGTCTTTCTTTCTGGAGGGAGGCTGTGTAGGGATTCTCAGGAAGAATCGACTGTGCGGTGGTTTGCTACAGAAGTTAAAGAGCTCTTGAATAACTAATTCATATGTTTCAAGTGCCAAAGGAAAGGCCATTTGGGGTTTTAGTGTTTCCGCAAATGGGATTCCTGTATGCTTTTGCCGAGAGGCATTTCCTTCAATGGAGACCATGGTTAGTGGTTTGACTAATGTGTTGTGTGCCCCTTTGTTTGGGGGTTTCTACGGCTGTCTATTTTAGCGAGTAGTGCCAAAGGTTGCGAGGCTTATGAAGTTGTTAAGGTGAGGTCTTTGTGAATAAGTGAGGTGGGCCTGAGATTTTTGTGGCCAACCCCTGTGTTGGACTCTTCGCTCATGTTTTGTGGGCCTTCAAGTGGTTGTAGTGGTAGATGTGAGTCCTGGGCGTGGTGCAGGGCTCTTGTTGCCTGGCTCCTTTTCTTGCAATTCTTCTCTTGGAAGGATCGTTTCCTTGAAGGATTTTTTTCTTGTAGATCCATCATCAAGGGTGTGTCTTGCCTCTGATTTGTTGTGGTTGTTATTCTGAACCGCATCCAATCTCATCAAAGAGAAAATGACAATAAAAAGTCATCTTCCGGGTCAACCAAATGCAGAAGATGGATTGTCTCAGTCATCTTCCGGGTCAACCAAATGGTCCAAACTATCTTCCGAATACACAAAACCAGAATTTCAAAACCTTATTTTGAAATAATCAAGTTTTGAGTCAAATTCTAATTCCTCAACCAAATGGGGCCTAGAGGAAGAGTAGGAGAAGGAGGGGATCTTAGTCATTTGATTTACCTTATACATCAATGAGGTCTAGGGTAATCACAAGAGGGTCACACCCATCATTATTTTTAGTATTTTTTTGAGTTCTTTTTCATAATATTGTAGACATGCCATATATGTGTTTTTTAGATTTAGTTCTTGTTATTAGACTCTTGGTTGCTGTTAGGTAAATCCAATTAGTTGTCAATAGGCTATAGTTTGATGTCAAAATTGTTAAACCAACTTTATATGATTATCGTTGAGTTCCTCAAACACACACACACACACACCTACACACACACACGCACACAGTCACACGCGCACACACACACACACATGCACACATGCATAGGCACACATACAGGCACACACACATGCACGCACACACACACATACATGTGTACACACACACACACACACACACACACACACAAGTGCACATTCGTGTGCTTGGGTGTGTTTGTAAATTTATCAATGAATAAATTTCTTAGCTAGTATTCTAGTTGTTTCATTTCATAATCGGGTATCATGTCCTATCATGCTCCTCTATATTTTCCATTTTATTACTCTCTCTCTCTCTCTCTCTCTCTCTCTCTCTCTCCACACATACATATGCACATGTATGTGTGTTAGTGTGTAAATTTGTCGATGAATAAATTACTTAGCTAGTGTTTTAATTGTTTCATTTCTTAATTTGGTATCTATACCATCATAAATTATTGGTGCCTTGTAGGGGTATACAATTTCATATTTTTTAGCACCCACCTTAGTGTGTTTTCATTTTAACATGCATAATGGGACTTTATATGACACTTAATTAACATCTAAATTCAAATATGGGCCTTGTGTTATTTTAATTGATTCTAGCCCTTATTTTTAGATGTGTTTCATTATTATTTCTCTCCTTCGTCCATTTGTTAGCCTACATAGGCCCTATGTTACCATTTTGTGGCCTTTGTGCTTCTTCCTGACCTTGAAATCAGTTGTGCTTCGTAATCTGGCATCCCCTTGTTATCTAGGATCCATGATTTTGATCTGAGCCTTGATTGCTCAGAACAAAATGCCCTAGGGGATCTATTCCTTAAGGTTTGGGCCCAAATTCAAACTAGAGGCCTATTGCAGTATTTTAGTAGGATATTAGAACCCGTGTCAGCCTCTAATTTTTGTCCCATAATATTGTGATAGGTAAATAAGCACCCTATCTCTCCTCATTTTGAGATAGACACATCGAATCTCAAGCACATGCACTCAATATTTTGTATCCTAGTATTTTCAAACAAGATTTCAAGCATTCAAGGTGTCTTCAAGACAATCTTCAGCATGGATCAAGCTTCTTTCCCTTATTGAAGGCCAAGAAAATGTCTTCACCATCAAGGAATAATATCTACACACATTCAAGCATTCAAGTCTTCAACCCTTCAAGTCATCACTATCTTCAAGCATTGTGGAAAAATACAACATCCATTACACAATATTTTGTCTTTCATGATTTCCTTTTGGGTTTTTGTGTTAAGTCAAAGCTATTTAATTAGCATATTTGATCACATTCAAAGAAGCATTTTTATTACTAAGGTATGATATGCTTCATTTTTTAGATCTAGCCTTTGCTATATGACATCAAACTTTCATTTACTTTATTTCATTTCAAAGATGATTCCTCAACTAGGGTTTGCTTGAGGTAAACCCCTTTCCACAACATTTTCCCCATTTTTGTGTGTGCACAAACATGTGGCAAACCTAATGTTGTAAATTTGGAAAGTATAGGATTCAAAATATTGTCTATGAGAGTTTCAAACCAAAGTACGAGGCACATAATGACTCAAGTTATCTGTACTTGAGAATAGAAAGCCCATGGTGATCTATACCCAACAAATCAACTTCAAATTCAAACTACAGGTTGATACTATCATTTTTGTTTTGTTTCAAGTCATTATAGGTTACTATTTATTTTATGTTAGTCTGCGTCTGTTGAAACTTGTCATTTTTGCCTATTTAACTTTCTATCTTGCATCATACTATCAAATCCTCTGTTTTCTTATTGTACATTTTGGTGAACCTGACACATGAGATTTCCACTTTTTATTTGGTGTCTAGATCTCATTTCCTATGCACTGCATTCTTGGATATAATTTGGATAGTTTTTATTTTCATCACAGAGCTTACTAAGTTAGATTGGTGTTACATTCGTACTTACTTCCTTTTATCAATCACATGAAGTAGATAATACTTTATTTCATTTCATGATGTTTTTTTTCCCTTCATGGCATTCTTGCATATGGTATCATGAGAATTTCAAATATTCTTCCTCCTTCCAAGGACTTTTTCAAGACTTTTATTAATGTTTTATGCAATTTTCTCATAATGTTTTTTAACAAAATGCATGGAATATGTTGATTACATAAGGGTCTTTGTTGAAAACGCTGAGCCTAAAGATGAAATTGGCATAAATTACCTTGATTCTTCTCCTAGGGTGTCTATTAATCATGAGGATAGAGATCACGCTTCTAACAATACCATATTAATGAGACCTAGATCTTCTCCTTGTAAACCCACCTTAATTGACGAGCTTAAGGAAACTAGTTTATAAACTTATTTAGACGATCTTAAACATTCTTCCTTTTATCAAAGTATTTTTTATAATCTTGATGTTAATCATTTCCTTGATGATTTATCTCCAAAAATAGCATTAAGTAGAGACGAATAACTTGATAAACTCTCTTCTTCTTCCTCATCTAAAGAAGATAGTAACAATAATAGGAATCTTAATCTCCCTAAAGAGAACATTTATGTTCCTATTCCTCTTTACACTACACATTTTCATAAAGCTCAAGATGAATGTCCTTCTTCCTCAATATTAAAGGCTAATTACAATGTGGGTTATGACATTACTTCTCAATAATGTTATAATGGACGAGGTTGTGGTATTAATGAACAAGGTATTAAATTTCCAATCAATCCTCCTACACAAGTCACTCGAAGTGGTCTAGGATTTATACGTCAAGACAATATTGTGCCTTCTTTTGATCCTTCTTCACTGCAACAAAAACCTCCTTTAAGAATTCGTTTACCAACACCATCCATTGTTACACCTCCTTTTGATGATCGTTTGGCTTTGGCTAAGAGAATCTTTTGGAGACTTAAATATGATGCTAAAATTCACTTTCCTTTTAGACATTTTACAAAGAATCAAAGACCTCATCATGGTAAATTTCTATGTCTTTCTCATCATAGCAATAAACATTCTATTGTTGATTGTATTGAATTAAGATAATTTGTTTAAGATTTAGTTGGCAGATCTCTTATTTGATTAACAACATATCTTATGCTTTTTCTTGATATCAAAAACATACCTTAGTATTTATCTTTCCCATTATGTTGTTCCCCATCTTGTAATCTTAGTCGATTGCTTCATTTGGGGCTTTTTGTTTGGCATGATGATCATTGTAGGCAACATAATTGGTTTTTTTCCTTGTCCTTCCTCTTGGGGGGCAAGGTTTCTCTATCTTATTCATCCTCCTTCCAAAGGGTCCATTATATTGTTGGAAAGATTTAGGTTAGGGAATGAGAGGGGGTGAATAAGTACCTCAATCAATTCACACTTTTCCCTATCAATCTCAAACTTATACTCTTATGTTTATCGATACCAATATCTGTTTTGTCTTTAACCGATAACTGCTGCAATACTAACAGATAACTGATAACTTGCAAATTAACAAAAATGTAATGCATAAAAATTCAAACATAATATTTTAGTGTCACAAAAACCCCTTGGTCAGAGGGAAAAACTATGGTGGGGACGAGACCCACAACTTGTCACTGCCATAATAAGGTGCTCGATTAAGAGCTTACAAAAAGCACTGTTAAATGCTACCCAACTATGGGATTCACCTAGAGACATTTTAAATTCTTATACCCTATTAGGAGTAACATGGTTAGAGAATTTTACCCCACTTATACACTGTTCACCCTGTTAAAGGATTTACAATAAGTTCCTGAATAAAACTTCTAAGTTCGGTTAGAGACTACCCGATTAAGAGATTTCACAATCTTGTTGCTAAATTGTTAGGATTAAATCAAGAAGAAATTTGACTTGTGAATACTTTCTCCTAAAGCTTGTCAGATCTTGTTATTCTCTATTCCTTCTCTGATTTTCACTTCTCTTGACTTCACTGATACTTGTTCATACTCTGCGTTGTCGCTTCTTTCTTCTTCTCCTCACTATATCTCTTTCTCTCTGATTTCATTTTTAAAGTATTTTCCAGACCTAATTGTTTGACCTATATTTGACCTAATTAGGGTTTCTTGATTCTTTCATAGGCTATTGTGATAATAGGACATCTTCCTTGATCTTAGTCTTCTCTTTTCCTTTAGCAAATAAAGCTTTCTAATAAACTTTTCTGATAAACATAACCTTTTTACCGATAGACTATTCTTATTCGATATTACTCTATACTTGATGTTAGTTTCCAACAATGAAAATCTTATCAAAACCATTCATTAGCCTATAGAATATTTTTTCAAGTAACAATCTTCCCCTTTGGAATTTATGGAAAAACCTTTCTATCATCATTCTTCTTCTTGTTCTCCATTTGATTTGTTGGTCCCCCTTTTCATGTACTCTTCTTATAACTCCCTTAATATTCATTCCCCCTCTTTAAAAACAAAACCAAAGGAGACCAAAAGACATGACTGCTTTTGTATTAGTTGTTTTCTATTCCTTCTATCTGTACTTTTCCCAAAACTATACATTCCATTGTTTATGTATGTGATTGATTGTTGTGATATGACTCTTTACATTTATAATTTTATTGGTAAAATCGTCTTTATCACTCCTTTCTACTGTGCTCAGCCGGTTAGATGGAGCATGTATCTATTTCTGTATCATATCCATAAATATACTAATCATACATGATTCCTCAATTGATATATTATTACCTTTAAGTAGCTTCTTTGTGATTTCAGTTGCTGTAGGTAATGTCTCCTTTATATCCTCCAGTCTCTCCGATAACATTTTTGTGACTTCTATCATTTCATATATGCTTCTGTCAGTAAATTATCTATGTTGTATTTTTCCTCTTATTTCTGCTTTAAGATTCTGATTATCTATGATTATGTCCATAAAGTTTCTTAACTGTGTTGTAACTGATTCATTCTCATCAACAGTGATTGTTGGTATTAAGCTTTAAAATGTGTCAATTGTTCTCTTCATGATTTTATTCTTTTGTTTTTCTCTTAACTGTTTCTCAATAGCTATCTTTTCTCTGTATTTCTCCACATATAATAGTTGTTCCTTATTGTTGATGTTTATAGCTTCAATCAGATAAAATGATCTTAATATTGAACTAAATAAACATCATTGAATTGATAATTTATTATTATGAGATAATATTATTCTATATCATATGCATATTAATATATATATATATATATATATATATATATATANCTAAATAAACATCATTGAATTGATAATATTATTTTATATCATATGCATATTAATATATATATATATATATATATATATATATATATATAAATAATAATGATCAATATACATATATGGTTATTATGAGATAATATTATTCTACATTATATATACATATTAATATATATAATAATAAATGATATTATTATATATATCAATATATATATATCAATGTATAATATATTATATTGATGAAATAAATAATATGTATATTATACCAATTGATATCGGTTTAATTAAATACCGATTGTTATAATTGATATCGGTTTAATATTGGCAATTCACATTAATACCATAAACCATCGACTATGTTTAAATAATTGGTCGACGACATTAAGCATTGATTGCTATCGACTGTTATCCGTATTATTAAAGCATTGACTGCTATGGACTGTTATCGGTATTATTAAGGTAAGGACTGCTATCGACTGGTATACTATCGGTGATAGAATACCGATTCAGTTATATAACAACTGCAGTGGTTAATATTAATTTAACATTATGATCTGCGATATATTATGAAGAGACATGTTAATATAGAGACATGTCTCCTCGTGGAGACATGTCTCTATACTAACTTGCCTCTCTCATATATATATGATCATTGGTCGATTAATAAGACAAGTATATAAGGAAAATACAATACAAGTCTTATTCAGGCAATTAGCATATTATTGATATTAATATATCTATATATATTTATTATTATATTAGTAATAAATATATGTATATATATTGTGATTAAATTTATATTATATATATATTGAGATTATACATATGTATTGGATTTTGAAAAGAAAATTAAAAGACATATAAATCTGATCCAAAATTTAACACTTATAATGTATCTTATTTGGATCTTTCTTCAAAATTGCAAAGTCGGGTCCTTCATCTAATTATTCTATTTCTTCACTTTTTGAATCTTTGTTTCTCTTCTCTTGTGTTGTTGTAATCATTGTCATACTTTGTAAAGTTCTTGCAACTTTTTCTTCCCCAATTTCTGTTATCTCAGTGATAGCGGGTGCTATATCGGTAGGATGTATTTCCTGTTATGTTCCAGTGTATTCATATGTACTTTCTGGTGTAAGTTGTTTCTCAAGATATTCATCTTCCTTAGTACTTGTAGCATCATCAGATTCATTATATATTTCAATAGGCCGATGCTCTTGTCCTTCTTCAAATCTTATCTTTCTGTAGAAAAGATCATCCATTTTTGTAGTGCATCTACTTCCACTTCTTCCTATAATCCCACTAGTAACTTGGTTGTTCTGCTTTTTCTAAGAAATCTATTTTCATATTTCGTCATCAATAAATCAATCTCTTCAACACTTGTTCCTGGCTTTGTGATAATCAAAGTTCTTTCTCTGCTTAACTTTTCATGCTTTATGGTTTTTGTAGACACCTAATTTTGGTCAAGGTAAATCAAACATTGAATAAAGTGAGAAAATCAATTCAAATCAAGCAAATTCTGAATTAATTAAATTATTAAAAGCCTTTGGATTAATTAAATCAAACTAATTGTGCAATTGTGATTAATCAATTAATTGCATAGTTAAAATCAATTCAAATCCAACCCTTTCAAGGGTGCACATGGATAAATAAATTTAGTTAAATAATTTAATTAAATCCCTTAATTTCCTCATCCATCACATGTGATAAATTGGATCAACGAATGAGGATTGAGAATGAGAGCTCACATGGATCAAGCCAAATCAACTCTCCATGACACATCTTGGAGTTGCATCTTTACCACTCATGTTGTCCCCCTATTTGAAACCACCATTTAAATGGTCTCACCATTTGAAACCCCTAATTCAACCAAGCCTTAACCATGGTTTAATCAACTCTACCCCTACCCCTGGGAAATCCTTTAAATAGAAGCCGATTTTTAATGCATTAAGGACATCAGACACTCATGAAAAACATCATCACTATAGGAAAATAACATTTGAGTTCATAGCAATTAGATGTTAGGATTTGTATTCTAGTGAGCAATTTGAGCTAAATAGGCATAATCTTCATCAAATAGCTTCAATTCTCATTTTAGGACTGTCATTATGGATGCTTGAGCTGAGAGCATGCTGTTTTATTTCCCAATTAGAGAGCCATGAGATGCTCAATTGTTGATTTCAATTCAAATTAGCTAATCTTTTGTTAAATCTTTGTTGAATTGATTGATATGATACTAATCTCATTGAAGGTATCGCAAATCAGGATAACCATCGCTATCAAATTTCTATTCACCCAAATCAAAAGTGGAGGTAAAAAGTGAAAATGAAATGTGAAAGTGACATTTTACCCAAATTTATACATTTTGACCTATTTGAAAGGGTAATTTTGTGTCTTTTATTCAATAAAGTTGGCATTTTCCATCACCGGGGCATTTTCTTTCGATTGTCGATTATCTGAAATGAAATCATACTTGATCAATCACGTTCGAATTCTCTTGTTTTTCATCTCAATTTTACTTTCATTTCTGAGGGGGCATTTGTTGGAAAGATTGCTACAATGTAGACAATTGTTATTTTGTCATCGATGTCAAACCTTAACTGGTGAGACTATTACTGTATGTTTGAGTACCTTATCCATTGATTGATGAAGATTTGAAAAGAATGGGATAACAAGAAGACCAAGGAAATGGTTGAGTTATGAGTATACACTAGGGTACTTGATCATTTGGCACTTTGGAAAAGTGATACATTGTTTATCTATCAGTGACAGTTCACTGGAAGGTCAATGCCAAGAAAAGCGAAAGATGATGCCAAGCAAAGCAAAGATGATGTTGAGCGCCAGTGAAATGCCGAGGGAGACAGAGAAAGCCGAGCATCAATATTTCATTTATTGATGAGATTTGAGATCTATGGCCGACATAGTTGATTTTATTGGGATATGCATTATTAATTAAGATTGGTCCACATTCATTTAATGCATGGGAAACCATTATTAACGCCTGGATTCAATGCTTAATTAATGACTGTATTGGAGAAGTAAATTAAATGTAAAGATGGAAAGATCCGTTGGATCTAACCTAACCTAAGATCTACAATTTTGATTAAGCGGTAAAATAATTATCTGACCTAGATGAAGAGGTATAATATAACCTATTGTGGTTATTGTTATTGTATCCAAGTGTAAGGAGAAGTTGAATGCAAAGTGTTGCATGGTTAATTGATTGATTGGCAAGACCTAAGCAGAGAAGGCTGAGCAGAGAAGCAGAGAGAGATTGCTTGACAAATTTCCAAGCAGATCTGAAGTTTGAGATGAAAATGGAGGCCACTCAGGGAATTGGCATTAGAGCTAAAATTGGATCTGGATTTGCAACGTAAGTTGTATGTATCAGATCACACCTGATGATTACTTTCTAACCATTGTATCAGTTCAAATCCTTTAACTAGGTTGACCTAACAGTCATTGTATAAATCCTTTGAACAAAGTGACATTCAGTTTGGAATGTTCTAAGTCCTCTAACAAGGCCACTCCTAATAGGGTGATTAAATCCTTTAACTAGGTCACATTTGACAGTGTGTTTTGTAACCTTTAACATGGTTGGCTCCTCACAGGGCATTACTTCAGAAGAGTAAAATTTTGGTAGCATGTTACTAGTGGTTTTTCCCATATTGGGTTTCCACGTTAAATCATGGTGTCAAAATGTGTAAATGTTATTGTTGTGTTTTACTGTTAAGTTTCTGCAAGCTTATTTTATTAGTACAGTAAACTGCACACTTTTGTTGTTTATTAATGCCGAGAAGATCTGAGTTGTTGAAGTTGATTTAAAGTTTTATATGGGCACATCTGGACCTGAGGATAACTGATTCACCCCCCCTCTCAGTTATTCTAAATTCATCCTAGCAATTGGTATCATAGCTGTGTTCTCTTGAAAATTTTGAAGGTACTTGGAGATAAAGATCAAGATGTATAAAAGGGATGGACCAAAGATCAACAAGGAAAACTTTCCTTCTTGGCAAAGTTTGATGAAACTTCACTTGGCTGGTATTGGTGATTCTTCTAAATGACATATTGAAACATAATATGTAGCCCCTACTGGAGTTTTGAATGCTGCACAACTAAGAGAGAAGCATGAACATAATCAAGCAATGCTAGAACTTGCATCATCTCTGAACTATCATGAATTTGAGGACATCAAAGATTGTACAAGCGCAAAGCAGATGTGAGATGCCCTTGCAACCATCTATGGAGGTGATATGAATGTACTAAGAGCCAAATCTGAAAGCTTGAGAGGTAAGTTTGATGATTTAAAAATGCAAGAAGGAGAAAATATAGTGCAATATTATGATAGGATAAAGGAAGTTGTAAATGCTATTAGAGGAGCTAAGGGATTCATTGATGAAGATACTATCATGAAAAAGGTACTGAGAACACTTCTTCCTATTTATGCTATTAGAGTATCTGCAATTCAAGAACTAAGATGTACTCCTAATAAAAATTTAACTCTGGAAAGTCTGGTAGGCAGACTTATTGCATTTGAGATGTCAAATTTTGACAACTATACTCCACAAGCTATTGAATCTGCATTCAAGTCACAGATGGTCATCAACAAATCTAAGAAAGGGAAGAAATGTGTGGATAGTGAAAGTGACACCTCAGATGATGATCTAGAAGATTTGAGGCACTTATGGCAAGAAGACTAGCTAGAGGAAAAGGAAAATTCAAAGGTAAACTTCCTATTATTTGGTTTTCTTGTAACAAAGTTGATCATATTGTTGCTAGATGTCCTGACAAGAATGAAAAGGATGAAAGAAGAGAAAACAAGTATAAGGACAGAAAGGATGACTGAGACTATAGAAAGTACAAGGACTACAAAGACAAAGGTAAGAAATCTTGCTATATAGCTGAAGAAGCTTCTGAAAAAGAATCTGACAAATCTAATGAAAATGATATAGAAGTAGTGTATGTTGCAATGAAAGATGATTCTGATGATGATGAGAAAACTGCCCTAATTTCTTATATGAGTAAAGGTGATCATTGGATTATTGACAGTGGTTGTTCACATCACATGACTGGTGATAAGGAAAAATTTGTAACCTTAGATCAATGCAAAAGTCGATATGTTAAGTTTGGTAATGATACACCTTGTAGAGTCAAAGGGAAAGGATCAATTCAATTGACTAATAAGATTAGATGTGATGATGTATACTAGGTTGATGATCTTAAGTATAACTTGTTGAGTGTTTCACAACTGAACACTTCTGGTTACAGAGTTGAATTCCATCACAAGAAAGCAAAGATCTATAATGCCAATGGAGAATTAGTTGGAGGTGGTGAGAAAACAAAAGGTAACTTGTTCTACCTGGATTTAGCTGAAGAGACATGCTTGTTTGCACGGTATAATGATGTTTGGTTATGGAATAAGAGGCTATGTCATGTTAACTTTGATAACTTGGTAAGCATAAGTAAATTGAAAAAGGTTAGAGGGCTGCCTAAGTTGAAGAAACCTGAAAATGCAATGTGTAAGCAATGTCAGTTGGGTAAAATGACTAAATCTAGTTTCAAAAGCAAAACTCATGCTTTTGAGAATATTTTGGAATTGGTTCATACTGACCTTTGTGGACCTATTGGTGAGAAAAGTTACTGTGGAGACAAATATTTTATTCTATTTGTAGATGACTACTGTAGGATGATGATTGTTATGTTTCTCAAAGAAAAATCTGATGCATTTCAATTATTTAAGTGGTACTTGGCAAAATTTGAAAAGGAAATAGGTAAGAGTCTGAAATGTCTGAGATTTGACAGAGGAGGAGAGTTTATTTCTAATGAGTTTAATAGGTTCTGCAATGACTGAGGGATAAAAAGACATATGTCAGCACCTAGGACACCGCCACAGAATGGTATAGCTGAAAGAAGAAATCGATCTATCATGGATTGTGCCAGAACATTAATGATGGAGAAAAATGTTGCACAAAATATTGGAGAGAAGCTGTAAGTACAACTGTTTATACCCTGAACAGAGTACAAGTCAATAAAGGTACAAATTCTACACCTTATGAGCTATGGTATGGATATGCACCTATTGTAAGTTACTTTAAAGTCTTTGGGAGCAAATGTTTTATACTGAAGGATAACATAAATGGTAAACTTGATGCTAAAGGAGAAGAAGGCATATTTCTTGGATATTCTACTAAGAGTAAGGCATACAAATGTTTGAATTCTAACACTAAAAAAATTGTGGAAAGTGCAAATGTTAGAATTGATGAATATGCAGAAAGAAATGAAGCTGAAAGCATGATTGAGCCTAAAAGTTATAGATCATTCACATATCCTGAAGAAGAGGATTTTAACAAAACTGAAAATGAAGTTGTCGAGCAATAGTCTACACCTGCCGAGACAAAGAACGAAATTGTCGGGCAATAGGAAGTGACTACCAAGCTATTTGATGGAGATGCCGAGTCATAGTTTCACCCTGAATTGAACTTGAATGATCAAATTGAAGCTGAGAAGGAGCCTACTTTGGAAAAATATGTAAGAAGGCACCATAAACCTGATCAAATCATAGGAGCAAAGGATTCTACAGTTATGAAAAGAGGCAAATTAAGAGAAGACACATGTTTGTTATGTGATTTTGAGTCAAGACAATAAAAGATGCTTTGAAGATGAAGACTGGATTCAAGCCATGAAGGAAGAGATAGACCGGATTGAAAAGAACAAGACATGGACACTAAAAGTGGGTATTCAGAAACAAGCTGAATGAACATGGAGAGGTAACAAGGAATAAAGAAAGACTGGTATGCAAAGGTTATGCACAAGAGGAAGGAATTAACTATGGAGAGACATTCACCCCAATTGCAAGATTGGAGGGTGTAAGGACTCTACTTGCATATGCAGCCTATAAAGGTTTTAAAGTCTATCAAATGGATGTGAAGTCAAAATTTCTAAATGGGATATTAGAAGAGGAATTATATATTGAACAAGCTGATGGATTTGTTGACCCTAGTAAGAGGAACATGGTTTGCAAATTGCACAAGGCATTATATGGACTAAAGCAAGCACCCAGAGCATGGTATAAAAGATTGCAAAATTATCTGATGAAGATTGGATTTGCAAGAACAAATGACAACAACAATTTGTATTTGAAAACAGAGCAAGGTAAAGGAATTTTATTGGCTGAAATTTTTGTGGATGACATTGTATTCAGTGGACAAGATATGATATGTAAAGCATTTCAAAGAAGATGCAAACTGAATTTGAAATGTCTATGTTTGGTGAGATAAAATTCTTTGTTGGACTACAAATACATCAAATGAAGAATGGTATCTATATTACTCAAACAAAATATATCAAGGAGATACTGAAAACTTCTGGTATGGAAGATTCAAAATCAGTGAGTACACCTATGGCTATTGGACATAAATTGACAAAGAATGATGATACAAAAGAGGTAAATCAAACACTGTACAGATCAATGATTGGTAAGCTGCAATATGATGTACACAGTAGACCTTATATTGCATTAGCAGTTGGAATTGTTACTAGATTTTTTGCTAATCCAAAAGAGACACATATAATGGTAGTGAAAAGAATTCTGAGATATTTGAAAGGTACAGAAGAATATGGTCTATATTACAAAAGGAATGACAAGTTTGAACTCAGAGTCTATACTGATTCTGACTGGGCTGGTAATGTTGATGATAGAAAAAGCACCACAGGAGGAACATTTCTTTTGGGGAAAAGATTATTTTCCTAGACAAGAAATAAATAGAATTGCACCTCATAATCTACAGCTGAAGCTGAGTATGTGGCAGCAACAATTAACTGTTCAAACATTGTGTGGTTGAAGATACCACTGAAAGGTATGAAGGAGGAGATCACAGAACCAGTTGTCATATATTGTGATAACACGAGTGCCATTAATATTTCTAAAAATATTGTAATGCACTCTAAGACAAAACATATAGCTATCAAGTATCATTACTTGAGGGAGCTAGTTTAGAAGAAGGAAGTGAGACTGGAATATGTGAACACTAAGGAACAGTTGGCAGACATATTTGCAAAAGTGTTACCCAAGGATGCTCATGAGTATCTAATAGGTAAATTGGGGGTGATTCCCCTAGAAGAGGCTAACTAGTTTGGAATGGTACTGTTGCATCAAATTTTTTAATCAGAACACTTGACAAATTGATGCACAGTAAGTCACATTTTTAGGATGTTGCCTAAAAACTGTGAAGTGGAAAACAAGAACATAAAAGTAAATCAGTCATACACAAAGATGATAGGAACAACATGATACAAAGATTAGAACAGAAGAATTTGCATGATATAGCTATCAACATCTTTGGAATTGTTGTCAAAGAGGGATATTATTGATAAAACAACATATACAAGGGAGATATTACTGAAAGAGGGAGTTGACCAGTAACATAAAACATTTTAGTGTGATTATAGACACATTGGGAGTTAGAATGAAGCTAAAGACATTAATGAAGAAATGTTCATATCAGGAACACAGGCACTTTTTGTTAGAGTATTATTACTCTATTAGCTTAAGCTTCTCTTAGGTGCGTTATTAATTAATTCCTAATTAATAATGCACAACCTAGTATTTTCCTTTTAGGGTTTCGTTCACCTTTATAAGGTCAAACTT
>MU224169.1:2064905-2077958 GCA_018584345.1 Thuja plicata | reverse complement strand
ACTATTTTTGTATGTTTGAGTACCTTATCCATTGATTGATGAAGATTTGAAAAGAATGGGATAACAAGAAGACCAAGGAAATGGTTGAGTTATGAGTATACACCAGGGTACTTGATCATTTGGCACTATGGAAAAGTGATACATTTTTTATCTATCACTAATAGTTCACTAGAAGGTCAATGCCAAGAAAAGAAAAGTCGATGCCAAGCAAAGCGAAGATGATGTCGAGCGCCAGTGAAATGCCGAGGGAGACAGAGAAAGCTGAGCATCAGTATTTTGTTTATTGATGAGATTTGAGATCTATGGCCGACATAGTTGATTTTATTGGGATATGCATTATTAATTAAGATTGGTCCACATTCATTTAATGCACGGGAAACCATTATTAATGCCTGGATTCAATGCTTAATTAATGACTGTATTGGAGAAGTAAATTAAATGTAAAGATGGAAAGATCCGTTGGATCTGACCTAACCTAAGATCTACGATTTTGATTAAGCGGTAAAAGAATTATCTGACCTAGATGAAGAGGTATAATATAACCTACTATGGTTATTGTTATTGTATCCAAGTGTAAGGAGAAGTTGAATGCAAAGTGTTGCATGGTTAATTGATTGATTGGCAAGACATAAGTAGAGAAGGCTGAGTAGAGAAGCAAACAGAGATTGCTTGACAAATTTTCAAGTAGATCTGAGGTTTGAGATGAAAATGGAGGCCACTTAGTGAATTAGCATTAGAGCTAAAACTGGATCTGGATTTGCAAAGTAAGTTCTATGTATCAAATCACACCTGCTGATTACTTTCTAACCATTGTATCAGTTCAAATCCTTTAACCAGGTTGACCTAACAGTCATTGTATAAATCCTTTGAACAAGGTGACATTTAGATTGGAATGTTCTAAGTCCTCTAACAAGGCCACTCCTAACAGAGTGATTAAATCCTTTAACTAGGTCACATTTGACAGTGTGTTTTGTAACCTTTAACAGGGTTGGCTCCTCACAGGGTATTACTTCAGAAGAGTAAAATTTTGGTGGCATGTTACTGGTAGTTTTTTCCATATTGGGTTTCCATGTTAAATCATGGTGTCAAAATGTGTGAATGTTATTGTTGTGTTTTACTGTTAAGTTTCTGCAAGCTTATTTTATTAGTACAGTAAACTGCACACTTTTGTTGTTTAGTACTGCTGAGCATATCTGAGTTGTTGAAGTTGATTTAAAGTTTTATATGGGCACATCTAGAATTGAGGATAGCTGATTCACCCCCCCTCTTAGTTATTCTGAATTCATCCTAACAACATTATGTTATCAACAACAAGATTTTACTAATAAAATCTGGGGCATTAAATTTTTCAATTAGTATCAGTGGGGCATTTCAATAAGTTGTTCGCATCAGGTTTTTCATCAAACATCAGTATATCAAACATAAATTAAAATCAAATCAAGCATCAAAATCATTTAAAATTAGGTTAATCAAGACATCAGATATTCTTTGAACTAATGCACTTCACACATCAGTTCAAAGAGGGGCATTTGTAGACACCTAATTTTGGTCAAGGTAAATCAAACATTGAATAATGTGAGAAAATCAATTCAAATCAAGAAAATTCTGAATTAATTGAATTATTAAAAGCCTATGGATTAATTAAATCAAATTAATTATGTAATTGAGATTAATCAATTAATTGCATAGTTAAAATCAATTCAAATCCAACCCTTTCAAGAGTGCACATGGCTAAATAAATTCAATTAAATCATTTATTTAAATCCCTTAATTTCCTCATCCATCACATGGGATAAATTGGATCAACCAATGAGGATTGAGAATGGGAGCTCACAGGATCAAGTCAAATCAATTCTCCATCACACATCTTAGAGTTGCATATTGACCACTCATTTTGTCCGCCTATTTGAAACCACCATTTAAATGGTATCATCATTTGAAACCCCTAATTACACCAAGCCTTAACCATGGTTTAATCAACTCTACCCCCTATCCTTGGGAAATCCTTTAAATATAACTCAATATTTGATGCATTAAGGACATCACACACACATGAAGCAAAATATCATCACTATAGGCAAATACCATTTGAGTTCATAGCAATTACATGTTAGGATTTGCATTGTAGCAAGCAATTTGAGCTAAATAGGCATAATCTTCATCAAATAGCTTAAATTCTCATTTTAGGACTGTCATTATGGATGCTTGACCTAAAAGCATGCTATTTTCTTTCCTAATTAGAGAGCCATGAGATGCTAAATTGTTGATTTCAATTCAAATTAGCTAATCTTTTGTTAAATATTTGTTGAATTGATTGATATGTTACTAATCTCATGAGGGTATAAATTTCATATACACAACTTCATTCCATCTTATATTGATTTTGTCAAGTAATTCCCTAGGAATGTTCTGTCTTAACTCATTTGGAAATATTTTGAATTTGTGTAAGTGAAATACTATTGCATCTTCTATAATTTTCTTATCTTTTTCTTTTCATGTCCTGTACTTGATTCTGTATATGTGTCTAATAGTTCCATGCTCTCTCATTCCTTTTGCTAAGTCATTAGTTGTCCTTAGTATTCTTGATCTTTTTTATTCAATCTCAGGTTCATTTTCCTTCCCTTGTGTTTTAGAACTTGCTTCTATTGTTGATTTTTCTCTTGTGTACTTCATTGTTGTAGATTGCACTATTCTGTTAGATTGTCTCTGTTTAGCTTGCTTAATATTGATCTTGGCATATGTGTCAGGTATTGTAGTTGATCTCTATTTTCTCATTGTACTGCTAACTTCTCCCATTTATATATTTTCTGATATTATCCTTCTGTAAACTTCTTCATAGGTTCCATATCCTTAGGTTGATCCAACATCTGCTTAATACTTGTTATTGTTAGAATAGATAAAACCCTATTCTCCCAAGAACACCTGCATGCATAACCCTGTCACATGGAAGAAGTAAAAAATAGAAGACAAGAAGAATCTATGGAGGCCTAAATACAGGAGACATCATATGCACAAGAAAATAATATATTGATAATATGTTTCAAGATGTTACAATGAGATGTGAAAAACTCCTTATGAAAAACAAAGAGGTGAATCCTTATAAAAGGAATCACGAAACCCTAAAAGGGAAACCCTAAGGTTAGCTTAAGCAAATAGAGTGAATAGGCAAGTTAGTAATTAGATCATAATGACTTAATTAATAACCCAAGAGAATATTACTCTAACACCCCCCTTAAGATAAGCTTAGGGAGAAGCAAAAACCTAGGAGACTACTACAGAAAGCAGGAAAGAAGGGTCCCGACAACAAGGCCTGATCAGGTACCCAATACAAGAAATCTCTGTAAAGCGGGGAAATAGGGAAAACCTAGTGGGAAAAAATCTACCCCAAAAAGAGATGGACTAGATGAAGGAAACCAAGCCTCCAATCTAGGGAAATGTCCCAAGGAAAGGAACAAGAAAGAGCTAGAAGCATCTCCGAAGCATGAAGCTGTAAACACTGTCAGAAGTAACTACTGGAACCCCCACTAAAAAAGTGCATGACCAGGTAGAGAAGACAAAGTCTGAAGAGCTGATCAATCGAAGAGGTGACCTCCAAAAGTAGGAATGAACGAGTGTCTATATAGTAGATGATCCATCTCACCAGAATGCATAGGTGCCTAGCCACTGCATCCACCTAGTACATAGGAACAAAAATAGAATACGTAGATCACTGAACCGAACCAAGGAAGCAATAGATCCAACATGTGAACCCCACCCATAATGTTGAATAGGGAGGGGGGTGACAGGAACACTAAAATGCAATGCCATAAACATCTACAGGAAGAAGAATCAGGAACACCAACAGTGCAACATAAGTACAAGCACAGGATAAAGGGCGGTGTCACCTACACACAACATGGGATAATGTCATGGAAGGTACGCTCACTTGACAAAGGTGGATGAGCACAAAAGGCAAAACATCATAACCCCCCATGGCACTTTATAACTGAGTGCGAGTACAAACAAACACAAGGTGCTCAAAATCCCAGATATGCAAGAGCAGGCACTTTATCTCGGTGTGTTTATAGAAAATAAAATGCTACAGAAGAAAAGCATATGAATCTCAGAAGTCAGAAAGAAGAGTGAGCCAGGAGAACAGAAGAAGAGATCCCAGAACCTGTAGAACCCAAGTAATCCGCTAGAGTGTTAAAGAGAAAAACTCGGAGGAGAAAAAATCTAGAGTAGAATCTAGAAAAAAGACCCCTGCAACTGAAAAGCTCACTGAACTAGCTTTTCGACAATATCTGGTTTGCCAAAAATAGAGTCTGGATGAGCAAGATATGGCTCCCGGAAGGCAAAACTAAACATCATACTTTGAAAGCAAAAAATATTGTCAAAATAGTAGAGCCAAAAAATTAAACCATGATAATCGGAAAGAGCTCAGAAAGAGCTTTCTGACGATATAGAGAAGTTCAAAAAAGACCTCCGTATGCTCCAGATAGAGAAAAAATAGCGCCAGGGGGTCAGAAAGGCTCCAAAAGGCAGGTTTAAAGCCCCTAGGGCTGAAAAAAGAGCCCCTGGGTGCGTGGCACCCAGGGGGCTAAACCAGAGCACCTAGTCATGGATATGACCGCCATTGGGATGAAATAAGCCCATGGGGCTAAACACCCGCTGGGCGGCGCTGCGGACGGCGGTGCCGGAGAGGGCGGAGCCGGAGCGGGGCGGCGCTGCGACGGGGCGGGGCTGGCGGTGGGCCGGGCGGCGGTGGAGAGGTGCCGGTAGGAGCCGCTGAGGAGGGCGGCCAGTGGCGGGGGTTGCCAGCATTGGAGGCGGGGGCCGGAGGTGCTGTCAGAGGCCGAAGGGTGGGGGCCGTGCGCTGGCCGACGACGATGGAGCGCCGGTGGCCCGGCGGTGGTGCATTTTTTTAAAACCATTGGCTGCGTTAATTAAACGCATAAAAATATTAAAAAAATGTTTTTTTAATTTTTTTTCTCGGTTTCTGTGCCCGTACGGCACTGTAAACCAATTTTTTTTTGCCTCAGAGGCAAGTTGCCCAAAATGGACAAATTTTATATGGATTCTGGGGTTTTTGGGCACTCTGAGCGCAACGGTGATGTTTGTTTGAGCCCAAAATGACCAGAAAAAAATGTCCCCCTAAATCCACATAAAAAGCTTTGAAAAAGACAAAAAAACCTCCAGCTTCTGAAATACTTCAACAAAACACGAACATCGAGCAACAAGATGGCTCTGATACCATGTTAGAATAGGTAAAACCCTATTCTCCCAAGAACACCTGCATGCATAACCCTGTCACATAGAAGAAGTAAAAAATAGAAGACAGGAAGAATCTATGAAGACCAAAATATAGGAGACATCATATGCATAAGAAAATAATATATTGACAATATGTTTTAAGATGTTACAATGAGAAGTGAAAAACTCCTTATGAAAAACAAAGAGGTGAATCCTTATAAAAGGAATCACAAAACCCTAAAAGGAAAACCCTAAGGTTAGCTTAAGCAACTAGAGTGAATAGGTGAGTTAGTAATTAGATCATAATGATTTAATTAATAACCCAAGAGACTATTACTCTAACAGTTATTAATTCATTCTCCTTTGTTTCATATCCATTAGGTTGTAGCCATGAAGTTCGCTGTTCCACTACTTTAATTATGCATAAGTGTGTGCTAACCAAAAAAGATATATCTTTTTCATATTTCTTAACAATGTGAGGTGGTATATGATATCTTCCATACATTCTTGTTTGAAATTCTCTGAAATAACTCCACTTTATTGTATTGTAACTTCTTCCCAATTGTTCAATATATCTATTAATTTGACTTATAATTGTTTCATCTACTGTCCAATTTACTTTATACCAATGCCCGAAAAATAATTTTGTACATAGAAAAATATACATACAAATTACGCTCCAAACTTCAATCCTTGTTTCTTGATTTTTCTCAGATTCATCATCAGTTGATTTCTCATTATTTCTACTAAATCATATTTGTTTCCTTCAGTAACAATCTCATATGCAACCTGTAGTGCTCCTCCAGATATGTTGTCTAATTGATTTTCTTGATAGATCTTGTATCTGATAACCATTGATGCAAATTTCAGTTCTTTATCCAAAATGTTGCTTACAACAAAAGTTTTCTGATCTTGATTGTACTTTACTATACCTTCAATTTATGTTCCAAAATCTAGTTCCTTTACACATTTTCTTTCATTAGTCGATAATCCAGTGACTGCAAAGATGATTTCCTTTGTGATCTCAATTTGTGTATCTCCTTCTAACCATATGTAGTCTCCATGTATTCTACTCAATACTTATTTAATCCATTTGGCTTTAAAATTCTTTGGCATGTGCACAATATGTGTTAGACTTTTTGTTTCAAGATGTCCGTACTCTTCATTCAACATTTAATTCTCTTTGTATAGTTCCTTGTAGGTTATACTTATATCTTCATTTTCAATCTCACTCTACTTACATTGAATATAAGCTCTAATGCCTTTTGTTAATATAACTCTACTTGGTATCCACGATAATGCTCCAACTTCATTTGTTTCAATTTCTTTTAGTGAACTTAATTGATATTTAGGTTCCTTCTCCTGTGATCCATCAATTAATACAATCTTCTCATCCATAATAACTGTTATACAATTCTCAAGAAATTTTTTGATCGACTAGGGTTTACTTCTCAATCAAATCGCTAAGAAATTCTTTCTGTAAGATGAATTGGCAATGTTCGCTCAAGCTCGATTTTGAATTGAATTTTCAGAATGTAACTTTCATAAGATAAGTGTCATTATATATATAGGAAATGTGTCCAATGTTCACTTTTACTAAAACATTTATTGCAAGCTGATAGTGTTCCTTTTGTACCGATAGTAACACATATTCATTATAGTAATCTCGTACAAATACTTTCAACTTTACTAATCACTTATTGCATCTATTTATGGTAATTGAATGTTTTGGTTCATAACTGATCAAGGGACTAAATGACGATACCAATGATGTTTCAGGTCCCTGAGCAATTAATTACTTTCTTAGTTGATGGTTGAATTCCCTACGTCATTTGACACATGGGCTTCTATTGATGTTTCGTCAACTTCCTTCTTTACTCATATCTTCTTCATTTCCTCTTTGACTTGTTCTTGATTTAAAGTTCTTTTTCCTTTGATATCTCTATCATTGTCGGTAGCAAATTGATATCTGCAGTTGTAGGCGACATGACCAAACTTTGAGAAAATATAACGTGGTAGTGCAAATGGTCTTCAAGGTTCAGTTCTTACTTCATTGTTTCCTTTTCTGCATTCAGATGTTGTATGTCCCAATTTTCCACATTTATAACATATAACTGAGTTGTTTGCTTCTTTTCTCTGATAGTGTACCATTTTCCTCATTGTCAGTGTTCTGGTTTTGTACTCTTCAGCTTTATGTCCATAGTGATTACATTTATAACAATATCCATAGAAATTTTTCTGAGATGATCTAGTGATGATTTCAGATCTACATTCATATACTCTATGACCAATCTTGTTATAGTTATAGCAATAACCATTAAAAGATGTGTTCTTAGTAGAACTTACTTGTTTACTTCGACAAACATTTGCTGTGTGACCATATTTTCCACAATTGTTGCAAGTAGGATTATAGGGTTTCTTTCCTTCTATCTCACTTGTTTCTCTAGATTTTGATTATTCTCCAATCTCCATAGTGTTGTTATCGATATATCCCAATACGGTAGTGTCACTTAGTTTTCTATGATTTTTCAATTGTTCATCAATATTTTGCATGCTTTGTTCAAATTTTGTGAGTCTTGCATTGATTTCTTTTTCAACTTTCAGATTGTTTTCAATTCTTCATTCTCTTGCTTTAGCTTCTGATTTTCTGCTTGTTGTTGTAAATTTCTGTCACTAGTACTTTTTATCAGTTCTCTCTGTGCATGAATCTCTCTTTGTTGTCTTTCTAGTAGTATGTTTTTTCTAATGATTATTTCTTCAACATCTCTCTTTTCTATTTCAAGTGTTTCTTATTGTGTTTGAAGTATCTTCTAAGTTTTTGTAATCCCAAGGAATTTCATGGACGTATTCTCTCCCCTCGCCTTTGTGGATCTTGGGTGAAAGAGAAATCCATACAAATCCTTTAGCATGGCTATCTCCAAAGAGCTTTAACAGAGCCGGTAAGAGTGGATTGCCCAACCTGTAACAGGCTAAATCCAAGCCCTTCCGAACTAGTATATAAAAAATGTCATTGTGATTAATCTCACTGTGAACATGTGTTGATTGCGTTATACCAGGAAGAAGATCTCCCTCAGTACCCTTGTGGTGCGTTAAAACCTACAAAACGTAACTTCTATAGGATGGGAGGCGTCCATAATGGAGCTAATATGCCGCAAGTATAACCACCTAAACAGATGCCTTGACTAAAGAAATTTGTTGTAGTATCCAAAAACCCTCTATCTGTTGGCGCAGAAGGTCAGAGACCGATTGACATCCCACATTTTCACGGCTCTTAGTAGAGACAATGGTCCCTTGGGAAGGGATTACCCTTGGGATTCAAAGCTTGGTGTGCCTGAGAAGTGAGTGCACTGTAAGGAGGAGCCCGTGCCTCCAAGCTTCTAAGTTGTCTGCTATGAGTAGGCATGGCTAAACTTTAGTTCAAGTGGGAATTCAATAGATATTGCCCTGGATTACCTAGGTTGTGGTGTGACCATTCTTTTTACAACAAACCAATCTGCTTGATGTGTCTTACATGAGTGAAACATCAAAACATACACCAAACATCAAATCAAACGTCAAAACGATCAACAACTCAAAATCCGCACTCTTAAGTGATAAACTGTCAACTTGCTCGATTTGCTATCTTGTCATTTCTAGTCTTCCTCGGTCGATCCGGGTTAGATTAGGTCACTTACCCTACTATTAGAAGCCTATTTGCACTTTGGATTCTTTCATTTTGACACTTGAACTAGTAATCTTTGATTTCATGAGTGACTTTGCTTGGAGTTGGTGAGCTCGAAACTGTCCTTGTTGAGAAGATAAACCTTTGGATCCTTTGATAACACGCTTGGAGAGTTTTAGTAATCTCTTGTCCATTCACTTCCATACAAATTCAAATTCAATCAATCTAACTTGGGTATATCATCCTCCTGATCCATATGTGTTAGGGTATTCACCCATTTAGTGGGTACCTCTATGGCTGTGTTGGTTTACGCCTCTTGCAAAATTCTATCTTATCACCTCTCTTTTGGAAAAGTGAGTGATTTTACTATCCTGGTTTGGTACCAACGTTTCTTAGGGTCATCCTATCACCTAGTACCTTTTATTTCATTCCAGTTACAACAAGATATCAAGTAGATCAAGGAAAGTGACCTCAAGTAGTCTTTAACCAATTACCCTTAGTTCAAAATCGCCAAAAATGTAAGCGAAAAGAACCCGTATTTGATCAATCACCCAGGAACAACTCAGAAGTTTGGTTTGATTCCAAGAGTAATCTTAGTGAGTTGAGTACACCCTTAGCATCTTCTCACTCAGATATGGATATGAGTTACACAATGACTCAAAGAGAGAGGGGAGAAATTGATAAACACCTTGATGACATATTTGAAAAACATAGAGATACCATTTCATTTGGCAGTTCCTCTCGTGAAAGTCGACCAATCTCACCCCTTATCTCAACTAGATATTTGGATGCACACCAAAGGGATGAAAGAGGTAAGAGGCAAGCCTATCAAGAAGAAAAATCACAACATGAAAACCAAGATTATGAACCTTGTGACACTCATGTGAATGCAACATACACCAATGACTTATTTAGACATTCAAGACCAAGTTCACCGCTCAAAACATCTTCAAGATACACGAGTGAAAGAATTAAGAAAATTGAGCATGAAAAGAAGGCCTTCCTAGATGAACAAGCTGAAAAGGAAGAGAAATCTTCAATTTTCTCTCCAAACGCTCTGCTTAGCTCTGCTTGGTTGCTTGAAAATTGCGGGTGCAAAATGAGTTCTTCCGTCACGCCTTTATAACTTTTGTGCCCTAAGTTGTCATTAATGCCCAACAAATCGTTGGTATACAAAGACTGAGTTCGTCAGTTGAGGCATAAGTAACATCTTTGGTGTAGGCACAAAGTGTCAGGGTTGCTAGCAGCTTTGGTGACTTCACCAATGATTGTCGGTAAAATGGTGAGATGAATAACTTTGATAATAGTGTCTTACCAAACTTAGAGTTTGCATTTAAGTATTCTATGAGAATAAGAAAATCAAGTCATAGACACACATCTAGAAGAGATAGTGAAAATGAAAGTGAAGAAGAAGATCTAGATGAAATAGAAGCACTTATGGCTAGAAGAATGCAGAGAGGGAAAGGTAAATAAAAAGGCAAGTTACCACTTGAATGCTTTAATTGTAAAGAGATTGGACACTTTGCTGCAAGATGTCCTAACAGAAGAAAAGATGACAGAAGTAATGACAGATCTTTTGAGAAAAAATCTGACAGAGGTGATAAAAAATAATAAAGAGGTTATCGACAATCAGAAAGAAGAGATACCCGAGACTACAAGGACAAAGGCAAGAAGGCTAGCTACCTAGATTCTTACAAAGATGAAGATACTGACACCGAACCTGATGAAGACATAGAGATGCTATTTGTAGCTGTGAAGGATGATTCAGATGAAGGTGAAAGGTATGTAGAAACTGCGCTCATATCTAAGGTTAGCAAGAATGACATCTGGATTATAGATAGTGGCTACACTCACCACATGAATGGTGATAAAGAAAAGTTTAACACTTTTGAGTATTATAATGGTGGAACAATAAGAATGGGTAATGATACATCTTGTCCAGTTGAAGGTAAAGGAACTATAATGCTGAATAACCTGATTAAATGTGAAAATGCTTATTAGGTAAAAGGATTGAATTATAATCTGTTGAGTGTTTCTCAGTTGAATAATTCAGGTCACAGAGTAGCATTTGAGAATAAGAAGGCAAAGATCTTCAATGAATTAGGAAAAATGATTGGTACCGGTGAACAAACTAAAGGTAACTTATTCTATCTAAATGATACTAACACCACTTGCTTAATGACTAGAAACGAAGACATGTGGTTGTGGCACAAAATATTGTGTCTTGTAAATTTTGACAACATGATGAAAACAAGAAGAAGGAGAAATGTAAGAGGCTTACCAACAATGACAAAGCCCAACAACATCATGTGCAAGAATTGTCAAAAAGGTAAAATGACTTAGTCTAGTTTCAAAAGTAAGACCCATACATCTGATGACATTCTAGAATTAGTTCACACTGATTTATGCAGATCAATCAGGACAAAGAGTTATTATGGATATATATATTTTATTCTCTTTGTTGATGATTACTCTAGAATGATGATAGTCATGTTTCTAAAAGATAAATCTGAAGCATTCAAGATGTTTAAATGGTATAAGGCTATGGTAGAAAAATAAAGTGGTAAGGATTTGAAATGCTTGAGGTTAGATAGAGGAGGAGAATTTATGTCAGATGAATTCACTAATTTCTATAATGAGCATGTTATAAAAAGATAGGTTTTTGCACCAAAAACACCACAGCAAAATGGGATTGCTAAGAGAAGGAACAAATCAATAGTTGATTGTGCTAGAACACTAATGATAGAGAAAGGCATCACCCAAATCTTCTGGAGGGAAGCTGTCAGTATTGTTGTCTACACACTAAACATAGTACAATTGAGGAAAGACACAAAGAAGACACCTTATGAGCTATGGTATGGTAAAACACCCAATGTAAGTTACTTCAAAATCTTTGGTAGTCAATGTTATGTATTAAAGGATGATAGAAATAGAAAGCTTGATGCCAAGAGTGATGAAGGTATTTTTCTGGGGTATTCCACCAAGAGCAAAGCCTATAAATGTCTCATCAAGGCTTCTAACAAAATTATTGAAAGTGCAAATGTAAAGATAGATGAATTTGTAGAAAATAATGAGCTGGAAAGCACAAAAGAACCAGAGGACTACAATAAGTTTGTATACTGTGAAGAACTCAACACTCTTCCCGAGCAACAATGCTTAATTCTAGAACAACAAAATGTTGCAACCGATGGTCAGGATAATAATCAATATAATGTGCAAGGTGATGAAGAACAAAATGAAGATCAAAATAATGATCAAGCTGATACACAAAGAGCTGTACCTATACTTGCAAGATATGTAAGAAGGAACCATCCAGAGATCCAGATCGTAGGAGATAAGAAAGCTGGTACAAGAACAATAAGTAAGTCTTTAACCTCAAATTGTTTAATTTGTGAGTTTGAGCCAAAATTTGTCAATGCTGCACTAGATAATGAGGAATGGATAAGTGCTATGAATGACGAGATTGAATAGATTGAGAAGAACAAGCCATGGTCACTTGTGCCAAGACCAGATGACAAGAATCTCATTGGTACAAAATGGATATTTAGGAATAAGCTGAATGAGAACGGAGAAGTCACAAGAAACAAAGCAATACTAGTATGCAAGGGTTATGCACAAGAAGAAGGTATACACTATGAAGAGACCTTTGCACCCGTTGCTAGGCTAGGAGTAAGAATACTACTTGCTTATGTTGCATTCAAAGGATTCAAAGTATATCAAATGGATGTCAATTCAACATTCCTAAATGGAATACTTGAAGAAGAGGTATACATTGAGCAACCAGAAGGGTTTGTTGATCCAGACAAGAGAAACATGGTATGTAGACTTCACAAAGCCTTGTATGGATTGAAACAAGCTCCTAGAGTCTGGTATGAATGACTTCATTCCTATCTAATAAGTATTAGATTTGTAAGGACTAGTGAGAATAATAATCTTTATTTGAAGGAAGATACTGATGCTAACACTTTGATTGCTGAAATATTTGTTGATGATATCATATTTGGAGGCAATGATATGCTATGCAAATCATTTTCTAATGAGATGAGAAAAGAGTTTGATATGTCTATGTTTGGAGAGATCAAGTTCTTTCTTGGTCTACAGATCATTCAAAAAAGTGAAGGTATTTTCATTACACAGTCCAAATACATCAAAGAGGTCCT
>MU224169.1:2036763-2047044 GCA_018584345.1 Thuja plicata | reverse complement strand
CATATTTCATTTCATAGAATAATCTTGCATGTGTATTTCCTTTCATAGATTAGTTTGCTTTCATGCATTGTTATCATATAGAATAGCTTCCATTTTCATTTGCATGCATATTTGATGATCATGGAGATTAGCACTCTTGCTTTTCCTCTTTGAATCTCTCATTTTATGGTGTACTTGCACGGGCACAAACTAGTTCTAAAATGAGGGCTTCTATTATAAACCCTTGCACTCCATGAATAGAGAGCTATGAGTCGCCATTTGAGACCTCATTCTTGAGCAATCTTAGATATAATGACTCATAGAAGTGTGTCAACATTTTAGCAAATAGTTCTCATCCTTTCTAGTATTTCTGTCATTCTCAATGCTTGAATTTCATGTTCTTTCTTCATCTGATTGACTACTTCAAGTAATTCATTTTTCTTTTTCAATAGATCAACAATAGCAACATCAACTTCCTCAGAATTGATACTTCCTTCCGAAAGTCTGTCGAGGTTATCAAGGCTCATGTTTAGTTTTTTTTTTAGTTCCTTCCTTTTTGCAAATGATGTCTTTAGCTTGTTCTTCAACTCATGTATCATTTCATTAGCATCTTATAGGGCTTCTTTTAACTGTTCATGATACCTATAACTTTCCATTATCCTAGATCTACTCCAAGCTATTAAACTTTTCCTCTAGAGAACCATTGCGCTCTGATAACATTTGTTGGAAATATTTAGGTTAGGGACTAAGAGAGGGGGCGGGGGGGTGAATCAGTACCTCAAACAATTCACACTTTTTCCCTATCAATCCCAAACTTATACTCTTATGTTTACCAATATCGATATCTTATTTATCTTTAACCGATAACTGCTGCAATACTAACCGATAATTGATAACTTGCAAATTAAGAAACATGTAATGCATAAAAAATCAAACACGATATTTTGGTGTCATAGAAAACCCTTGATGAGAGGGAAAAACTACGGTGGGGATGAGACCCACAACTTATCAGTGCAATAATAAGGTGACCGGTTAAGAGCTTATAAAAAGTACTGTTGAATGCTACCCAACTATGGGATTTACCTAGAGACCTGATAAAGTATTAGACCCTGTCAGGAGTAACCTGGTTAGAGGATTTTATCTCACTTATACAATGTTCGCCCTATTTTAGGATTTATAATAAGTTCTCGAATAAAACTTCTAAGTCCGGTTAGAGACTACCCGATTAAGGGATTTCACAATCTTGTTGCTAAACTATTAGGAATAAATCAACAAGAAATTTGACCTGTTAATGCTTTCTCCTAAAGCTTGTCAGATCTCATTCTACTTTGTTCCTTATCTGATTTTCACTTCGCTTGACTTCACCAATACTTGTTCATACTCTGGGATGTTGCTTGTTTCTTCTTCTCCTTACTATATCTCTTTCTCTTTGATCTCCTTTTTAAAGTATTTGCCTGACCTAATTGTTTGGCCTATATCTGACCTAATTAGGATTTCTCGATTCTTGCATAGGCCGTTGTGATAATAGGATGTTGTCCTTGATCTTAGTCTTCTCTTTTCCTTTCACCGATAAAGCTTTCCAATAAAATTTTTCGATAAACATAACCTTTTCACCGATAAACTATTCTTATCCGATAGTACTCTATACTTGATGTTAGTTGCCAACAATGACAATCTTATCAAAATAATTCATTAGCCTGCAGAGGATTTTTTTCAAGTAATAATTCTTTGTGGGTTAAATCTCTTATACTACAGTGTCCTTCCATGCATGAACTTGTTTGTTGAGGATATTTCTCTCTATGGGATTAATATCTGTTAGAGTAAAAATGTATTTTCACTTATTAATTAAATCATTATTGATTTAATTTTTCAGTCACCTTTTAATCTCTAGTTCACTTAAGCTAAACTTTAGGCATATAATAATTAATTCTTTGTTAATTATTATCATGCAACCTAGGTTTCTCCTCTTTCTGATTTTCTATCTCCTTTATAAGGATTGATCTCTTTGTAATTTGTATTTCTTCTCTTTATGAACATTTCATATTTTAGATGAATCTCTGTCTTGTCTCCGTTCTTTTCTTTTGTAACAGGTTGTTTGCATGCAGTGGATCTTGGTGATAGAATTCTATGAATTATAACATGGTATCAGAGCCTTGCTGTTGCAACCCGTTCCTAAGTTTTTGAAGTTTTTTGGAGCTCCAAGGGTTTCAAGTTTTTCAATGATTTTTGTGTGGATCTGGGGGTGATTTTTTTTCGGAGCACTTTGGGCACAAATCAACCTCACGGTTGCGCTCAAAATGCCCAAAAAACCCTATTTCCATATAAGGCACGTCCATTTTGGACAAAGATGCATTCTGAGACAATTTTTTTTACTTGTACAACCCTTTTATGGGCACACATATCGAGGCAATTATTTTATTTTGTTTAAAAATAAAAAAGGTGCACTCTTATATTTTTTGGATCTTTTGAAAAAATAATAATAATAATTTTTTTTTCAAAAAAATCTGAAATTTGCATGTTTAAAACAAAATATACATAAAAAAAGTTAAAATTTTTAACTTTTTTGTCGGGGGTTCATACCCCACACAACCTGCACATTGGTAGGTGGTGGGCCCCCCCACATTGTAGCCTTGTTGTGCGCAAACCCCAACCGCGCGCTGTGCCCAAGGCACCACCTACGCCAAAAAGGCTTCGACCTTTCTTTAAAAAAAAATAATAAAGTTTTTTTAAATATTTTTTTTCAATATTATTTCATATATAAAAAAAATATTTTATTATTTACAATTCCCAGTCAGCTTGCATTCTTGGCACCTCTGCCACGTCAGTTGATGTCAGCGCCCAGTCAGCATTGATTTCTCTGCCAAATTTGGCTGATTTTTAGCACTTCCTCCAGATTTGGCGCCATCTCCAGATTTAGCAGGTCTTCGCCAAATTTAGCAAGCATCTCTTGGAGCTCTTTTTGCCTTTTAAAACCACTCCTTGGTTTTTTTCTCATAACTGGAGCAAACAAAGTCCTTTTTTGTACTTCCTTATATCATCGAAAAGCTCTTTCCGAGGCAGAGTTTTGGCAAGGATTTCATTTTCAGATTTTGTTGTTCACTAGCTTTTTTTTCCAGTCAAAGAGAGAACTTCTTTTCAGCGCTTCCAGGCCTCCAGAATGAGCATACATACTCAATTTTTTTCTCACGAACAGGCGTCAGAAATCTCTTGACGAGCTCTCTTCAAATGTGAGAATTGTTTTGGCAAACTTGATCAGGTATTTTTCCCATTTATTCTAAAACATTTATTGCACTATCTCTCCTTACAATGATAGATTTAGCCTTAGTTGAGCTTCTCACTCCTCACAATTTCCATGTATGGAAATCTCGTATGACTCAGCTTCTCTGATCACGCGGGTTATGGTCTTGTTTAGACACCATTCAGCTAGTCTTGACTCATCCTTACAAGGTCATGCAACACAGGGATAAGATGGATGAGGCCATGGGTATGCTTTCTCTACATGTTTCAGATAGTTTTCTCTTCCATCTTGATCGATGTGATACCCCTCTTGATATATGGGAGAATTTTCAAACTCTCTTTGGCACAGTCAATGAGTTCAGGGCACTTCAGATTGAGGCCAGATTGACATCTTTGGGTCCTAAGACAATTTCTTCTATTCAAAATTTCTTAAGAAAATTCAAATCTATCAGATCTATCTTGTAGGGTTGTGGAAAGAATAAAATAGATACAGAGTTCATTTACCAGATTATTTCTAAGCTTTGTGGTCCCTTTCATATATTCTCTTCTACCTTCCATTTTACCATGGATGCTTTAGGTCCGCGATTCAACATGCCTACATTTGATGTGTTCTATGATCGTTTGACTCGTGAGCAGGCAAAGCTATCTCAACTTTATTATCTCATAGGATCAAAGAACCATGCATTGGTAGCTCACCCATCTTCAGGGAAGCCAGAGTAGAAACAAATATCACCGACCATAGAGTCTAGGAAGGATTCTAATTCTCAGCACTCCTTTGGCTCACCTTCTCCTAAGGGGGAAAATCATTGACAAAAAGACCTAAGTGTGCTTATTGTAAAAATCCCAATCATGATGAGTCTCATTGTTATGAGAAGAAGATAGATGGCTATGCAAAACAAATTTTTGATTTGACAGCTCTTCTTCAGAAGAGCAACATTGATATTCCTTCTTCTACTTCTCACAGGTATTTTTCTTCATCATCATTCCAGATAGATGGATGGGACAACAAAAAGGGTCATGCATTATGTGTAACCGCTATTCCACACTCAACTAGATGGCTACTGGATTCAGGTGCTTCACACCATATGGCATCTTCTCAAGATTTATTCTCATCTTTTGAGGCTTCTCCTACCCCACACATTTTGATGGGGAATAACACTGTTATAATTGTATTTGGGAAAGGTTTTATTGACATTAGCGATGGTGCATTCCATGATGTACTATGTGTTCCATCTTTGTCCTCTAACCTTCTCTCTATCTATCAGATTACTCACAGTGGGACATAGAAGACAATTGAGTTTAATCTAGATTCAGTACACATCAGAGACAGTGAGACAAACAATATTGTTACAACAGGGACAGTTGATCATTCTTCCCACTTGTATTCCTCTCATTTTGGTCTACCATCTCCATTGTCAGAGAATAGCTCTCCTTTTTCACGAGAGCCTATTGAGGTGAAGTTGGGTCACTTGAACCTATGTGTTGTTCCTGAGACCAATGTTGTGACTTTTACAGCTCCACCTCCTGTTGAGTTTATATCTGTTCAGCATGATTCCTCTTCAGCATTACCTGACATCATCGCTCCATGCATCTAGCCACCTAGTCTAGTTGTTGAAGACATATCAAAGGACTTTGATCTCCTCTTAGATGATAGATTAATCATCACATCTATTGGGCCACCTTCATTGGAGATTCCATTACAGGAGTCTCATGCATTCTCTTTTGAGCATCAGTTAGGCCTTCCACTTTCACCTCACATTCAGGGGTTTTCCTCTTTGTTGTTCCTTGTCTTTGTTTCTTCCACATTAGAGGGCCACATTGGTTTGATCTTCAACACAGTGGTTCTATCATTCTGGGGGGCTTTGGAGTCTCAATCCTCTCTCATGAGGGATTGGTTATACTTATGGTTTTGAGAGAGTCTCTTGAGACATTTCTTTTTTGCATGCTTTTTCCATCTCTTTTTGGAGTAGAGTTTTTTCCCATGTGGTTTTCTCTATTTCTCCACTTTACAGAGATTTGGTTGTGATTGGGTACCTGATCAGGCCTTGTTGCCAGGACCCAAAATTTATTGCTTTCAGTAGTTGTTTCTAGGTTTTTAGCTTCTCCCTAAGTTTATCTTAAGGGGGTGTTAGAGTACAAAGGTATTTTCACTTATTAATTAAATCAATATTGATTTAATTATTTAGTCACCTTTTTATATCTAGTTCACTGAAGCTAAACTTTAGGCATATACTAATTAATTCTTTGTTAATTATTATCATGCAACCTAAGTTTCTCCTCTTTTTGGTTGTTGATCTCCTTTATAAGGATTGATCTCTTTGTATTTTGTATTCCCTCTCTGAATGAACATTTCATATTTCAGATCAATCTTTGTCGTGTCTCCATTCTTTGCTTTTGTAACAGGTTATTTGCATGCTGTGGATCTTGGTGATAGAATTCTATGAATTCTAACAATATCTTTGTTTACATTCTCTTCCTTGTTCGAAAGTGTATATCTTTTGTAATTGATTTTTCCACTAAGTTTGTATAATGTGACAAATTTTCTCTCTTATAATTCTTTCATAGGACATATTTTCCTTTGTGGATTTGCATATTTTATAATGGTACATTCTTTCTAGCATGAAATCCTTTGTTTCACACAAAGCATTTTCATCTTTGTTAACAATTTTTTTCATGCTTCATAGGGCATGTCTATTATAAATGATCTTTCAGTTAGGGAGAACATGACATTTCTCTTTCTTTTCAAAAGATTCATTATTGATCACATCCATTATCACTTTGTTATTTATATTAATTCTAATGCGATGTCCTTCCTTGCATATTTGTTTTCTAGTGATTGATATCCTTGTGTCTATTACAATTGATCATTAGCTAGTATGCATGATGTGTTGTCTTTTCTCTTTCATCCATGATTGGGGGGGGGGGAGATTTTTTCATTTGCTTCTCTTTTCTCTTGAGATAAGGATCCACTTTCCTTAGAGGAGTAGTGTTTGTTTGTCATGTGACATTCTTTTCTTATATGAAATTGCTTTTTTAGATTTCAGATTCTCTCTTATGCAAGAGGTGTGTATCCTTGATCACAACCTCTTCCTTATTTTTGAAAGTATGTTCATCCTAAATAAATACCCTTACTTGGGGGATTAAAGTGTTTCATCCTCATAAAGAATACCCTTTTCACCTAGAAATAGGGGGCTAAAAGGGTGCATTCTTTTTCTCATCCCCTCTTTCTCTTGAAGATGTTACCATTGTTCATGAACTCCACTTGAAGGTAAATGTCTTGTAACAAAGATCACTTCCTTTCAAGGGTGTCTTCCAACTTACATATATCCTTTCATGATTATCTATTCCTTGGCTAACAAAGAGTCTTCATTCTTTGATTAGGTTATGTCATATATTATTATTTTAAGGATATCTTGTTGTAAGAAGTAGGCACCCTTGTTCTCTTTTCTTTATGATTCCACCATAGTCCCATGTTGCTATCATAAGGAGGGGGACATACATGCAACCTCCTTGTACATTATGTAACCTTATTGATCCTTAGAGTGATCACTTTTATTGGTCCTTAGACTGACCTCTTTTACTGATCCTTAGACTGATTTCTTTTATTGGTCCTTAGATTGACCACTTTCATTGGTCCTTAGACTAATCACTTTTATGGATCCATACATAGACTATGCCTTCCGTAGGAGTGATCCTATAAGATGCCCAATGCACAAATAATTTTTGACTAGCATAACACAACTTGCTAGACCATCAATTCTCTCTCTCTCTCTCTCTCTCTCTCTCTCTCTCTCTCTCTCTCTCTCTCTCTCTCTCTCTCTCTCTCTCTCTCTCAGAGATGAGTAGAACTAGCATAATACAACTTGCTAGCCTTTCTACTCTTTCCTCCTCTTCGTCTCCCATGGACCTAGCATAACATAACTTGTTGGACTATTGGATTCATAGTCTCTCTCTTTCTTTCCATGCTCTCATAACTTGCTGGACTATTGGATTCATAGTCTCTCTCTTTCTTTCCATGCTCTCATAACTTTCATAGTCTCTCTCTTTCTTTCCACTTGTGCTTTTGGAATAGCTTTCCGAACATGATGCTAGTGGTTGGGACATTTTCTCAATCAAGGTCTCTTCGACTAGTTGATTTGGAGTTTTTGTTTTAGTACTAACCCCTTTTGTTTGTGTATTTTATCCTTTGTTGTCTTTTGTCTTTTCTATTTATTTTTGTGCCCTTGTGTGTGGTTGTTTGAGTTAAGATCCTTCATTTGGGGTCTTGCATCCTTGAGCTTAGTGATCTCTCTCTCTCTCTCTCTCTCTCTCTCTCTCTCTACCGTGAGCATGAGGTGGCCTCATACTCCTACTAAAGTGGGAGCTAAATGTATTGTTGTAAATTGTAAGCACCCTACAAGTATATACAATTTCATGATTGTTTAGCACCCACCTTAGTGTGTTTTCATTCTAACATGCATAATGGGACTTCATAAGGAACTTAATAAACACCTAAATTCAAATATGGGTCCTATGTTATTTTAATTGATGCGAGCCATTATTTCTAGATGTTCTCTCTTATTATTTCTCTCCTTCAGTCATTTATTAGCCTACATAGTCCCTATGTTACCATTTTATGGCCTTCGTGACTCTTCCTGACCTCAAAATTAGCCATGCTTTGTAATTTGGCATCCCCTTGTTATCTAGAATCTATGATTTTGATACGATCCTTGAAGGTGGGAATAAAATTCCCAGGGTGATCTGTTCCCTAAGGTTTGGGCCCAAATTCAAACTAGGGGCCCATTGTGGTGTTTTAATAGAATATTAGAACCCGTGTCGGCCTCCTTTGATTTTTGAGTCCTAAAATGATGTGAGAGGTATATAGGCACTCTATCTCTCCTCATTACTCAAGATTTTGCGTCCTACTATTTCCAAGCAAGATTTCAAGCATTCAAGGTGTCTTTAAGGCAATCTTCTCCATAGATCAAACTTCTCTCCCTCATTGAAGGCCACACATTCAAGCATCCACATCAATTCAAGAATTCAAGTCTTCAACCCGTCAAGGCATCACTCTCTTCAAACATTGTGGAAAACTACAACATCCATTACACAAGGTTTTATCTTTCATGATATCCTTTTGGGTTTTTGTCTTAAGTCAAAACTATTGCATCAACATATTTGATCACATTCAAAGAAGCATTTGTATTACAAAGGTATGATATACTTCATTTTTCAGATCTAGCCTCTTCTATTTGACAACACACTTTCATTTATTTTATTTCATTTCAAGGTTGATTCCTCAACCAGGGTTTGATTGAGGTAAAACCCTTTCCACAATATTTTCCCCATTTTTTGTATGCAGTAAAATGTGGAAAATCTATTGTTGCAGATATGGAAATTATAAGATTTGATTGTCTGTTTGTAAAAATTTCAGACAAAAGTCTAGGGTACATAATGACTTAGACAATCTATATTGGGGAACATAACACCCAACATAATCTATACCCTACACATTAGCTTTAAATTCAAACCACAGGCTGGTACTATTGACTATTTGTTGTTTCAAGTCATTACAATTTATTGTTCATTTTTTGTCAGTGTCTGTCTGCTGAAACTTGTGATTTCTACCTATTTAGCTCTCTATCTTGCATCATCTTATCAAATTTCATCAAATCCAATTCACCCAAATTAATCATTATAGCGAAGGATCATTGCACTCATTTATCACTTAAGTCCTACTTGAGCCTATTAGGTCACCTTCCTTTCAATTGTGCATTAGAAAAAGGAGACCATGTGATTCTTGCACTTTTCTTATTGTACAACATTTGATCCTATCATGCTCCTTTGTGTTGTCCATGTTCTATTAAGTTCTCTCTACATTATTTTATTAGTGTGCAAGGAAATTCAACATCATAACATTGTGTTTGTTCTACATAAAGGAGAAAGTGCTTGCCAATATTGCTAGGTGTGGACCTTGATTGACCTGTGGTGGAAGACATTGACTGGTTGGAAATGACCTTTCATTATGTTTTTTAATCAAATATTAGATAGTTGTGAGGTGAACTATTTATGAGATGCTATTGTAGCGATAAACTTTGGTGGTGTTATTTGCCTATTTCAACATTGTTTATAAGTCTTTCCTTGTCAACTATTTTTTTGATGAATCTTGTTGACTCTCAAAGAGAGGCATCTATTGCGAGTTTTTTAGTAGCCTTAAGTGCTAGGAACACTCAAACAAGAGCTACCAAATTTATTTAATAGTGTAAAGGAGAAAAATGAATGTTTATGGACTAAGACTGTTTTGATACTCAAACCACGTATCACCTTTACATTTAATGTTTAGTGTGGAGGGATAAATAAGATATTCCCTTTTATTGTCAATGCACAAAGGAAGGATCCAAATTGATCAACCCAAAAAGGATCAATGCATAAATGAATCAATCTATTGGAAATAAGAATAAAGAAGGAGATCCTAGGTTTCCCTCTTAAAAATGTGTTTTGAAATGAATGTAAATGTGTGATAGATTTAGAATGATTAAGGATTTGAATTGAAATGAATGATAGAAAATTACTAACCTTGAAATATTGCAAATCAAAGAATGCTATTTTCTGGGGTCTGTACTCAGTTTATGGAAAATCTGAAATATGATCCGGAAAGGAAACGCAGAGACAAACAAAACCCAGAAATATTTTTTTGTTCCGATGTCGTCTTATGAAAAAGGTCGACCTTGACCCGCAAATGTTAACCCTGACCCAATAATGTTGACCCTGACCTTCATAGATCCGAAAGTGACTTTGTTTGTGGATCCCGGAAGTTGGCCAAAAAGGGTATCTAGATTTGGTCTCAAATCTGCTGTTCTGAACCTGTACCTACAAGAAAAAGAGGTTTTTTTGTTGTAGGGGGAGGGGTTTTCCTTAGTCAAACCCCAATTTAGGAATTAACCTTGAAATCAATAAATTACAAAATGCTAGCAAGTAGTAGAATTGAATCTAACAATGAAGCTATGATATTGAATAGATATGTAATTGTAATTCAAATGTAAGCAAGTATGTAAATATGAAAGCATGGACTTTAGAAACCATAAA
>MU224169.1:2012793-2031823 GCA_018584345.1 Thuja plicata | reverse complement strand
GAGGAGAAGGCTTCCTTTTATATGAAATTAGGGCACAATCTTCTAAGGAGGCCGACATAGGAGAATTAAATCCTAATTGGACCCATGCCCCTAGAAGTGGACCTATATTAAATATAATTTAAGATTTCTTTCTTCAGAACCCCAAAACAGCCGACCCGGAAGCGGGAAATGAATTTTGGATGACCTCCAGCAACCGACAGATTTCCAAATTTGAAAGGGGGACCCAGGTCAAGGTCGAGGTCGACCCTGACCTAGGTCAGGGTTAAGGTCAAGGTCGACCCTGACCTAGGTCAAGGTCGAGGTCGACCCTGACCTAGGTCAGGGTTAAGGTCAAGGTCGACCCTGACCTAGGTCAAGGTCGAGGTCGACCTTGACCCAGGGGGTCAGAACCCCTGGAAAAAGTGCCAGGTGGGATAGAAGATGCCCGGAGAGGCCCAATCAAGGTCCTAAATAGGCATAGAAGCAGGAGATGATGCAGAAAGGAGGGGACAGTATGATGGTGGTCAAAAACATCCCCTAAGGAGGGCTAAACGTTCGTAACATGGAAGTGCTTCTATTTTAAGACGATACAAATATAAATTACAAAACAACATTTGTTGTTCCTTGGTGTAGGATATTAGTATCCTAAGGCAAAAGGTAAGCCTTTAAAGTTGAAGAAGAAGCTAGTGGTGAAAAAAAAGGGTTTATTGTCATGACTTTGATTGTTGTTAAAGGACCAACAAATATTGGTAGTGATGATGATTAGTTAAGATGAAGAACTTGTTTTTTTTGAAGAGGCGATGAAGATAAAAAATGATATAATAGAGAATAGTTAGACGCTAAAAAGTCTAAGGTGCTTGTGGGTCAAAGAAACTATATCTCCTTGGGTTTATGAGACATACATGTGAGGATACGTGTCCAATAGTTTAGAGGGAGTTCCAAAATGTGAAGTTCAACATTATACCTTAATGAGGGTTCATATGCAAATGGTGTCCCCATGATGTTGGGAACTTGGATAGTAGATGCGTGACTATACCTGCAATTGGAGAGCAACTTGAAGAAGTCTTATTGGGCCAATAACTATTTACAAAGAATAACTTCTACATGATGTATTATTTTATATCGTTAGTTACTTTAATGTTGTAGCATTAAGAGGGGGTGTTGTCCAATATACACTTCAATAATACGTATGCTAAACATGTGAGAATCAAATATTGTGGATGTGTCCATCTATGTGTCTATTAGGTTTAGTTCTTGTTATTAGACTCTTGATTATTAGACTGTTGATTGTTGTATGTAAGCTATAGTTTGCTATCAAAATAGTTACTAGCTTTATAGGATTATTGATGAGTTCCTTAAACCTATATATATGTAAAGTTTCCGATGAATAAATTACGTAGCTATTGTTTTAGCTGTTTCATTTCTTAGTTTTTCTTTCTCTATTAATGGTTTATCCAAATCATTTGGAGCAAAACCACTGAGACAATTATGGCTTATGTTGACCCCAATTCCCTCGATGAGGAATGAAAGAAAGATATTAAAAATGAAGCTAAAGGAAAATAGGGCAATCAAAGGTAGGTCTTGCCTCCTCTTGAATGAGCGAAATTCGACATAGATGGTGTTGCCAAAGGTAACCCAAGTAATATAGGAATTGGTTTTTTTTGCTGAAACTATGTGGGAACTATTTTGCACTGAGAATTACAAGGTTTGGGAAAAGCTACTAACATTGAGGTTGAAGCAATGACCATTCTTTATGCTTCTTTTTGGGTGGTTAGTCATGGGTATGGTAAAGTTATTATAGAATCAAATTCTCAAATCTTAGTCAGTGCCTTGGACTATATGAGAAACTTCAACATCAATTACTGATGATTGAAGATGATTATTCTTCAAATTAAGCGACTGTGGAAAAACATTAATGATGTGATACCAATTTATGCCCATACACCAACCAACTTTCGTGCTAAATCTAGTTTTGAGTAGGAAATTGGTGTAAAATAGAACAACAATATGAATGTGGAGGGTGATAATATTTGTCAAGTTGACAAACACCTGTAGGAGCTTTTGTGCCATTTAGCCTTTTAGTATTTGATTAGCCTCTCTTTGTTATGTGGATTTTCTTGTCCATAGTTCTCTGCGTGCCACACCTTATTGGCTAATAGTGGTGCTTGTATATTTGATAGATTAATAAATATTTTCAGATCTTTCCCCAAATTAATAAATTCGTCGAAAAATTACAATAAAAAGTGCATTATAATGCCGTTGCCAACAATGTGCCTACTTCATCTCCCTATCCTTTTGGATCAGAGATCTCTTACCCTCTCTCTATCTTAACAAGGTGCATTAAGATCCCAATGCCAACATGTGCGTACTTGATCTCCCTCTCTTTCCTTTTGGATCAGGGATCTTTTACCTTAGCTATCTTGACAGAAGAAACTTGCTAACTTTATGTAATTCTGATAAAATATTTTTTTTTTCGGACAGCGGAGGCTTTCTTTGTCAGACTGACAGGGAAATTTGTGAACTCCATAAATTTCTTTGTACGCATGACATCACTAAGTTGAAAGAATATGAAAGGACGGAGAGTGTGAGAGAATCTTTGCTGGCATCTGAATAAAGTATTCAACAGCTACCTAGAGATTCCCGAACATAGTTACATCCAATAAGGCATCTGAATAAAGTATTCAACAGCTACCTAGAGATCCCGAACAAGTTACATCCAATAAGCCTTGATCTGCCAAACAGAATGTTAGTCTTCCGAACTGAGTCTGCATAAAAGGTTTAGAGCCGTGGAGAACAGGGATATCCGAGTCAAAATACCCAACACAGGCTTCCACAGAAGAGGGGTAATACTAATGGGTGAGATTGCAGGGGAATATGAAACAGTAGTTGTAGGAGCAGGCATAATAGGCAGCTGCACTGCCTATCAAATTGCCAAGAGAGGCAAATCTGTTCTGCTGCTGGAACAATTTGATTTTCTACACCACAGAGGCTCTTCCCATGGAGAATCCAGAACTATCAGAGAAACTTACCCAGAAGAGTACTATACTGCAATGATGGAGGAGGCTTTTTCCCTCTGGGAAGAAGCTCAGCTGGAAATTGGGTACAGAGTTCACATCAAAACCAAGCAGCTAGACATGGGTTCAATTGAAAACAAGAGCCTCCAATCTGTCATAAGTGTCTGCAGAAAACTAGGGATTCCCCATGAAGTTCTCAATGCAGAGGAAGCTTGCTCAAGATTCAAGGTGATGAGTTTGCCTCAGGATTGGATAGCTGTTGTCACGAACAGAGGAGGGATACTAAGAGCCTCCAAGGCAGTTGCAATGTTTCAATCTTTAGCCTTGAAGAATGGAGCCATTCTAAGGGATAATGCCCAAGTCATGAAAATTAGCAATGGGTGGAAATTGAGGGATGGGTCAAATGGGGTTCTGGTGTGCACCAGCAGGGGCTCTGTACTTGGAAGGAAATGCGTGATTGCTGCAGGTGCATGGGCTCAGAAACTTGCGAAAGAAATAGCAGAGATTGAACTGCCTGTTCAACCTATTCATACTACAATTGCATATTGGAAAATCGAGGAGGGTTTAGACAAATTTTTGCCTGAAAATGGGTTCCCCACATTTGCTTGTTATAATGATCCTTACTTTTATGGGACTCCCTCTCTGGAATACCCTGGATTGCTCAAGGTTTCAATCCATGGAGGGTTTCCATGTGACCCAGACAAGAGGGCTTTGGTCCCTGATTTGGATCTACTAAAACAGAAGGTAAGCCCTTGGTTAGCTATAGGTTTTAGAGGGCATATTATGTCAGATAGCCCCGTTTTAGCAGAGGCGTGCATGTATTCTATGTCTCCGGATGAAGATTTCATCCTTGATTTTTTGCCATTGACAAAGACTTCATTGTCAAGAGACAAGTCCCCTATCTTGATTGCTTCTGGATTCTCTGGCCATGGATTTAAAATGGGTCCATTGGTGGGACGGATAATGGCAGATCTTGCCCTCGAAGGAGAAGCCCATGGGGTACCCTTGCAGTATTTTTCTGTTGAACGCTTTGTTCAAAGTCCCAGAGGCAACATCAAGGACTACGGAGAGCAAGTCTGCCCTTATGTGACATCATAAAGGTACCAAATTACAGAGAGGATAGCAATAGAACTTCTTGAATGTCAATTGCATTTCAGATGTCCATGATGATCTTTCTGGGTTAGAACCTGGTGACATGAAGACTGAAAATGTAGGTATTTAAATATGTCCTCTGGCTACCAATAATTTAAGATCACAATTTGTTTTCTCATGTCAAAGCTTGCTTTTGCATGGCATGATTGATCAGTTTGAAGGATGAATAGAGCTTAAAGACACTGTATATACTATATAGACTTATAGTATTTAGTATTTAAAATGTATGTCTTGTTCAGCATTGATTTCTTCTTAATCGGTAAACGCAAATTTTCAGCCCTGTTTTCTTGGTTGAAATAGGGAACATAAGGTTCTGGGAAGCCTTTATAATGGTATCTCAAGATTTAAATCCTGCTCAACTCTTCAATGTTCTTGGATTTAAACCTGGGTCATACTTCTACAGTTGTTCCACTTCCCAATTACCATTTCAACGCAACCCCTTTGCCATGTTTATGTATTGATTAAAACATATCAACAAATTTTTCTTCTTGGTTGCGTTTCTCAACTGGGGCATTGATTTTTTTCGTCGAGTCCCAAGAACTCAAACAGAATTTCGTATGCATTTTTTGCTTGCTTAATTTCAGATGCACACACATATGGCGCTCTCAAAATTTAGAACAAAGTCTGAAACTAATAACATATATTCAGTAATTGCAAGATTTATTCATCTTGTAGAAAGTTCTTGTTCTGCCTTTATGATTGCTTCATTATGCTATGTCTATAACTCATATAAATCTGTAATACCATAAGAAGTTAAAAGATTTAAACTGATCACTAACACATTTCTCTTTTTAGTGCCATTTGTTTGCTGGAATTAGTATATTGACATGATGATGGACCTGAGACAAAAGATTTCCATAGTGACCAGTCCATATTGATTGTTGGGCTGTGGCTTGTGGATTCAACTGCGTAGAATTTATTTGCATCAATGTTTCGGATCACACTTTATGAATTATGATCCATCATCAGGACAAGAGAGCAGTAGAAAGCAAATGGATCATGAAGTATGATCCGAAATGTTGATGCAAATAAGTTCCACGAAGTTGAATCCAGAAGCACAGCGCAACAACAATGATGAACCTTCAATTCTAAATTGGCCTTTCTTTGTTGGTTAGCTGGTGTCTTTGTCTCCTTTATCAAATGCAAATTGCAAATTACTATGATCAGACTGGTATTATCGAAGGCCAGTGAATCTTACACTGGTCCTTACAATTAGGAATATAACCTTTTCCTATCTGCCCCACAATATATCTTGCAATTGGTGGCACAGTACAATCGATTGCAAGACATGATATGACTGATCACTGCTTCAAGTTCATTATTAATAATGTAAACAATTCTAGCATCATGTTAAGGAGCTACAAAACAAGCTGCAACAATGATGCATAAGGTATTCTGGCATATTGAAGTTGTTTTCAGGCTTTCAGCTACTGAAATTCTCTTTAAAGGTAGGAATAAGAGGATCGAGGCTTAGGCCCATTATTGACACTCCAACCTACAAAGCGTAGTGAAAAGAGGATCAAATAGCTGGCCAAAGATATAATGAAGAGTGAGAAGAAATTAGTGTGTTATGGAAATGTGGAACAGTGCCATTTTAGAGAAGATGAGGGCTGTTAGGTGGGGATTAGATACCTTCAGGGATCTCTTCTATCTCTTCACAGAGGCATAAATGGGATTCCTGCAAAATGAAACTTTTTAATCAGAAACTGTTGCAGCAAAGATATCCTTCTTTACTATCATTCCAAGGATATTTGTAAATTTGGAAACCATCCAATGAAAATATAATTTCATCCTAGAATATAGGAATTAAACCTAAAACCTTGGAGTCACTATTGATTTATTCATTTCAGTCCCTTTTCGTTCATAAATCAGGGGCATTCTGGAGGATCTGGTGCATCTTGTTAAACTATTTCAAGTGAAATCCACTGAAATCAAAAGCTTCCAGATGGTATTAATCCAAGAGTGCTTGAAGTAAATTCTGTTCTCCATTAAATGATCCACTGAATTGGTTATTTGAACAGGTTTCAGATAAGGATAATAAAGAACTCATATTGCTGTTTCTGGACGAGAACTGGACAGAAAAGCTCAAACAGAGTGAAGGTGTTAGAAGGGTTTGTCTCAAGGGAGTGAAGTTCTTACGTACAATACAAGGGACATACTTTACATATTTGATAGCATCTAAGAAATTATGAACACCATTCGTGTAAATGGCTAGCTTACTGATTTTGCCCTCGTGGGGAGGAAGGAACCAGTAGCGATCATGAGGTTTGTGCCAGAGGTGATGACTTCGACATGTTTGGACAGCCCTTCCTGCAAGATCTCAAGCTTGTTGATCTGACTATGCAATTTTTGCATTTGGTTGACGAACTGTTGTTTGGACTAGGGTTTACCCTGCTTAAGATTAGAGAAATTTGCTATCTGAAAAATTATGTTAGTGTGAAGCTTGTTGATCTGACTCTGCAATTTTTGCATTTGGTTGACGAACTGTTGTTTGGACTAGGGTTTACCCTGCCTAAGATTAGAGAAATTTGCTATCTGAAAAATTATGTTAGTGTGAAGCTTGTTGATCTGACTCTGCACTTTTTGCATTTGGTTGAAGAACTGTTGTTTGGACTAGGGTTTACCTTCCTTAAAATTAGAGAAATTTGCTATCTGAAAAATTATGTTAGTGTGAAGCTTCAGTGGCAAGTCTGAGCAGAGAACAAGAGTTACTATATATTTTGCATTATAGCGTTCTTTCCTAAGTGGCTAGCAATTAGTTGCCTAATATAATCAGAGATCACACTGAGATTTATAACAAGCCCCTCTTGAATTTCTCTCAGTAGAAAACTTAGGGCCAAAAATGGGTGGACGGTCTTTGTGAATAAAAATCCAAGTGCGTTTAGCAGGATACACCAAGTTCAGGAGTAGAGGCAGAGGATGGCTGAAGCTGGAGGAAATGAACCCTTTCACGGTGAAACTGGGAGATCGAAGTGCAGCAATTTCCATTTGCTGTTTATCCGAGGGACAAGGAGGAATTGCAGGTAAATAGATTCAAGGGCCCGAATATAGTCAAGTGACTGGAGTTAGGCCGATGGTAATCCTCAAGAAAATTAGAGGGTATGGGGTGGACAGATTTATGCTAAGATCAGAGAGAATGAGTGAGGTGATCGGATCAATAATGTCCCTTTCTCTATAAGATGCCAAAATAGACAGGGTTTAATCCTAAAAATTCAACAAAGTGCTGCAAAATTTCACGGGTTTTTTGAAGGTCTGCACACCTTCATGGAAAAGACGGGGAGCCTCGAGTCCTTTTTGATAGAGCGAGAGTTTGATTCTTCCTTAAGATGAATCTTTTCCACCAAATGGATGAGGCGGAGGATTTGGGCCATGTTTAAGAGAATGGATACGCCAATCGATAAACCTGGCCACAATTTTCCAAGCTTTCCACATAATTACAAGAGGCAGAGAATTTTGGAGTGCCCTGGCATAAATAGAAATGGCGTAACTCTGGTCATCCATTTAGAGACGGGGAGATCTCTTAGTTTTAGAGGTCAATGATTCCAAGACCTCCCCTTTGGCAATGGATATGGGGCACAATATTTACACCCGGCCCACGACAAATCAATCAAGCCTGTCTTTTGCACAGCCGAGGCCAATATTGGAATACACGCTGTCTTTAATTTGGAAAGTGGGAGGTGGGGCGGCCACCTTCCCACTTGAATTTTTTTTTTTTTAAAGTTTTTTTATTTTAAGTTTTTCTTTGATTATTTTATCATAGTTTGTTAATATATATATATATATAGATATATATGTTGTTTTTCTTATTATCTATTTGTTTTAGTAAATAGATAATTATAATAAATTTGTTAATTATTAGTAGTTAATAATATTAATTATATTTTATCTTTACGTATAACATGTCCAATTTTAAAAAAAAACTAACTCTATCAAATTAATAATATTCTATATTAACTTCAAATATATTGAGTAAAAAGAAAATTAAACACCCATTCCCCGTGCAAAAGGCGGGCTTGGCTGATTTGACGTGGGTCGGGTGCAAATATTGTGCCCCATATCCATTGCCCTCCCTTTTTGGGTTGTATGAGGTGAAGCCACAAGATAGTTATCATCCTCCCTATCCTATAAGAACTTGTAGATAAGTCTCCGAGGATTTTTTTTTTAAGTTATTAGGGGAGAGGGTTTGAAAGTGCAGCACCCTAATTTCATGCTCCTTAAAATTGTCTTAGATATTTCAATTTGCTTTCAATTTTGTATAGTTGTTTATTTGTCAATTCTCCTACTTTAAATTTTTGGTTTCAAGTCCACATGGTCAAATATGATGCGCATCACATGTCTTTTTGATAAGGTATAAAAAATTGTCCTAAAAATAAGTAAGACTTATAGTTGTGCACTAAGTCACGTTTATTGGTGTGTTGATGTGACATCACATAATTGGTTGCTTTTTCAAATTTATTGGAATCTTTTTGGGGATAAGTATTGACATGACACTTTTTGTGCTCTACTATTGAGCTAATTGTGCCCAACTACTATCCCCACTATTGGACCCCGCTCCACTATTGGCTTCTCTCCTCCATTGGAGTGCAACCAACAAGAGAAGTAAATATGAATAGTCAAAATAAACTTTATTAGCAATCTAGGCTCTTCTCTCACAAGACAAGAACTAGATCCAAAGTCAACACAATAAAGGTCTATTGTTTAAATAGCAATGCTTGCTTCTTTAGTAGAGTTGTTTAATAATATTAAACAATCATTAACAAGGTGGGAATTTAACACAATGGCGATCTAGGTGAGGGTGATGTCTATGTTGAAGTTAAAATGATTGGCTTTGAGGAGAGATATCCAAGAGTGTCAACAATAAGAACATAGAGAAATACAACAAGCTATTGATTTTGGAAGATAAAGCATTGAAGAGGGAAAAACATAAGGAGGAAGCCATTGACATGCAAACTAGTGTTAGTATCAACAAATAGCATTTGGATATGCAAAAGTAGGTGGGGACAAACCCTAGACCATCAAAGCATTTTGCAAATAAATGGCTAGTATGTGCAATATTAGGTTTTATTGAAGGCTAGATTAACTAGGTGAGTCTTTAGTAGTTTTTTGAGCTTGCTCCATTGTTACCTAGGCAAGAGCAAGATTGTCAATAATATATTTTCTATGTAGATAACTCATTTCCTTGTGTCTAATAATAGATTAGATGATAAAATTAATGTGAGGATGAATATGTTTAGCTATTATTTTGCAAGAAGTGTTAAGAAGCATTATAGGATGCTTGTCAACAATCAAGTCCTTATTTTAACCCTTAGGAGTGAGCTTAGTTACAACTTTGTTAATTATAGTGCTTGGAGAACCTTTTTTAAGCTTTGAAAATTTCATAAGGATGACCATTATGTTAGGATTATGGTGTCATCTATGTTGTAAGTCCTATGTCATATTGTATGGGTTGAACATCCTTGGAAAGTGACCCTAGGCACTTAGGGTGTAATGGAAAAATAATTTGTAGTATTTATTCTCATTATTGTTTGTAATACATTCATAAGGGATGATGGGTTCCATTAGTTGCACTAAAGGTGACTTGTGGACATTTGATATTTTCCCCACATGTGGACCCCTAGAATGGGATGGTAAAAGATAAGTGAAGATGACAAATCAATGATGGTTAGGATTGATCAATCTTATGAGTTTCCTATTGAACCTACCTGTATAATTAAATTTATTGATGCTATGAGATCAATAGTGAACCCTACATTGAAGAGGTTTAGAGATCCCTAAGGAGTTTCAACTAAGAAGCCAAGAATATCAATTTTATTTGGAGACTCTAAAAATCTATACAAATCTCCCTATTTGACGTTCATATGTAGTCTTCATCGAGTAGTAGGCTTCTTAGTAACCCCTCAGACACATCTATCCTAATTATTACCCCAATTAGATGCCTTAAACATAAAACCTTCACCATTGAATACATTGAAATGAGAGAAGATGGTTGTAGCTAGGAGTTGTGGTCTACCTTGTGCAAACTTAATGGTTTCATATCAAGTTATTCTTTGGTGTATCTTTAGGGTTTACTCTTTGGCCCTTATCTTTTTTCATATTGCTTAGCAAGATACATTAGGACTTCCCACATTAATTTTTGAGATCATCAAGACAACATCTTATTTTGCCTATGATTCCTCTTCAAATTTGCAAGGGAGAGCTCCAAAACAAATCTTTAAGAAACATCATAAACAATGGGTTATCAATAATTTTCCCAAAGTCATGGGTCATGAACTTATTTCCCATCAAAGACCCATAACATTACTAATTGTTTCGTACAATATTTTGGTTGAATATCTTGCTTTGGGCATATTTCTCTCTTGTTTCTCACTATTGTGAGCCCCAAGTAAGCACATTTTATGAAAAAGCCTATATTCTAAACAATCTGGTTGCACCTAGGAGGAAATCCAGTCTACCATGTGTGAATTTACAGGTTTAGCTCTGGTTTTCTTTGGTATGGCCTTAGTGTTTATTATTTGTCTCTCCTCATCATTTCACTCCAACTTAGTGAGATACACTAGTGCTTCTTGAACTAAATTTTAAGATCTTTAAGCTATGTGGCATTATGTTGACTTTGATCTCTATTGAATTTACAAGGAAGCACTCCAAAAGAAATTTGTAGGCAACATCATTAACAAAGGGATACCAAATTTATCCTCAAGGTTAAGGTTCATGAACTTATTTCTTGTTGGAGGCTCATAACCTTATTGAAAATTTCATATAATATTTTGACCAAATTTTATTCTCTTCATATAAGGGGATAATTGCACCTCAGAGGAGATTTATTCTAACTTATTCAAATTTAATGATTTTTCTTTGTTATGCTTTAGTATGGCTTTATGTTCATATGTTTTGATTTCTTCCCATTGTTGTGAGTCCCAAACACACATGATTTATCAAAAACAACTACATTATAGACAATAACATTGATATCAGGAAAATAATCGAATGAAGATGAGCTTCTCAATGATGCATTTTATTTTTTAAACTTGTTTTTAAGAAAGTCTATAATCATATTAATGGTCGTTCATTTTGTCTATGATTAAAGTGTTTGGGTTTAGATAATTGTTGTTCAAACCCTCTTTACTGGTGTATTTTCTTGGCTCACCTTAGTGGTACAATTGTTTAGTTTTGGATCTTTCAAGTCCATACAATAATATTGGCTTCTTGTTATGCTTAGGTTGTGGAAGCATTTTGATTATTTATCATCCATAAAGATTCAAAATGTCTTGCAAAAAAAACTTATCTTCCTCATACATGTAATAAGCTCAATAAAAAAATCTCGTGGATGATTTTTTTATCACCCTTTTTATGAATGAAGCTAGTTTCAAATAAGCAATTGCATGCCTTGACACATTTTCAAAGGACTTGGAGTAAAATCTATAGTGGAGGAAAACACAAGCAAAGTCCCTTTCCACAACCAAAATGGCTTAGAACTTTTGTCGTGATTGGGTTTACAAAGGGGAGATGTTTATTTATTTTTAATGTTGCTCTTTGCCTTTAAAATCTTAGTGCCTACTATTTGCAAATATATGCTTCAATGGGATGAAAATAAAATTTCTTTTTAGATTACTAAACCTCTTTTTGGCAATCTAGTATTAGATTTGTACTAAGGATTTAGTTGCAACCCATGTTTGTTTCTCCTCTTGTTGTCCTCCATCTAAAGTGGCTTACAATAAACTCACCAAACTTTTATGTGAATGCCTTTGGGCTAGAGGTCAATGCCAAATAGACTTAAAGGTTCCACATAGTTGCTTGTAATGTTTATTGTCTACCTCAAGGACAAGGTGTGAAGGACATAATTAGTGTCTATATAGATAATTTTCCATTTTTATAAATGGAGGATATAAGCCATTGATTACATGAAACTAAGAAAATTCTCCTCAAACATTGTGTTTCCTTCTGTAGACACCCTAAAATGGACATACTTGCGACCTTACATTAAAAACACTAATTTTCATCTATTAATTAATGAGTTTTTAATCACTAATTAATAATCTATTTTCTTCTAAATTCATTCCTTAAATCATCTAATCACATCCCCAAAATTAATTAAATAATTAATTTTATTTAATTAATCAACCTTAATTGATTAATCTTCATTAATTAAATAAATTCAATTACCTTAAGTTTAATTTAAATATTTAAACTTATTAATTAATACTTCTAATTAAAATAATTTCATTAAATTAAAATAATTTAATTTCATTCAATAATTCAATTCTAAATCCAAAAAGAATTCAATTATCTCACATGTTGAATACTTTAATTACAAAAATGAATTAAATATTCAATAAAATCCTTTCTTTAGTTCAAAAAAGAGAACTCTTGATCAGATCTCTGATTGCATGAATCACTCCACCCACCTCTTCAGTTCAAAAAGGTAACTCCAAATTACCTCTTCAGTTCAAAAGGTAACTCATAATCAGTTGTTTAGTTAACTAAACTTTATCTCCTCTCTCCAAGCTGAAGAGGTGGAGTTTACTGATGGCTTCTCCAGTTCCCTTTGATCTCAACCATTCTTCCTCTAATATCTGGGATTGATCTCAACCGTTCATATAATTTCCATATTCTATATAATCAACCCTTCATAACCATTTGAAGGATCTAGGATTTCAAGCTTTCATGCACCCTTACTCTACCGGATTCTTGCTAGAGGCATTCAAAGCATTCATGTGATCAAAATCAATATCATTTCTCAATGCTCCCAAGTCATAGATGCTACCGATACCAATACTTAGCACCACACACACAATGTTTCAGAAGGAGTAGAGAGAGGCAATAGAAGATTCGAGCTTTGTTGATTTGCATTCGTTTGTATTCCTCCTTGATTGCTTGCCATTTTATTGTTTGTAGGTTTGTTCTTAGTAAGTGATTGATTTCTTTCATTGCAAATCGGGTCTACTAACCCTCATCATTGATCATACAAAATACAACCTATACACCTTCAACTTATTTTATGGTAAGAGATAGTGGGGAATTCACCTTCATGCTCTTCTTCTTGCAATGACATTAATTAAATTTAAGGGCTCTTTTGTTGCCCAAAGTATTTAGAAGGTGTTAAATTGATTAAGATTTCCTCAAGTGGGTCAAGGATGGTTTCAAATTGGTTCTTTATTACAACAATTTGTGACCACTTATTATTAACAAATCTAGCTTCCCTTTACTGGAAGTGTCAAGCTATTTAACTCTTATGCAAAGGAATCTGTGCTCTATCAATGACGTGGTGTATGTAGAGATTAGATCCTTTGGTTGGTGCTTCAACAATAAATTTAGCTCTCTAATATAGACTTTTCTTTGGTCATGTACATTTAAGATATATTTCCTTATGTCAAGCTTCATAAATTAGACCTCCAAGCACCTCTTTCTTGATGAAAACATTAGTTATAGAATTTTGATACAACTTTCAAAAACTATATGCTGGGATTTATTTATAAGGTTGAGTCATTTTTCTTTAACTCTCTCCAAGGTCAATCATTTTTGGGCTCTCAATTCCTCCCCCAAACTTGGATTTATTGGTTCAAATGAGTTTGGTTGTTTAGAATTGCTTATGTCACACCTTTTATAGTTTCTTTATAAATTTTGGATTCTTCATGAGTTGCAAGTGTAAGATAACTCTTAGTTTGGTAATTCCTATGCGGCTCATAGTGATTGATACTAAGATCCATTAGTTCTCCCTTACAATTAGGTTGAAGAACATGGATTTGAATTGAATGACCCACTTTTCAAGGACTTCGAAAGCCTAAAAGCCCTTCATTTTCCTCCAAAAGAGCTTTTGGGCCTCTATTTTGTAACTCCACAACAACCTCAACATTTTCTAAGATATCTAATCCATTTGTAGATGTATGACTATTCCCCTAGTTTGTGCTTTCATGATAAAAACAATCAAATTTTGATGAATTCTTCCCTAACTTGTTCGTTACTTTTTAAATCTTTTCCTTTCCCTTGTATACAATGTGTACTTATACACCTATAGTTGTGACACTTTAAATAGAAATGATCTAGTCCTACTCGGAAAATTTATTTCTAAGAACCAAAGTGAGAATTATGAATAAGAAACGAGAGGACTTTTTCATGTCATATCAAGAACATAAATTCCAATATAATCTCTACGGGGAACCTTTACTCATTATCATGTGATATTAATATATCCCCAATGTACAACCCATTTGTTTCCAAAATATATGGCTCCTATTATTCATTTGGAAGACTATGTTATTAGATCCACATTGGTACACAACTCATGTAATTAGAAGGTGGACCACAATTTGGTTTCTAGAGTTGAAAAAATTATTAATACCATTCATAAAATAGGCTTGATTTTTTACATGACAATCTCTACTATCTTTATTATTCAAACTACAATAAAGTACCATTGTGAGAGATAAAAGATCTTGGAATACATACCTAGTTTGCTTTAATCTAATAATTAATATTAAATTTAGGTTTCAAAAGGTTTCATAACTTACTAATTAGAGTTCACTCCTTTACATCTACTACTCTTTCATTAGAAAATGAATGTTTCAAATCAATTAAGGGTCTTTTTTTTCTTGGTTGATGGGATGCTCTTGTATGTCTTTGATCGTATTACATTTAAGGGGTGTAGATCCATCACTGAATCCACTCATTGCTCTATTTAGTGCATGCCTATTGTATCATCTTAAAATGGAAGCACTTCCATTTTGATAGGTTTAGCACCCTCATTTGGTATGTTTGCATATTAGGTTTGCATCTGTGCTTGATTATACATGTGTAGGTGAAATTAGGGTTAAGATCTAGTAGATCCTCCTAGATTTCCTTCTCTATGACTCTTCTTTCAAGGTAGGACCTATACATTGGTCCTCTTGGGCCTCATCCTACTCTCCCTGGGCCTCTAGGCCTTCTTAACATTCTGGTATATTCCCCCACCTTCCTAGGTCCCTGGCTGACCTGGGAACCTCTCAGCAACTATCTGGGCACCTGCCTGAAACCTCAGGTCAGGGTCGAGGTCGACATAGACCTCTGTCAGGTGTTGGTCCCCGCTTTCAAATCTGGAGCTTATCGGGGTCCAGAACTTAAATTAGGTCCCCGGGTTCGGATGCGAAAGTGTTTTCTCTGATATTTGAATTAATAAATTCCCTCCTTGGTTGGTAATTGTGATTGGACCATGATTCGAGGTAGAACTTGAATTAGGATCCCTTGCATTGCCCTAGGAGACCTATGTTGAGATCTCTATATAAACACTCTCTTTTGCCTTCATTTGGTCATGGAACAAAATCGGGAGATGACATGATGAAATGATGGTGCAAACAAGCAAGAGGATGATATAGAAGGACAAGCAAGGAGGACATATCATCATCTTCAATCAAGCATTGTGAGGACAAGCTATGGTGGATCTTCATTGAAGCAAGAAAGTTCTCTCTTTAGATATACTATTCACAACATTCAAGCATTCAAAGGACATTATTATGGGGTAGCAATTACGGATTGTGTGTTGATGGGAATACTTTAGCCTTGGGGGCTTGGTATGCTTTCTTTATCATATTCAGATCTATGCATCGCTTTCTCATTTCCATGTTATGTTAGGATTGTTAATCTAGAAGATTAGATCTTGATATTACATGTTTAACGACTCTTTTCAAAAGAGCAATACACACACACTATACATTCTATATTTGGCTATTCGTGGAGGTGGAAATCACCAAAATGAGGGTTTGACCAAGGAAAAACCCTATATAGCCACCCCAAAATCCCTCTTTTCAGATATTTGCAGGTTCTATTTTCGGGAGTTACAGGTGTAGGATAGCAGATCTGAGACCAGATTTGGATACCCTTTTCAGCAAACTTCTGAGATCTGCAAACAGATTTTTTGTCGACACTGCGCAGGTCAGGGTCGATATTATTAGTTCAGGGGTGACATTTGTGGGTCAATGTTGACCTTTTTCATAAGACAACATCGGAATGGAAAAATATTTCTGGGTTTTGTTCGTCTTTGTGTTCTGGTCTGGGATCAACTATCATATTTTCCATAAACTCAATACAGACATCAGAAAATGAGTTTTTCTAGATCTGCTATGTTATGAGGTAGGTATTTATCCCACTATTCTTTACATATTCCTTTCGATCCTTTTTATCATAATAATTAAGTGTAAGAAACTAAAATTGGTCTTAGGATTTCTCTCTCATCTCATTATGCAAATCTTATTTAAAGCAATCCTTTATGAGCCAAATTTTATACATTACATTTTGGTGAACCTGCGATAGACAACTCTTTCTTTTCCTTGGTGTTAGATTTAAATTTCATATTAGATCTTGCATGCATATAGAATTAGGTTTTCTTTTATGCTCTTACATTTATATTGCAAAATTCATAAAAATCACAAAATTTCTTTAAAAATATAAAAATATTTACATTTTACATGCTTGTAGTGTTTTCTTGTGTTCAACATGTATGATTTTTGTTTTGAATACTTTGATGAGGATTTTGTTGTACAAAATGATAGATCCCTTAATGAGGTACATGGAAGTGAGAATGAAAATGGTTCGAATGCGATCCCCATGGATCCTATTCCTATTTCATCCTCCTCCACAACCTCTTCAATTGACTTTTACCATAGAGTGTATGCATGGTTACCTTCATATTACTCTATTTGCAACATCGAGACACCTAAAAAGTTATTTCCCAAACCTTTGATGACGGTAAAAGGATGTCCTCAAATAACTATTAAGGGAAAACCAAGAGATCCCTTGGATTTCTTTGATAACACGGATTCCATTTCGCATGCTTATCGCACACGAAATAATCCTCAACCTACTGTCCCAACAACTTTACCTCCTCAACCCGTGCTTCCTCAAGCACCTAGGTTACCTTCTTCCTTTAAGGAATATGACTTAGTGGAACAGTTGCGCGCTACTCTGGCTAATATATCTTTATGGGAATTACTTCAAACTTCCCCTACATATCATGAGGCGTTGCAAAAAGCCTTATCCACTCTCCCTGCTACGCCTCCTAATCAAGAGAACATTAATTCATTTCTGGAGTGCATGCATACTATGCCTTTTGTACCTCCTATTGTGTTTTCTGATAATGATTTACCTACTGTTGAGGTCCAGAATCAATATGATGCTCTTATGGTTGTTGTCTCTATTAATCAGAGTATCATTTGCAGAACATTGATTGATAATGGATCTGGGCTTAATGTTTGTAGCATGGATATGCTTAAGGCAATTAAGGCCGATCTTACAACTATTCAACCAGATAATATTCCTATTCATGGATTTGATAATATTGCAAAGAAAACTTTGGGTATTATTACGCTTCCCATTAAAGTTGGTCCTGTGCTTCTTTACACTCCTATCCATGTTATGCCCGGACCACTCAATTATAACCTTCTATTAGGAAGACCTTGGTTACATACTATGCATGCGGTTCCTTCTACTCTTCATCGCAAGGTTAGGTTCATATACAAAAATCTAATGTACACACTACATGCATATGATGAACCAAATCCCTGCCTGAATACATAATATGCTAAGGTTCCTGAGCCTATACAACCAATTAGAAAACTTGAACAACCACCTGAGGTTAAACAAGATGAGATTCCATCTTCTTCCCTGACGGAAGATGATTGGGGAACATTGAATTTTAATCCTACTTTTCTAGGAGAATATAAAGTACCCGATTTGGAATTTATGAAAGAACAAACTGAGTTTGAAAAACAAGTTTTTATTCCTGCTCCACTTTTTGAGGCGTTAAAAAGTAACTTTTTTGCTGCTTCTCGTAATGAAACAATTGAGACAATAAAACCAGATTGCTATGAAATTGTGAGATATGCCGCTCCTTTAACTCAATCCGATATGGCCAACAGGTATGGTTCTAGTTATCATTTACTCAAGAAATCAGGATTTAACGGGAAAGGTTGTGGTAAGTATGAACAAGGTATACAAGTACCCCTGGATAATGAAAGTTGCGATTATACTTATGGGTTAGGATTCAATCCTTATAGGCAACCATCGGATTTTCCTCTTAATGTTAATCATATTTATGGTGGACATTTGAAATTGGTTAATCCGCTTCTCCTTGACATGGATCAAAAGCCTAGTTTGGACATCTTTCTTGAGGACGAAGCCCTCTCTGATTTTTTAGGAGCTTATCAAGATCTACCTATATTTCATCATAAAAGAAGAAAGCAATATTGCCTAAATAGTGAAGCCTATTTTGGAGAATATGATGAATCGGATATTTCCCCTTTGCCAATAGATTCTCCCATACAAAGTAACTTATTAATAACTGAGACCATTGAGATTCAAGTGGATGGGAATGATGTTGAAAGAACAATCAAAATTGGGAAGTGTTTGAATCAAGATGAACATGATCAATTGGTTTCTCTCTTGCTTGAATATAAGGATATATTTGCTTGGACATATTCAGATATGCTAGGGATAGACCCCAAGATCGTCACTCGTAATATTGTCCTTAAACCCAATGCTAAACCTGTAAAATAGAAGATTCGTAAGATGAATCCCAGCATTGCTTTACTCGTAAAAGCTAAAATTGAAAAATTACTAGGTGCCGGATTTATCCGCTCTATTGATTATTCTGAATGGATTTCCAATATTGTGGCTGTTTCTAAGGGAGGAAATAAAATAAGAATGTGCACTGATTTCCGAGACTTAAATAAAGCATCCCTAAAAGATGACTTCCCGCTACCTAATATTGACATGATTGTGGATTCCACAGTCGGTCATGCATTATTGTCTTTTATGGATGGATTTTCAGGTTATAATCAAATCTTTATTCCTGTTGAGGATCAACTTAAGACCGCATTTATTACACCTTGGGGGACATTCTATTGGGTCATGATGCCTTT
>MU224169.1:1990260-2005059 GCA_018584345.1 Thuja plicata | reverse complement strand
TTAATATTAAATATTAAATTTCATATGATTAATAATAATATAACATATATATTATATTATTATTAATCAACATATATTATATGTATTCTAATGATCATACGACTGAAGATACAAACATTAACAGATTCCTTATTGACAATTATAAGGAAATTAAATGTAAATAAAAAACCAGATCTATGAAAGTAAGTGCAAGTTAAAAAAGGTAAGAACAAGTGCACTTGGAAATGGAATGAAGAAAATTGTAATTTGGATATGAATTTCCTAACTGTCAAAGTCTTTGAACCTACAATAACTTTGGATCTGGAAAACTGGGACCTGTAGCAGTCTGCATCTGAAATTTCACTAAAAATTGGCAAGGATAAGTTAACCAGTCGACTTGTTCCCAAAAAGTTGACCAATTGAATTGTTCCCAAAAAGTCGACTTGTCATTGAAAATTTGACTTGTTCCTGCACTTTTTTGCCTGTAATTCTAGGGATTCTCTATCTCTTTGTCTGGAAGGGTTCTCTAAATTTATAGTCGGATCCGAGACTGTCTGAACCTGTTGATCTGAGAAATTGTGTGTGTGTGTGTGTGGCTATATAGGGGTTTTCCTTGGTCAACCCCCCATTTTTGTGATTACCACCTCGACAAATAGCTGTTATGATGAAGTATTGTGTAGTGTTCTTGAATCTAGAGTATGTCTAAATTGCTAATGAGATGAAATGCATAAGAAAATTCCTAGATCTAACCCTATGTGTGATAGTGTAAAACCCTAGCATGTAAATGCAATCAATGTATGATTGAGTGCATGCAAATAATCATAGATTTTAAATGTAAACATGAAGAACCAATGCATAGATATGAAAATAACAAGGAATCATACCCAACTCTAGATGGAAAGAGTACTCTTAGCCATCCTCATTATTCATTTGAAAATCCATGTTGATGATGAAAATGATATCTTTGATGTCTTGAATTCTTGTGGAAGAATATGAACGCTTGATTTAGCCTTCAATACCAAAACCTCACTTCATAGGATGTCACCAAATTGGGGCTTCCACCTTGCAATTTCTTGTTGTCATCAAATTGAGGTTTTCACCTTGCAATTGATTTCATGTCCTCAAAATTAGATATGAGGGGCTTTTATAGTGAAATCAGCAGACAAAATTAAGTAGGCCGACTGTAAATTTATAAATCCCGCAAATGCACTGATATGGGACCCTACCCCAAATCTCACTCAAAATCCCAAGAATAATTAGACCATTCAACTTGGCCAAATTTTGGTCTGCAAGTCTCACTCAGTTAGTAGATGTGAGATCCAAATAACAACTGGTTACGATGTCGGGATTGAATCTGAGGCCATAGAAGATGAAATAGGGCCTAAGAGATGAGATGAATTTTGTGATTGGAGGGGAAATAGAGGAGGACACCTAGAAATAAGGCCCTACCTTGATTTTTTACAATTTTGGAGAGATTAGAGGAAACATATTTGAATTAGGTATGCATTAAGTGCAATTATGAAGTCCAAAAATGCAACCTATAATGTAAATACAATAAGGTAGGTGCTAAACAATCATTAAATTGTAGAGCACACAGGCTCTTACAATTGAGGATGATACATTTAGCCCTCACTTTAGTGGTATATGACACTACGTGCATATGCAAGCTAAAGTACATGTAATTAAAAAATGAAGAGGATATATCAAAGCCCCTAGTGCGCAATTCCTGCAAGAAAGTGTTAGGAACCACAACCTGAAAAACCATATGTTAGTAAAAAAAAATCACCTAGAGCTTACTAAAGGAGTAATGAAATTTGTGGCTAGCTGTATGCCCCCTGTTTCAGCTTTCTATTAGGAAAGGTCAAATAGGGAAATCATGTATACCTTAGAGTATTGTGAAGGTGTAGTGTTGATAAATGCTTATCAAAATAGTTCAAAATGAACTCAAAACATTTCAAAAATAATTTGGATGGCTAGGAAATTGAGTCACAATTCCAGTGCGTAAAACAGTATGGAAATCAAAGCTTTCTAGCTCAAGTTGTGATAAATTAAGTGAAGGATATATATTAAGTGAGTGGAGTAAAAAGACAAGTATAAGGATAAAAAAAAGTTAAATCGATCAGATTTCCACAATCCATTGAATTTAGAACTGAATTTCTAGTTTTTGATTGTGTGTGTTTTTAAGCATCAACGTTTTGGATCACACTCCGTGATCCATCATCAGGATGAGTAGAGAGAAATAAGGAAAAATAATTATTATTTTTCCTTATTGCTCTCTACTCATCCTGATGATGGATTACGGAGTGTGATCCGAAACGTTGATGCTTAAAAACACACACAATCAAAAACCAGAAATTCAGTTCTAAAATAAAAAAAACTAATCTTAAAGTGACTTTAAGTTAAAGTGTTACCTTTTTTAAATCTCATTTTCATTGTTACCTTTTACTTGCCCTTGTGAAGGAGGACATAAATGTCGAGGAAGAAGAAACTACATCCGATGAGGTTTGAAGTTTTTAGGCATGTTGTTGAGGATTAGACACTATTGGATGAGGTATACCTCGAAACACATGTTTGATTTTCCTTCTAGTATTTTGAATTTTCATAGAATACCTTGTCGATAATAGTTTAGACTATCCAAGCCAGAAAACCCATAAATTTGACTTGTACCTAGGAATTCGACACGTTCCTAGGAAGTTGACTTGTACCCAAAAAGTTGACTTGTATCTGGAAAGTTGAAATGTTCCCAAAGTCCAAATCTTTTAGTTTTTTGATTCAAGTTGATTGATGCATATGATTCATATTTTGATGTTGTTATGTTGATTTGTGATTGCAGAACCTTTTGCCTATACAAGAGCATGATGGAGTAGAGGCCATGACATACTTACGAGCAAAATTTAATAATGTGGGTCCTGACAATCTTTCTTTCTTGAGAGATGTTGGATTGTATTGGGTGTATTGTCTTCCTTACATGAGATATCATTGTGGTATGTTGATGGCACTCATGGAGAGATGGGATGTGGATACCTCCACATTCCATCTACCCACTGGGGAGATGACATTTATGCTCGAGGATGTATACCGCATCCTGGGGTTGCTTGTCCGAGGGAGGATAGTGAGATGCACAATATCACAAACATATACAGAGATATAGAGAGATCAGGTATACTATCCAAGCCATATTTCTCTTCATGATCACAATGATCATATATCCCTAGAGGCACTCTTGTTTGTAGCTGTAGACAATCCCTTGGTTCGAAAGGTGATGTTGGGTACCATTGCTATTGTAGTTACACCAGGTTGCAAAGGGATCACATTTCCTTCTCCCTTAGCACATGTGGTTTGACACATGGAGAGTCATTGTGTTTATATATTCATGGAAGAGGAGTATTCTTTCCCATCTTACTATGAATTGGGGAAGTTTGTTCGATATCAATGATCGAGCTTGGTTGTCTATACTTTTTTTATAGGTATGAATGTTCGAGCATATCACATGCACATGACCAATAGGGTTCCTGATCAAGATATATGGAATAGATCCACATGCATTTGGTTATCCATTGAGAACTCATTAGCAGTGGGGTGACCTAATATACTGGAAAGTTACCATCGATTGGCTAGATTCAATCAATATCATATGGAGACCATACATGCTGATGCCATCATAGACATACATGGTCCATCAGATGAGATATATGTAGAGAGATAAATTATTGGAGGGAAGACACAACTATATCATGGTGCCTTTCTATTATGACATGGTCAGGAGAGAGTTTGGCTTCCCATAGGGTGTTCCTCAACCAGTGTCGATCTGCTCACATGAGTAGAGGTTTATTTAGAGGCTTGGAGCTGTACCGAGACTAACACTGATGATATAGATCTCACAAATTCAGAAGCGAGGGAGGGGAGAGATAGACTCATGCCACACACTATTGTTGATGCAGGCATTTTGAGAGAGTATCATAGATACACCAGTGTATATGGGGTTAGACTAATCTTTCTAAGAGACTACCATACATGATATTCAAGGCCATGCCACAGACCATAGCATGTGATATATATGGATATGAGGAGGATGAAGAATAGGATGAGCAAGGAGACAATGGGGAGCCTAGAGCCATGTCAAAGGAGGTAGCCATAGTAGAGGACCATAGAGTGGCTAAGGAGGAGGCAATAGAGGAGATTGACATTGCCCGTTGTAGGAGGTGACCATAGAGAGCCTCATTAGAGAGACCACCCTTGAGGGAGGTCACTTTTCGAGAGCGTGGAGAGTGTAGTTAGGCCATGCCCCCAATAGTATCTTGAGGTAAAGCCCCACAAGTTCTAACTACTGACGCTCCTAAGTATGTAGAGGGAGATCCAAGTATGAAAGATTAAATTTTAAAGTTTTATATGTAAATAAAGTATATGTATAATGTATCATCTTATTAATGTTATTGTAATATATTGTGGTTGGTATGAGCAGGTGGAGAAGTTTCATGGGTGAAGTGATAGACGTTTCCCTAGGATCACAGATCCCCTCATCTTTGCGAATTAGGTTTGGATCACAGTTAGACCTTGGGAGACATAAGGATATTTTTCAACTGATAGAGGTAGAGATGCAGCTAGGGAAGGAAGAATGAGAGAGACTCCAATGGGATTTGGCAGAGACCTAGCATGAGCTGCAAGAGCTACGAGGAGTGATTTGGGTCTATCAGATGCAGAGTACATCAAGGAGTAATTCAAGATCCATGGAATCCCATAGATCATCATCCACACCATGATCACCATATTCTCACTATGGACCTAAGGGATCAGGGAGTAATCATCCCATGGATGAAAATTGGTTTGATATGCTTTATTGTATGTTTTGAAATATAGGGCACATTTTGAACAGTGTCAACTATGTAGTTGACAGTTTCATATTTATGGATTTATGATGGTCATATTTAATGTATATTTATGCTTTTAATGTCATTATGATTGATTTCAAAATCAATATTATAGAGATTAAAAATGATATACATGTGATTTAATCAAAACCTAGATTTTAATTAAATGCAACTATGGTAATGTAACATGGTTATGTAAATAGATGAACATGCAATATAGCTAACAATATTAACTAAACACCAATCTATCAACCAAACATAAAATATAAAATGAAGAAGTGTGCAAGTATCTTCTAAGTAATATCCTAATCAAATGATTAACATATTACACATAACTTCAAGACCAAAGTCACATCAATTTTTGTCAAGAATGAAGCAATATATGAAAATAAAAAAGATAAATCTTTAGACTACGAACACATATGCTCTAGTAAAAAGATACCAATACACATGAAGCACAGAGGAATAAAATGAAGAAGGAAGAGAATGATAAAGAGGAGGAAAGAAAGAGTTAGGCATAATACCAATGCATATGCATAGCATTTATGAGGTCCCTAAGGGGTATACCATCCATGTTAGCTATCTTATGTGTGCTAAAATATAAAATTCTATTATAATATATGGGCCAAGCCAGTTAGGACTGAATTTTCCTCTTTCTTCAAGTAGAGCGTTGACATTGCGTTGATTCTCAAATAGAATCAAATCTCCCACTGATAAAGATCATTCAATCACCTTGTTATTATATTACTTCTTTAAGGACCTGTGATATGCTTGAATATGTTCAAGGTCACAAATTCATTTTTCATACAAAATTTCAAGTTGTTGAAGACGTTGTTCTCTAAAGGTGTCATCAATAATGTTATTAAGGGAAACCCTTAGTGAAGGTATTTCCAACTCTAAAGGCATGATTGCATGTGCACCATAAACTAAATTATAAGGACTTGTTCTCATCGTAGTACAAAAACTTGTCCTATAAGCCCATAAAGAATAGGTCAATTGAGTATGCCAATCCTTAGCATGCTTGTTAATAGTCTTCCTAATAATTTTCTCAATGATCTTGTTAGATGCCTCAACTTGGCCATTAGAATGATGATAATAAGGAGTAGAGAAATGTTGTTTGATGCAATATTTGTTAAAAACTTTGTTACTTCCTTATTTTTGAAAGGAGTGCCATTATCAAATATTATTGTGGATGGAACACCAAATCAAGTAGCGATGTTGTCCAAGAAGAAATTGCAAATAATGTTAGCGGTAGTGGAACAAAGAGGAAATGATTCTACCCACTTAGTAAAGTGATATGTAGCAGTAAGAATGTAGGTATGTCCTTGAGAAGAGGGAGGTGATATTTTCCTAATGAGATCTAAGACCCAAAGGTTAAAAGGCCATGAAGCTACCTGAGAGCGGGTTCCATGTGTGGGAGCGTGGATTAGATTATTACGATGCTTACATTGACAACATTTCTTGACAAAAGAAAATGAGTCTTGTTACATTGTTTGCCAATAATATCCAATATGAGGAGCTTGTTAACTAAAGATTTTCTACCAAAATGTCCTCCACAAGATCCCAAATGAGCCTCTTGTAAAGCTACAAGAATCTCAATTTTGTTAAGAAGTTGTAATAGAATACTATTGCAAGAGCACCTATAAAGAACATTATCAAGAATGATGTATCTTGTAGAAAATTTATAAATTTGAGCTCTAGGGTTTCTTGTTGCAGATTTAGGAAAAGTATCATCTTGCAAATAATGAAAGATGTGTGAATACGATTCATTTGAATTAAGGCTAAAGAAAAAAGAGTCATTACTAGAAATTTCAGAGATAGATGGACTCACAAGATTATGCATACTAAACTGATAGCTATCGATATTGTCCTCTAAAGAAATAACACAAGCCACACATGCCATAACATCTACTTGTCTATTATCCTTACAAGGTAAAGATGAGATAGAATAAGAAGAAAATTTATCAAGTAAACTTAAGGTAAGATCACGATATTGAGTCAACGTAGAATTATTGGCTTGATATGCTCCATTAATTTGTTGCATGATCAATTGTGAATCTCCAAAGATATGTTTTTTGTTCACCTTAATGGATAAAGCAAATTTCAATCCAGTGATAAGGGCTTCATATTCCGTAATATTATTAGTACACAGAAAATTAAGGTGAGATGACAAAGGGATCAGTTTCTTTGAAGGAGATACCAAGATAACATGAGCATTCAAGCCATTTTTACATTTAGTTCCATCAAAATATAGCTCCCATATATCATTAGTGTCAATAGGAAAGAAAAATTCATCAGGGAAAGTTATAGGATTAGAAGTTGTAGTTGGTGAAGAAGCGCCAATGAAAAGATCAATCAAATCTTGTCCTTTGACTACCTTTTGAGAAAGAAACTTAGAAAAAAATTCACTCACCATCATAACCCATTTGGAAAAGCATCTTGAAAGATCAATTTTTTAGAAAATATTTTTTAAAGCATCAAATTTTATGATGACATTGATTTCAACATTAAGAAGATAATGTCTAAGTTTATGACAAGTAAAAAATAGAGAAAGACATTAATTCACTATTGGAGTATATTAGGTTTCGTAATCTACCAAAGTATGACTCATGTAATACAATGGTCATTCTTTCCCATTTTGATCATGTTGAGCTAAGACAACGAACAAAGAATTAGGAGAAGAAAAAGTATATAAGAAGAATGGTTGATATGGTTGAGAAGTTTGTAAGATAGGAGGACTAGAAAGACACTGTTTGAATTTATTGAATGCCTTATGACACTCATCATTCCATCAAAAAGTAGTATCTTTCTTCAGAAAAGCGGTGAAGGGAATTGTACGATCCACCAATTGTGATACTTTTTGTCAAATAGTTTGTATTTTCCCTTAAATTATGAAGTTGTGATATATTTCTAGGAGGTGGTAGATTGATAATGGCATACTATTTTCAGTATCCACTTCAATACTTCTATTTGAAATTATGAAACCAAGGAGTTTTCCAATATCCACACAAAAGAAGATTTCTGAGGATTCAAGCACATGTTGTATTTGTGAATTCATTCAAAGATATTTCTAAGAACAATAACATTATCCTTTGAGTAATGGAATTGGAAATAATATCATCTACATAATCTTCTATAATCTTATGAATATAGTCACGAACGATAAGTGTCATAGCACGCTGATAGGTAGCACCAAAAATTTTCAATCCGAAGGGCGTGCCAACCCAATAAAAGGTTTCCTAAGAAGTGATAAAAATAGTTTTAATGATCTTGAGGGAGAATAGAGATTTGGTTATAGCCAAAAAATCCATCCATAAAGGATAATAATGCATTTCCTACTTTGGAATCCACAATCATATCAATGTTTAGAAGAAGGAAATCATCTTTCAAAGAATCTTAATTTAGGTCTCAAAAATCTGTGCACATTCAAATTTTATGCTCACCCTTGGATACAATTACAATGTTTGAGATCCAAGGAGAATAATTGATAGAGCGAATGAAACCAACATCAAGAAGTTTTTCAATTTCTTTTTTCATGAGCAAAGTAATTTTTGGATTCATCTTGCAAATTTCTTATTTTATTAACTTTGCTTAGGAAGAAGGATAATATTATGTGCAACAATTTTAGGGTCAATAATAGGCATATCTGAATAAGCCCAAGAAAAGACATCAGGAAATTCAAGAAGAAGAGAAGTAGGCTCTTTTTTGTTAATCCTCATCTGGACATTTTCCAATCTTGATCACTTTTTCTGCATTATAAGAATCCATTTTCACATCAATGGTGTCAGTAATCAAAATATTTCTTTGTTGAGATACATCCATAGGCAAAGGGAATTCATGTATTTTCTCAAAAGTGACTTCTTTTCCAAAGTATACTTTAACATTTAATTAATAAGGAGATCCCTGATTGTGATGATAGTGAGCGAGTTCATCACATGACCTGAACAATTCAACTAAAGCATCATTACTACTAAAAGTATCAAAAGAAATCTTAGCATCAAAATCAATAAGATGAGGATTCAAAAGTTTCAAAGGTGCTAAAGATACAATATTGACATTGAGAGAAAATTGTTGTGGGTTCTTATAAGAATCAAATCCTAATCCAAAATAATGTCCAGTCCTTGCATTTCCTAAAAGCACTTGTATTCCTTGTTCATGTTTTCCACATCCATTCCCACTGGATCCCTATCTTTCTAATAAATATTGATAACTAGGACCATAAAGAGAAGCCATATCAAAAAGGGTCAATGGATCCTCACAAATCACTATGTCATAACAATCAAGCTTAATAGTTTTTAAGGTTTCATTAGGATTAGAAGAAACAACACAATTGTTACTAAGCTCAGCAGAAAGAGACGTTATGTTAGAATATTGATTAGATTTAAGTTGTTCAGGTTAGTATGTTGGGACTTTGTATTCTCCAACATAAGTTGATGTCATGTATAAGGATCCCAATCCTCATCCAAAAGGACACTAGTAGGAGAAGGATCATCCTTAGGTTCCACATCTAATTCTTTTTTTTTTTATCTTCAATGGACACAAGTTTAATATTTGATTTAGTATGAAATTAACTATTCAGTCTATCATCCTCAACAAGTGTGTACATCAAGCTGTTATATATAAACTTTAATTTACAATGGAGAGTTGAAGGAACAACCTGCATAACATGTAGCTATGGTCATCCCAAAAGAATATTATGGTTAAGGGGCCTAAGCATCACATGAATAGGAGTAGATAAGATAACTGAACCTACCTTAATAGGCAATGTGATAATACCCAATATTTTCTTAGCAACATTATAAAAGGCACGAATATGAATAGAATCAGGTTTAATAGTTGAAACATCATCTTTGATTTCATGTAACATGTCAATGCTACAAACATTTAATCCATACCCATTATCAATTAAGGTCCTACAAATGAGATTACTATTGAAAAGGACATCCACCATAAGGGCATCATGTTGATCTTGAACTTATTTAGAAGGGAAATATCTTGAGTAAACACAATTTGAGCCTAGGGAGTAGTAGCATGCATACATTCCAAAAATAAATTAATTTTGTCCTACATAGGTGGTGGAGATAGAAGAGTGGTTAAAGCTTTTTACAGGGATTCATGATATTTAGGAGAAGTTTGAAGAAGTTTCCAAAGATAAATCTTAGCAGGAGTCACACAAAGTTGTTCTACTAAATCATACTCCTTTCCAAGATTGGGAGGTAAGCGTGGTGCTAGAGGAAGCACTGATTGAGAAGGGGGAAGAGAAGTAGGAAAAAATAGATTAGTAGGTTGAGGATTTTATCTTGTGCGATAAGTATGAGACACCACATGATAATATTTAATAAACTCCAAAGGACTCTTTGATTTTCCTTTTACAGTTATGATTGGTTTATTCAGATTTTGAAGATAATGTGGTTGATTATATCTTGTAATCATAATCACAGGTGGTAAAATTTTGAGGATACATTTTTTGATTATATCCCTTAAAAGTAATAATAGGTTTGGTGGTTATTGGGGGTTTTTCCTGAGAAAGATGAAAAACTACTTTGGGTTTCTCAATGTTGTAAATATAGTCACTCAAAGGAAGCAATCTAATCTAATTTTGGTAAAAGTTTTGTTTAGGAGACGCAGAGGAAGATTGAGTAGAGATGTAATTATCAAGGGCTTCACCCGACATAACATAACCTTCACTACTATATGAATCATGGAGGTCCTTAACATTGTGACTGCCAAATATGTCATTCAAAAACTCCTGAATAAAGAAATCATACATGTTGGAAACAAGCTATGACTAAAGACAAATGAATGAATTTTTTGTATTTTCCAAAATATGAAAGAAATGCTAAAAGAAAAAGACAACAATTTTTTTGGTTTTATGATTTACAGAAATAGTAGATCTAACTAACCATTGAAATGATGTATGCATAAAATGTAAATCGTAGATATCTAGACTAAAAAAATTCATAAGAAGTAGATTTAAGCACCAAATCATAATTTTCTTGTTCTTTTAGAATTGAAAACAAACACATGCAAAATATAACTATCCACAACAAAAGGTATGATGCATGAAAGGGTTGGGTTCACCAAAATGTATAATGAAAAAGTAGGATGCAATATTATAGGGGTATTACATCCAAAAGCCCTAACATACATTGGAATACAAATCCACCTCAAAGTGAATTTGAGTAGCACAACCAAGAGAGTAAGAGCGCCAATGAGAGATCTACACCTAGTAGGGATTTGATTCCTTAGTGACAATGACAAGGAAATAAAATGTAAATTTACTGTCCTAAAAAGTAATCACCCTTATTAGGTGATTATTGGGGTATGTTTGGGTTCCCACATTGATTTTATATATTTTTATCCCTTTTGCACCCTTCAAATTAATGTTATTTGTTTACAACTTGAGGATGGCTCTAAATTATATGCATGATTTCCCATTTTCCATCTATTCACATGATTCACCTTCAATCTATGTCCTTTTACATGCTTTTTACATTTTAGGATTTGTCCTGATTTCTTGATAGACTAAGGCTTTGAGATCTCATTCTTGGCACACAACCCTAGGTCTCAGAAAAATGAAAATATTTGCTTGGAAAAGACCGACATAAGTTGGCCTTGTCCTAGAATAGGTCGACCTAAGTCAGCCTTGTCTTGGACTAGGTCAACCTAAGTTAGCCTTGTCCTAAGGATTTTATATTTAGTGGGCCTCGAGCCTGATGCATGGTTTTTTCTCCTAGGTACTTAATTAGGACTGGCCTTGCAAAATATAATCCCCAAAATATGTATAAAAGGAGACCTCTTCTTCTCATTTTCATCTGTCAACTATTCTGAAAGCTATCCACAACTACATGAAATATATTGTGCCTTCAAAAAATCCAAATTCAAGCAACCATCCATTTGAAGGCATCCATTATCAAGAATCCAAGCCCGTCAAGCATTAAAGTTTAAGGAGGCCATCAAGCATTTTGAGTCTTCTTCTTCTTCTCTTTCTTCCTAAATCGAACATTGTGGAAAACTACAACATTCATCATTAAAGGGTTTGGTTTCATGATTTCCTATTGGGTTTGTTTGTGGAGTCCAAGTTATTGCATCAACACTTGTGATAATCTCCAAAGAGGCATTGCATCATTGAGGTATAAGGTGATTTGTGTTTCAGATCTTGATTACATATCATTATGCAACTTCAATTTCATTTTATGGTTAATTCCTATGCAAGGGCTTGACCAAGGCAAACACCTTTCCATAAAAAATTTCCCCTTATTTCTTGTGTGCAGGAGTAGGTGGCATAGCCTCAGATCCATATTTTTAGAGTTACAAAACCAATGACATGTCCTCTATAGATTTCATCAGTTTTTTCAGTCTCAAGGACAAGACCAAATTTATTGGACAAGGTTGATTTGAGTTAGGATAGTCCTGGGAATATGCAAACTTCATAGTTAGAAGACATAGGTAAAAAGGTTCCAGATCCAGATTAGTTTCTAATTCTGACAGTTCTGTGACAGTCAATTCCAGATTTGAAGATTGTTCCTCCTCTCCTAGCCTCAAAGTGAGTTCATTATTCTTCTTTTCATCTTGCATCTACTTTTATACATCAAATTTAATATCACATCTTACTAGTAATTATTTCCTTTATCATAGCATAAGCTTCTTTCATATTTCTACATATAATAATCACACTTTATTCTTAAGGAATACCCAAATCCCCCTTTTACCTAGATCTTCCATTAGCACCCCTTCATCCTTTTTGGGTTTTCCTAATTAGATTGGTTCAAGGGTGGGTTTGTATTCCAATGCAAAGAATGATTTGGTGAGTGATCTACATCCTAGCATTTCTCACCATTTTATATTGTACAATAAATAACATATTTGATCTATGAAAGTAAGTGCAAGGAAAAAGAGGTAAGAACAAGTGCACTTGGAAATAGAATGAAGAAAAATGTACTTTGGATGTAAATTTACTGATTGTTAGTCTTAGATCCTACTGTAACTTTTGATCTGGAAAACTAGGATATGTAATATCCCGCACCTAAAATTTCACTAAAATTTGTGAGGGACAAGTCGATGAGTTGACTTGTCCTTGAAAATTCAACTTGTTCTTGTACTTTTCTGCTCAAAATTTTAGGGATGCTCTATCTTTGTGTCTAGAAGGGTTCTTTGAATTTACAGGTGGATCCAAGGTTGTTTAAACTTGCAAATATGAGAAATTTTGTGTGTGGCAATATAGGGGTTTTCCTTGGTCAAACCCCCATTTTGGTGACTCTCATGTCCACAGCTAGTCATTATGACAGATGTATTGTGTAGTGCTCATGAATCTAGAGTATGTCTAAATTTCTAATGATCTGAAATGCATATGAAAATGCCTAGATGTAACCCTATGTTTGATAGAGTGACATTCTAGAATGTAAATGCAATCAATGTATGATTGAGTGCATGCAAATAATCATAGATTTGAAATGTAAACATGTAAACATGAAGCACCAATGCATAGATCTAAAAATAATAAGGAATCATACTGGTGCAGAGCACCCTAGGGTTTTTCGCTCCAAGCCCTAGTAATGGTCAGAGTTATCATGGAGCAGATCACGGTTATCCAAAACCATAACAGTCCTTAACTCCTAGCGCAAGAACGGGCCAGTGACATTGTGCTTGTCGCAAAGTCATAGATGCTCAGCGGTCAACATAAAACATTGTATTGAAAAGTCAAAAGGAAACTGGCGGTTAACAAGAAACAGCTGCGAGAAGGCGATAAGAGTGAATCGCGAAGTCGGCGGTTTAACGGCGGTTAGTGTGAAACCGGTGCGACAACGCGATGATAATGTATCGCAAGCGCGTGAGTTGATGGGCGGTTAGTGTGAAACAGGTGCGACGGTGCGATGACAAGTATCGCAAAGTCACAGAATGATCGGCGGTTAAGTCAATAAGTGTGCGAGTGAGCGACAACCAATGTATCACGTGATCGCGGAGAACAGACAGTTAGTTTTCTAAGTGTTGCGAGTGCGCGACTGCAATGTATCGCAAGGTCGCAGAACAAAAGGTAGCTCATTTAGAAGTGTTGCGAGTGCGCGACTACAATGCATCGCAGGGTCATAGGCTAATCGGCAGCTCGTGTCAAAGGGGTGCGAGAGTGCGACAAACATACATCGCGTGATCGCAGAGAAAATGGCAGCTCGGTTGTAAGCGTTGTGAGAGCGCGACGACAATGAATTGCAAGGTTGCCAGTAAAGGCATGCATAGTTGTTATGACTCGCGACTATGCGATTAAACATCCAGAGTAAGGTAAATGTCTGATCGAGCTGAGAAAGAGTTGTGATACCGCGACAAGATGGAAGTTGAAAAGTCATATACGAAAAAAATGAAAGAGAATGCCATGGAGGAAAACATTGTCCACGTCGACAACCATGCAGAGGATGATATCGATGATAGTTATAGGAGGAAGATGAAGAGCCGAGGTAGTTAGGATCCTCAGGCAGACAGGTAACCTAAAAATGGTTACGAATCAAGAAGAGGCCGAATATATAATCAAGGAAGAAAACTTGTACGGGTTGTTGAGAGAAGTTGGAGATTGAGGAGACTAGCATAGAAGATTTGAGTTTACATTGTAATTTTCTGGTTTTCAATAAAGAATAGTTTCCTGTGTTTTCTGTGTGTGCTTCCATTGTGTGCAGACTTCTGTAGAGTAGGATTTTGAATTCAACCAAGTCTCATGGATGCTTTTTGACTCTTATAATCCATCCTATGGAGTGTGACCATCAAGAAGCATCCCTCATGTATTTTTATTCTGTTTTTATGTTTGGGATTGAGAAGAGGCTAGTCAAAATTGTAGAAAAGTCCTAGGCGAGCTGAATGGTCCGGCTAGAGAACTTGTAGGAGAGAGAGATAGAAGGAGAAGGTGCATGACTGACCTTATTCAGTCATGGAGAGTAAGATAAGATGAAGAGTGAAGCATTTCGGT
>MU224169.1:1923912-1943292 GCA_018584345.1 Thuja plicata | reverse complement strand
TCAAACCAAATATTTCCCACCCGTGCAAGTGATTGCCTCATTTTCTGTGCACTGACCCAGCCAATGAAATCATGCCACGTCGATCGGCCCGTCTTGTCAGGTCATCCCATCATTATTGATCCCGCCGACAGTCTGTTTGAGCTACTTTGAACTACTTTGAACCGGAGTTCAAAGGGGTTCAAAGAGGTTCAACCTCTCTGAAGAGGAAAAATGCCGCGTGCTTTCCTGCATAACACATCGTTAGTAATAAAAGACTTAGGCCACTTTTGAACTCCTTTGAACTACTTCGAACCGGAGTTCGAAGAGGTTCAAAGTGATTCAAATGACTTGAAAGGATATGTTAGTGGTTTAAAACAGACCGAACTGATACAAGCGACGTTGAAAGCTTAGATTTGACAGACTCAAATGTGCAAAGGCTCTTGGAAGGACCAACAAGGTGGAAAAAAGAATAGAGTGAAGCTTTGACCAATGAAGATACAGGAACTTGGAAAGTTCAAAATAATGCGACTCTTACTCATCCAACATTAACATAGGTCCACTTCTAGGGGCATGGGTCTAATTGGAATTTAATTCTCCTATGTCGGCCTCGTTAGAAGATTGTGCCCTAGTTTCATATAAAAGGAAGCCTTTCTCTCTCATTTTCTCTAACCATCAACCAATTAAGAAAAGGTGATCAAGAAAAAAGTTTAAGCATCCATTGTTCTACATGTTTCCAAGCTTTCAAGGTGATCAAGTCTTCCTCTCAAGCATTCAAGTTCTCCATTGAAGATCAAGGATTCAAGCTTTCAAGCCTTTGAAGGGATTTGGTTCAAACATTCAAGATTTATCATTCAAACCCTAGATCTAGCCATCATGATGGTGTGATCTTCCTTCATGATCCTTTGTGCATCCTCAAGACTCTTTCATCATCTCTTCAAGGTGGATTCCAATCATACAATCATGGAGTTTTATGGTTTCTAAAGTCCATGCTTTCATATTTACATATTTGTCTACATTTGAATTACATTGGCATATCTATTCAATATCATAGCTTCATTCTTAGATTCAATTGTACTACTTGCTAGCATTCTATATTTTATTGATTTCAAGGTTAATTCCTAAATCTAGGTTTGACTAAGAAAAACCCATCCCCCCCAACAAACAAACCACTTTTTCTCTTAGGTATAGGTTTGGGACTATAGATTTGGACATAGATCTGGATACCCTTTTCGGCTTTCTTTGGGACTCCGCGAACAGATTCTCTGTCGGACATGTGTAGGTCAGGGTCGACATTATTGGGTCAAGGTTGACATTTGTGGGTCAAGGTCGACCTTTTTCATAAGACGACATCGGATTGGAAAAATATTTCTGGGTTTTTTTTCGTCTCTACATTCCGGTTCCAGATCATACTTCAATTTTTCCAGAAACAGAGTAGAGACCTCAGAAAATAGCATTCTTTGATATGCAATTCTTTAAGGTTAGTACATTTCTCCTATTTCTTCAAATTACTCTCATAGCTCTTATCTATATATTCAATTAACAGAATTTAAGATCTCCTTCTTTACTCTCTTTTCCAAATAGTTGATTCATTTGTGCATTATCCTTTCTTTTGGGTTGATCAACTTGGATCTCCCCTTTGTGCATTTGGGAATATAAAAGGGGCATCTTATCTTCCCCTTAATCACAATTGCAATATACAATCAATCAAATTCAATTAAATGTAAAGTAGGGTCAAGGAAATTAACATACTCTAAGTAAATCAAACAACAATTAATAAACAATCTCCTTTACCCTTTTCCTTCCTTTACACCTTTGTTACCTTGGGTTAATTTCATGTTTTAAGTAATTTATTTTATTTTATCCTTACTTTCACTTTAGATAAAGATTAGTTATTTTTCTCTCTTAAAAGAATAATTAGTAATTACCTTTATTTAATCCAAGGATGAAGTGGATCTAATTACACATAATAGTTAATCCCTTCATTATAATTAAAAGGGCATATAAATAAATAAATACATAAACACTCACATGAAAACATTTATCTAAATATATTAATATATACATATATATAGACATATGAATATGTGTGCACCCATATGCCCATTTGTATATATATTCATGTAAATATTATTATAAACCATGCATTAATGAATACCTTTGAAAAGATTATTATCATGCATTTAAATCCATAATACAATCATATTATTACTAACAGATAGCCCAAAATAATTTTCACCTAGTCCTAGGGACTACAAGGAATATCCATAATAATCAACTTAAAACACCAAGCTTACATAATCAGACATCAACCCACAACTAAAGGACAAATCCAAAAGCACCCAACCCAGGAACAAGTATCAGGGATAGGCATAATCTTGCGGGACCTGGTACTGTCTCCGTAACAACTACAATGATCGAGGATTTTGGGGCACACTCAAACCTGTGAAGCCAGGTGAAGTCGATGCCTAGTACCTACAAGCCTGCTTCACCGAGAAGAAATACATGTGCATTTATGTACATATTAAATAGGACATTGCAGAGAAATGATCGAGATTGATACATCGTGTGGACCTCATCCATGTGAGTAACTACGACTTCGTGTTGAATCATGAAAACACATAATGTATATAGGCACACACAAACACACACAAGGAATGTAACATGAGGGTTAGAATCTTGAGCATTGGGTTAGTCAATAATCTCTACCAATAATAATTCACCATAATCATAATAAATATCCTAAAGTATTAAGTGACATACAAGATTCATCGAAAGTAACTTTAATAGAAGAATATATCTATATCCATCCAGCACATATCACATAACATCCTAACTGTGTTCAGAAAGGCATTGAAGGTCCTTTATACATACATGGAGACAAAAACATACATAAATGATACCTTCAGACAATATGTCTGATATTAGAATTCTTAGGTACAAGCCGATGAAATCATTATAAACAACTTACAGGAAAACAAGTATTAATCTATAAGGAAACATCTAAATATCTTACTTCATTCAAAAAATTGTATTAGGGTTAGAGGGGTATTATAGGAAATTCTTTCTATGATCACATCTTGTTTCATTCTATCTTGGGAAAGATATCTTAAGATTGGTCTAGGCCTATTCTATTCTTCAGTTTCCCAGTTGGTCTTGGTATTTTTTGATCATTTACTGATCTTCCAGCTGGAATCTCCATGTGTGATCATGCCAACTCGTTATTATGGTTGAGGTCAACCTTATTGTATTATCACATATCTCAATTCTTGCATTGGAGGTTGTTCTTAATGGTTTTGGGTCCTAACCTAATTGTGTAACACATTTTCTTCTTCTTAAAATATGCGATCTTTTCTGGCCAACTTGTGGGTTGCGGTCTTGTATATATTTGTAGTCTTAGGGTCTTTAGAGGGAGATCTTTTCAGTAGGTAGCTTTGAGAGGTTAATATCTAGTATGAATATGCTTTTATGATTGTATCAGGCATGTGTGCCTTAGAATGTAACCTGGCATGTAAGATGTAAATCTTGAGCTGATGATAATATGAAGGCCTGCGAGGCATGTTTATTGTTAATTTATGAACTGTTATGGATTGTTTCTGTTGTGTTGAATATTGCTGCATGTTTGGACTATCTGCATCGGAGAATTATTTCATGAATGCATCACAAAATGACTAAGAAAAATGAAAAGTCACTGAATGCGTAGCCCCCATGATTTATTAAGAGAAAACATGCCAAGGAGAGATAAAATGTCCCAAAAAATCAATGTTATAGTATGCTCCCCTAGTCAAAAGGCCATAGGTTCTTGTTTTGAGAAATGTAAATCTGCAAATAATACAGTTTATTTCCTTGCCTATTGAACAAATTCCAATATTTCAAACCTCTTTTCTTTTGCAAGCCTCTTAGGTTTTATAGAATAACCCTTGGTTAGTATGATCACATAATGATTACAATTTTATTATAATTTATCGTCATACAAAAAAATATAGTACAAATCACTCAATTCCTTGTGTTGAGGGTGAATGTATTCCTCATATTAGTTAATCGCAGCATGCCTGCCAGTTGGGATCGAAAGAAAAACCGCGGTGGCTTGATTAGAGATACCATGATTTCATGGGCCAATCTAAATGGCGTGGAGAGCAAAAATGTATATAATTTTGTTAGTGGTATAATTCCTCACGAGAAATAATATTCCCCAAGTATGTGTGGACAGGCCTCGTTAGATCGTGGGTGTCTAGGAGGACATGTGGCGGGTTGGCGAAACTTTGAGAGGGTGTATCCTTTGTGAAGCGGCTAGAAACTCTGACGTGCTGACACATATTAGTTGGGGTTGGTGACCTTGGTGTTGTGGACACGCTCTACGTGATCATTTGACTTGAGGGTGAGCATGATGGTGTTTTATGACCAACGATGTAGAAGGAGTCCGCATGTCTTAATAAAATTATTTCTTCATTCCCTCTCTTGATCTATGGCTATGCAATTAACCATTTAAATATTTTCTTCCTCCATTTCTTTTTCAAATAAAGGATTTTATTTTTAAGTAGATTCCTATAGAATTTATCCTCCACTAATAATACTAATATGAGTGTATAATATTTTACAAGAATTATTGCATCTATCACATATACAATGATAAGTAAAAAGGTTACAAGTGAAAATTACTCTTATTCTACAAGTGAAAATTACTCTTATTCTCATCTATTTTTCTATAGATAATAGATTTCATATGTCAAATGATTCTAAAATATTTTGATGTTATCATTTTATGGTTAAAATATTTGTTCTTGTACACACCAAACTACCATTGTATATTATTAATCATAGTGATGAGGTAGTTGATAAAATGAGAAATATCACGCTCATATTGCCTTTTGTGAGTGTGTGTGTGTATTATGCCACGTGTTTAATAGTGAAAAATGTTATAAAAGATGTATCATCAACTAATGGAATGTTATCCTCACACATAACACATTGTCTAATAAAAAATGGGATGCAATGTCATGAGGGTATCACATACCAAATTAGATTGTACATTGGAATACAAAACCTCCCTTTCCAGATAGAATCCAATTGATACAACCAAGGATAAGGGTACCAATGCAATATCTATGCTTTGAAAGGGTATTTTGTAGGATTCCTCATAGATATTTGGCAAAGAAATATAAATGTAAATGATGGATATGATCTATGAAGGTAAGTAAAAGGAGAGGAAAAAGAACAAGTTCACATGGAAATGGAATGAGAAGATGGAGCTTCAAACCTGAAATTGACTGTCGCTGAAACCTTAGATCTTCCTATAACTTTGGATCTAGCAAACAGAGACCTGTAGGTCTCTATCCCTAAAATTTCTTGTAAAATTGGGAAGGATAAGTCAGGACTCAACATATACCCATGGACAAGTCAAATTCTCATTTTTTTCCTAGGCTTTTCTTCTTAGAATTTGCATGTGATAGTGGTTTTGTATCTAATAGAGGTCTCTGAATCTACAACTAAATCTAAACTTCTGAACCCATAAATCTAGTAAAAAGGTATGTGTGTAGGTGTGTGTGGCTATATAGGGGTTTTCCTTGGTCAATCCTTTGTTTTGGTGATTCCCACCTCTATGAATAGTCATTAGAATATATAGAATGTGTAGTGATCATGAATCTAGAGTATGTCTAAATTGCTAATGTGATAAGATGCATAAGAAGATGCCTAGATATAACCCTATGTGTGATAAAGTGAAAACCTAACATGTAAATGCAATCAATGTATGATTGAGTTCATGCAAATAATCATAAATTTGAAATGTAAACATGCAAACATGAAGTACTAATGCATAGATCTAAAAATAAAAATGAATCATACCCAACTATAAATGGAAAGAGTAATCCTATCTATCCTCATGATCCATTTGAAGGTCCATGATGATGTTGAAAATGATGTTTTGGATGTCTTGAATGCTTGAGGAAGAATTTAGATACTTGATGCAATCTTCAATAGAAAAACCTCGCTTCATAGGATGTGACCAAATTGGGGTCTTCACCTTGAAATTAATTTCATATATGCCAATGAGGTGTGAGAGTTGATTTTATAGTGAAGTTGGGAAACATAATTAAGTAGGCCATCTGTAGATCCAGAAACCCTGTACATGTTTCAAGATAGAACTTGACCCTAAATCTGGGCACAAGATCCCATGGATAAGTCAATCTGTCAACTTGTACCTGATGGACAAGTTGACTTGTCGACATGTTCCTTGAGAGAAAGTCTACCTCTTGACTTGTTCCACTTGGAATTTTCTCAGATTTGATAGGTGGGTCATTGTCAATCCATAGGTACAAGATTCAGAGAGTCAACTGATTTCAATGTTGGGATTGAATCCCGAGGCCATAAAAGGTGTGATATAGGGCCTAGGAGATGGAATGAATTTTGTGATTGGAGGGAAATAGAGGAGGAAACTTATAAATAAGGGTCTACCTCAATTTTGCACAAGTTTGAAGGGATTAGAGGACCCATATTTGAATTAGGTATGCATTAAGTCCAATCATGAAGTCCTAGAATGAAATCTATAATATAAATACAATAAGGAAGGTGCTAAACAATCATTAAATTGTAGAGAACATTCGGTGCTTAAAATTTAGGATGATTCATTTAGCCCCCACTTTAGAAATATATGACACTACAAGTATATGAAAGCTAAAGTACAAAGAATTAGTAAATGAAAAAGGATATATCAAAGCCCCCAGTATGTAGATCCTGCAAGAAACTGTTAGACACCACAACCTACAACACCCACATGTTAGTGAAAAAGATAAATAACCTAGGGCTTACTTAGGAAATGATGAAATTAATGGGTATCTATATGCCTCCCTATTTTGGCTTGCTATTAGGAAGGTGAAACAAGGAATCATGTATACCGCGACGAATTGTGAACGCATATTATTGACAAATGCTTATAAAAACCATTCAAGATGAAATTGAAACGTTTTGAAAAGAATTTGAAAATATAGGAAAATGAATCATGATTCCAACACCTAAAATAATGTGGAAATCAGAGCTACCTAGCTCTAGTTATGATCAATTAAGTGAGGAGATGTATTAGATGAGATAAGCATTAATAAGAATAAAAGATAAAAAGGAACTAAAAAGTACCTTTATGTTAGAATATTACCATTTTGAAAGCTCATTTTTATTGTTACCTTTTGTTTTCTCTTGTAAAGGATGACAAAAATGTCGAGAAAGAAGGCACTGGAGCCCACAAGGATCGAGGTATTGAGGCATGTCATGGAGGATGAGGCTCTACTGGATGAGAAATGTCTCGAAACAAGTGCTTTGAATTTCCTTTTATCATTTTGAATTTATATAGAAGTTGTAGAAGATCCTTTTGATGATAGGAGAGGGAGTTTGAATTAGAAACCCTAAAAAGTTGACTTGTACCAGGAAGTTGACTTGTTCCTGGAAAGTCGACTGATACCTGAAAAGTAAACTTGTACCAGGAAAATAAACTTGTTCCTATAAAGTCAACTTGTTCTTAGAGTCCAAGTCTTTCAGTTTTATGATTCAATTTGATTGAGGCATATAGTTCCTGATTTTATACTTGTTCTATTGATTTGTGACTGCAGAATCTTCCGATTATCTAGGAGCATGTCGATGCAAAGACGATGACATACTTACAAGCCTAGTTCAAGAATCTAAGACAAAAGGATGCAGATTTTCTTAAAGAGGTGGGATTGTATTGGGTGTACCATTTACCATATATGAGATATCACCGTGCCATGTTGATGGAACTCATGGAGAGGTGGGATGAGTATATATACATATTTCATCTACCAACCGGTGAGATGCCCATCACATTAGAGGGCGTGTACCATTTCCTATGACTTCTTGTCTAAGGGAGGACACTGAGATGCGTAGAGTCACGTACTGAGATAGAGACTGGGAGAGATGAGATGTACTATTTGGGCCAGTCTTCATTACATGTGCGAAGTGATCATATTTCCCTAGACGCACTATTGTATTCATTTGAGGAGATACCACTGGTTCAGAAGGTGTTGATGGGCATCGGTATATCTGTAGTGTGTTCAGATTGCAAAGGTACTACATTCCCAACACATTTAGTACATGCAGTTCAACACATGGAGATACACCGTGTTGTATATGCCTGGGGAGGGAGTATGCTTTCCCACTTGTATTATGAGTTGGGGAAGTATGTACGATATCAACGACAAAGCCTAGCAATATTTACCTTGTTACAGGTATGGATGTTTGAGAATTTCACGTGCACATGAACAACAAGATTCTCGATGGAGAAATATGGAAAATATCTACGTGCGTTTGTCTATCTATTAAACATACACTGGCAGTGGGGTGATCGGCTATATTGGAGGACTACCATCGATCGGTTGCAGGTAAATGATATCATATGGAGACTGTAGAGAGACATGCCATCCTGGATAGACACAAACCATTAGATGAGACGCCTGCAGAGATACAAATTATTTGAGGGAAGGCACAACTATATTGTGGTTCCTTTCTATTATGACAGGGTGAGGAGACATTTTTACATTCCACAGGGCGCTCCTCCACCAGTATCAATCTATACTCATGGGAAGAGGTTTATTTAGAGGCATAGGGCCATACAGAGGCCCACACTGATGATAAAGGTAGTAGATTTAGATGGCGAGGAGGAACATGATACACCCATACCACCCACTGTTGAAGATGCAAATGTGATGAGAGATTATGTGAGATACAAAACTGTGCATGAAGTGAGACTCATTTTTATGAGGGACTACCCTACAGGAGACCCAAGGTCGTACTTTAGACCAAATCTAATGAAAGATGGAGATTAGGAGGAGGAGAATGAAGAAGAGGAGGATGATAAGAAAGAAGCGGAGAAGAGAGAGGATGAGCAACCAAGAACCATGTTAGAGTAGACACACATGGGAGAGGACCGTGGAGCGCTATGTAGATAGTAGAGGAGATGTGTACTTCTCGACCAAGGAGACGACCCCAGAGAGTCTCATCAAAGAGACTACCCCTGCAGGAGATCGCTTGTCTAGAGAGCAGAGAGAAAAACATGTCTATGCTCCCAGAAGCATCCTGGGGTAAATCCCTAGTGATTATGGCTACTGATGATATTGAATACACGACAAGAGATCTAGGTATGAAAAAATCAAAAGTTTTGAAGAAAATTACCATATGTTATTAATGTTATCGATGTTGTTGATGTTATTGTTATATTATAGTTTGGACGAGTGGATGGAGACACTTTGTGGGTGACTTTTTGAGAGATTTTTCTCTATCATCACAGATACAGTCATCTTCACAGGTCAAACATGGATCACAATGAGACCCAGGGTGACACAAGGATCTATTTGAGCCAGTGGAGGTAGAAATGCAAACGATAAAGGAGGAGCAGGATCGATTCTAGCGAGAGTTAGCAGAGAGAAAACATGAGCTATTGGAGCTACAAGGAGTGATCCATGAGATGTAGAGATTATCGAGGAGCCATTCATGGTCCACAACATCCCACAGGCCATCCTACACACTGCGACCACCATCTTCTCACCACAGACCTGAGGGGTCAGGGAGCCATCACCCTATGGATGAAAATTGATGTGATTTATATGTTTTGATATATAGGGCACATTTTAAAACAATGACACCTAACATTTTTATGTATATGGATTTATGATGTTTATGTTTTATGCATATTATTGGGTGAATTCATAATAGTGGGTTACATTGTTTTGTCAGAATTGACATTGAAATGTACATTCTGAAATAAAACTTCACTTTCAGATGCATATTGCCGTTAAACTGTTACAAATTAGAAGATGAAGTAAATTAGAGTCTTTTAGGATTTTCTTTCTAGATTATAAATATATTTTTTAAATTTGTTCGGAATTGATTTGAATCCATTTTTCTATCTCTGTTGAAAACTAGTGCGTTGCTGAAAATAACATTTTTAAAGAGCGACACTTATTCCATAGAGCATAACTTTTATTCTAAAATAGATAGAAAGTTGATTCTTTCGAATTTAGTTTTGTAACATCCATATCTAATACCTGCAATTGGTTTCATGACTTAATCCTTAGTTTGAATTTGACTTAACCATAATTTTGACATACATTCATTCCGTAGCTTGTAACTTGTCTATTTGTCCAATTTTATTTATTTTTTGATAGAAAGAAAACTTCAATACCTAGTGCATATATATTTTTCAGAATTTGTTTTCTATTGTTTACTTTTCTACAAGAACGTCGAACATAGAAGTTGATGTTTGGAAAGAAACCTACATTTGACTGATGTAAAAAACCATAAGCATAATAAACTCAAAATTTATTTAAATCATAATCATTGGAAAGTTAGTTCCGATTACTTGTGTCCTACATATGGGTTTGTAAATATTGTCCCATTTGACACCTCTGGTTAAGCTTCGAAGGCCTGAAAGCCTCAGAATTTTCTTGGCCTTTGCATAACCATGTCTATCAGGAGGTTTCGATAGAAACCACTTTCTATCGAAACCTTTTGACATTTTACTGTGGTTAAATTTCTTAACTTGGGCACTTTGGAACGAAAACATTTAATGAGTTTCGATAGAAACCTTCGTCGACTAATTTAATGTTTTTTAAGGCTATTACCAGTTTCATATAAATAAAGATTGTCTTTTTCAAATTTCTAAATGCATAATTTGAAGAATAATTCACATTAATGAGAAGGAAGACATTTGGAAGTGAAATTTTTTATTTTGTGAAATTCTAACAGAGCATTTTCAAAGAAAAGCGATGGGAAATAAAAGGACAAGGATAAATTAGACTACACAAAAGTCTTCACTTGAAACTGAACAAAGACTATGTGAACAAAGATTGGCAAGATATCATAGTAGGAAAGCGGGTACATCTCTCTCTCTCTCTCTCTCTCTCTGAACATGTGTTTTTAATTTCTACTTGGGTGAATATATGTATTTTTGATCTTTCCTCTTAAGAGTTTTTTTGTTTGTTTTGTATATGTAGCTTTTGCTGAAGAAAATGTTGGACAAGGGGTAGCCCAAGTTCAAGCAATAGACGTTGGAGAATGGTAATACCAAGGTCAAAGAAGTATATATATATATATATATATACATATATCATTTCTAGTCTCTTTCTAGTTATTTCATCGAGGTCCCCTTAAGACTCTCTCTCTCTAGTCTCTTTCTAGTTATATCATCTAGGTCCCCTTAAGACTCTCCCTCTCTCTCTCTCTAGTCTCTTTCTAGTTATTTCATCTAGGTCCTCTTAAGAATCTCTCTCTCTCTCTAGTATCTCTCTAGTTATTGAATCTTGGTCCCCTTAAGACTCTCTTTCTCTCTCTCAACTTCTTCTTAGAGAAATATGTATTTTTAGTGTTTCCTCTTAACAATTTTTTTTAAAAATTTTGTGTGCAAACCAAGTTCAAGCAACAAATGAGAATATCAATCTAGCTCAAGGGTTGAAGAGAAAAATTAATCATAAAACCATAGATCATTTAATTGAAATAGATGTGGAAAAATTGAGATACTATGCTCAACAACCTACACATACAAGGAAGAGGAAATTGACTATAATGTATAAGGAAATAATTGCTCAATTTGAGAATCTTGATACTCTTGAAAAAACCCAACTATTATCATTTTCACTTCTTAAAGATGAGTTAAAAGATCCATTATAATTGTTGGGTATAGATACAACATTGAAGAAGAGGAAATCATCTAACCTACAAAATGATATTGTTGAAAGTGTTAAGGAAGGTCTGACTTCCACTGGGAAGAAAAATAGATCCGCATATAAGTCCATTTCAAGAAGAGTGATATTGACATCTATTTTAAATAAAAACATGTCCCAAAAAAGAAAAATCTCTTCACTTTCTTCTGAGATCAGGTATAGTAGGAAGACAATATCACATTATATGAAAACGAAAATCAATTTGGATGATAGTACATTGGAAATAAGATAGGATTGAGGAAATAGTTAGGAACTTGATCACTACATTTTTGACTGATCATACTCATCCTTCATCAAATAGAAGAGATGTTATCAAACATAAGATTGGGCCTAAGAATTATTTGGTACACCCAAAACACTGTTTGCACACTAAACAACATTAATTTTATCTCTCATTTTATAATTCAAATCCCAACATAAAGATTGGGAAAACAATGTTTGACAGATTAAAGCCATATTATGTGAAGATAAACAATTCTTTTGAAACTTGTTGTTGTCCATATCATATTGAATTTTATATCTACTATCAAGGGTTTCTAAAGATGATAGAAGAAAGTAATGGTTTTCAAAATGCTCTTGTTAAACGAACAAGCCAATTCATAGCATCAATCTTATGTGACAAATAAGATGATCATGCAATAGGTGAAATAGATTGCATAAAAGGAAATTATGAGACATGTGGTAATTTGGTTAAATTTCCTTTGAGAGAGGAAGACACTAAGATGATGAGGATGGTAAAATGTAAGAGTTAAAAGTACATAAAGTATGAAACAAAAATTGGGAAAGAATCGAGAAAATTGGAATATGTAGAAGTGGAGATACCTGTTGGAACTTTTATGGAGAATTTTTGTAAATTGATTTAACCATATATATGTCATTATTTTTTTTATAATTAGAAATTATAACAATTCCAAATACTAAGAGACACTTTCCCACCTGGAGCAATTTTATCAGTTGTTGACTTTGTAGAAAATTACTCTTTTGTTCATAAAAAATAGCTTCAAAATGAATACTAGTTTAAAGAGTAGGTCACTATTATGGTCCAGGTCTCTTATCAATATGCACAATTAGATTTTCATGGTTTTGTTCAAGAACACATCAAGCTCGGGCCATTAAGAAATAGTATCACTTTTACATTAGTGATGATAAAGAACATGCCACACATTCTGTCAAACATTGCTTTAAGACATTTTTTTGATATTAAGAAAGAAAAGGCATAAAAATTGAAAAACATTTTGTATGGTTAGATGGATGTGAAACACAATTCAAATCAACAAGGCCATTTTATGCACTATGTAGATATCATCGTTACCAAAAGATATCACATATTTTGAGTTTATTTGAGAGTGGACATAGAAAGGTTGAGCATGATGGTGTAGGAGCTTGCATCAAGTGTGCTTTAAAAAAGTATCAAATAGATTATCAGGGTGTAGTCCAGAAACCTACAATTCACAAACTTTCATGAAACATTAGTTTAACATACCTTTTTCAATCAAATTTGAAATATCTAACTAGGTTAATCAACTTTGAAAGTGAAAGAAAATTAAGAGCGTGTCATGGATCTCTAGATAGAAGGAATAAACGAATGCTCTTAGCTGCAAAGCATCTTAAAGTGACAACCCCTAGAACGAGAGTTGTGCTAATAATGATGAAAATATGGATCTAAGATGAAAATGTATAAAAATTAAGATGAAATTCCCCATTCCATGCTCAAAATCTATTTAAACATGGATGAATTTTCCATTATAATGAAACTACTCAAGAATGCTTCAATGCTAAAAGCCCAATTAAATATGGATTCTTACTCTACTTGTGAATTGGTAATTTTACACTAAGACAATCCTCCTATTTATAGGAATTCCCAAGGGTAGGGGGTGAGTTTGATTAACCAATGTCAAAGTAGGGTTGAGGTCTATTAGGAATAACAGTGCACAAGACAATTGAGAGGGTGTGGGGGGGGGTGAATTAGTTGTGATATAGATTATTAAACTTTATAAACCAAAAATGCAATGCAAATGAAAACACAATAAATGCCAACACAATAACACAATACTCGTTGTCAAGGAAACCCTGTTAAAGGTAAAATCCCAGTGGGAATTAGCACCCACAAGTAATGTACTAAGAGTATAGTATCCATGTTAAAATATTTAGCCCTGTTAGGAGATTATTACAATATTACAGTACACAGTCCATGTTGGGAGACAAACCCTATTAGGAGTCAATAAAAGTAGTAGGCTCACTTCCTAGGAACACTGCCCAAATAAGGTTAAAGTCACCCTCAAGGATTCACAATCTGAACAAGTGTATATAGGAATATACAATCTAGTAAACTGTCTGATAGAAACTGTCTTTGCTTGGTCAGTTCCAATGAAGTATTCTTATCACAAAACTTAGCTCTACACCCAACAACAAAACAAGCCTCGCAAATTTCACTTCTCTTCCACTACTACATCTTTCCAAAAGAAAAGATCACTCATATATATACCATTCTACAATAATTCAATAGGTCGGCTAGTTAAGCTTTCATAATACACAAATAATTAATTAGGTCGGCCAATTAGGCTTTCCCAATATAAAAATAATTATATAACCCCTTGCTAAGATACACACAGTACCTATAACAAGTAAACATCATTTACAATCCATCAGTTATACTCCCAAATCTGCAATCCACGCTCACAATTGATATTACACACTACATGTCTGAAGTTGGCCACCAAATAGGTCTCCTCTAGAATACACACCACAAATGATGTCACCAGAATGCTCACGCCAATCGAAATCAACCCAATATTCCAAAATATGTTTATATTCCTCCAATAAGCTCACTTCATCTGAAATATCTTTGCCAGTAAGATATACCCAAAACACAGATACCTGCTCTGTTAAGAATCACAGTTACAGTCCAGAAATTAGTCTTTATCAAAACAACTATGACATCCTCAATATGTAACATAAAACAAAGAAACCTTAGGAATAAGGTCAACACACATCCTTCTTCATATGACCAACTTTGATCATTCTGAACCATCTGTATAGTGTCTGTACACTTCTGCCAGTCAAGTAACCAACCTGTCTTCTCCACATAAATATATGTTGACATCAGAGACAAAACATGAATATCAACAACACGATCAGTACCCGAAATTGATATTATCCAACAATCTCCCTATTGAGCATCATTTTTACACAAGTCAATGGCTAGGATTTTGAGATTTGATTTCCTCTTTTGAAAGACTAATGAAGTTATTCCTAAGGTTCTCCGGGGTCGGGTCACAACCTCCTTGGTTACTTAGTTGAAGATAAATGTGAATGTTCATGAGGAGGCCTTTGATGGTACATTCAAGACATCAAACTGTAAAACAAATTTAGTACTTTTTTTGGTATCTTCCAATTTATCAAAGATTCGTGTTTTAATTAAAGATGCAATGTTGTATTTTCAAGATGATTACTTTCAAAATTATGACAAAATTTAAATGAGTAGGGTAACAAGAAATGAAATAAAATTTCTGAAAATGAAATCCTAACGGACATAAACCGTTGTCAATCTTCCCTTACGAATTGAATGATGGAGATATTTTAGAACAAACCCACAAAGTATAAATCAGATGATGTCACATTCTATAATCAATGGATGAAATCATTTGGAGAGAAAATGTATTCACTCGTGCAATATTTTCAAAACTTATCAAATCATGAAGCCACCAAGACATGCGCACACACAAGACAAATTTATTGTAAAGCCCAATAGATGATCTCTTCCACACATTCGTCACAATAAGGTAGATAGATACCATCAAACTCCAATTAAAAGAAACACAGATTCGAAACACAATAAACAATTGGCTCTTTGAAAATAATGAACAAGCATACACAAATTCATCACTTTCACATAGATAGTAGAAATTTCACACCACGAATGAAGCACCAAATTGTAGATTTTATTTCTTTAGGAATCTAACCCTATTACATTGCTTTTGATTACATTATAAAGAGTTATGATCTAGAAACTCTGAATGCCAAAATTAGGGCATCAGAGGGTCTAAATTAATGAATATAAGCTAAAACTAAGACTTTGCTGAAAGGAAACTACCGCTGACTGATACTAAACAACTTGCATGGATTTTAAATCCATTTACAATCATTTTTTCCATGCAAAAGGGATCAAACACGTCAAGAAAAGAGAGAGAAAGATGGGATTTCTTTGCATGCAACTGATGTCTTCTTATTGATCTTGGATTTCTCCCTTGGAATATTCATCTGGAGCTTTCTCTACGGTGGGACCTGATAGGGGACCCTTATTTCTTAAAAAAAAACTCCAGTTGGGTACCCATCTGACCCGAAGTTCAAACTCCATGCAAAAAAGTGATCTCGCTAGAAACACTTAGAATTTTGGACCGCGACCTCTCCTCCAAGGTTTTTTAAGTGCCCTAAAAATGCTAAGTGTTGATATCTAATTCTGGAGTCTGAAGATTTTGGCCCTTTCGGAGGCCGAAAGGCCGAAAACCTACATAGGATGAAAGGCAAAAATATTTGGTGGGCCGAAAGGTTGAAGTTTTGGGGAGGCCAAAAAGCCAAAAATGTGCAAAGGCTGAAAGGCCGCAAGGCAGAACATAGCCTCTAGAGAAAATTTCTAAGGGTGGAAACTGTCATTTTCAAAATTGCTTAAGGGCTTGAGGAGTAAGTCTGGAAACACTTCTGCATGTGCAACCCAAAACCTTTGTATTATCTCCTGAACTTCTTTGTATTTTATCTCTTTCCTCTTTACCTTGTTGAACTTGTGTTCTTGCTTCTCTCTGAATATTGTCAATTTGGAAGCAAAGAACTTAATCTCCTCTTCATTTTCTAACATCACCTGCATGTATTCCTTGTAGTAGAAAAACTTTTGTAAGTCCTCTTTAGTGCTGACACCTGCCAAGTTATCTCTGAATTGTTGAACCACCTCTTTTGATGGACACATGATCTGTTTATCTTGGTCTCGATATAATTCAAGGGAAATCCACGTGAAGAAACCATCTATCTCTTTCACCCATTCCATGACCTCCTCTTATTTTCCTACTATGTAGGCCCGCCATTATTCGCAAACCTTGATTGTCTTTGTTATGTGCTTGATCTAGGTTCTGAAGTTGTCTAATTCTTCACCCTCATATATCTTCACTAAAATATAGAAGCATTGCTTCTTGATTATCTTTAGGTTCTGGAGGGCGGCTTTCCATTTGGTTATCTCAAACTCTAAGCCACCTTCGTTCTACATCAGGTTTATCAACTTTATTGCTTTAATTAAGATGACTCTGTAAGGCTTGAACACCAGTTTGACGACCTCTTCCCCATAGTGTTCAAAGTCATTTTTCCAGTCCACACTTGCTTGGATGTAGGAAGGGGTCAAAATTGTCGATAAGTATGGGGTGACCCTCTTCTCCAATATGGCCTGTAAGGAGGCCTCTAGGAAACTTGGATCAATGGGACCCACTATTTTATGAATGAACTTCTTCAAGGCCTCATTCTTCTCTGTTAAGGACTTTATGGTTTCCTTGTCCTTACTCATGAATCCTAGAGCATGCTTAAGTCCCAAAGCTGCCAATGTTTTGTTCCCTTCCATAGTAGGTTCACCCAACTCCACCTCTTCAAGTGTGTAATCTTCAAGAGTTGCTTGTGTTTGAGAAGTGCTAGCAGAAGGAATTTCTACTTGTGCCTTCTAGTGACCCCTAGTGTCTTGGGTGACATAGGATATTGTCCTAGCTAGTGTGTCGACCTCTATTTGCTGGAAGGCTTTCCCTAAATATGCCATACTTGTGTCTTCTCCCTCCTTCCCGTTAGTGTAAATCCTCTTCCAAGTTTGAATCTCCCTAGTAAACCAACTAGGTTTACTAAAGGCAGTGATTGGCTCATATGGGGAAATATGGAGGATTGACGCCAAGTTTTGTGACCCGGGGGTCAATTGCTCTTCTGATTCTTTATCTTGTTCCTCCTCTTGTTCACCTTCTCCCTCATTCACTTCTTCTTTGTGACCTTCTCCTTCTCCCCTTCCATCTCCTCCCATCTCTTCCTTTGCTACCCTATCTTTCCTATCCTTACCTTGGCCCTCATCCCCTGAAGAACTAATCAACACTTCTGTATTGAGGCCCGTCATGGCCTCCAGTATATTTTGAAAGGTGACACAACTTCTTTTCTTATTGACCCCTAAGGAGTCAGGATGAAGCACGATAGAGGAACTGAGGGTGGTGGAGTAGGTGTTGGCATTGTGAGTGGCGGAGTAGGAATAGACACAATGAGTGGTGGAATAGGAGTGGGAAGAGTGGAAGTTGAAGTAGCCAGAGTTGGCTTTAGAGTTGAGAGAGAAGGTGGTAGAGTAGGAATTGGGGGCAACTGAGAAGTTGGTGGTATGAGAATGTGTGGCAATTGAGTAGAAGTGGAACTTTATCCTACGATTTTATCCCTTATTATATTCAGAGCTGCTAAGGCATCTTGAGTTTCAGGCCCTTGGCCTGTGTTGGAGCTTATCCCTGTGACTGGCATGTTTAATGCCGGATTGGTGAACTGAGCTGGAGGTGGTGTGAGTATTACATGTGGCTAGATAAGTGTTGGATCCCCCATGTTAAATCCTATTTATGAATCAGGTGTGTCTTTTTCCTAGTCTGCAAAGCCTTCTAGGCCTTCAAAATCAGATATTTGGAATTCATCTGAACCTAAAGCATCCAGAGGATTGTCCTGCTCTTTAGGATCTTCTATGTATTTTCAAGAAGTCTCCTTTTCCTTCTCTCTTCTGAGATCTTGTCCTTTTAACCAGAGGTACATCTTCCTCTTCTTCTGGCTCCTCTTGTAAGGTCTCTAGTCATGGAGACTGTGAAGCTCTCCTCCTTTTATACATTTTCTTTCCCTTTTCGGTGGTAGGAAGAGATTGGCTATAGGTGGATGGGCCTTCATCTTGTGGGGCCTATGATGATCCCACTGGAGGATCTATTTGTCCAATCATTCTAGTTTTTGGAGCTTTGTGCCATGGATTTGAACCATACTCTACCTTACGTTCATGGCCATAAATTGTGCTTGGTTTCTATGGTGGTGCTTTCTTATACTGGGGCACTATAGACTTCTCCCTATGTTTCTTATCTAACTTCTTGGGTGGATCCATCAATGTCTTACCAAGATTGGATCCATCTTATAAGGCCTTTTGATCCATGTTTTAGTTGTTCGTAACACATGCTTAGCTCATAATTCAATGTTATCGTTCTCATCTTTATCAACTTTGGAATTTATGATGAGCTTATCATGTATTTTATTCAAAGTATAAATTTCCTCTAGCACCCTATCTAAATAATTTTCCCAAACCTTTGGGGGAATTAGGATCTTCAATGTCTCCTTTGCAAGGGTAAGGGGCATCCTGCAATAGTCCCTGATTCTGACCTCATGATCGTCTACACAGTTTACCTAGTGATCTTCAAGGTGTGGTTCATGAATATAGAATTTTCCAATAATGTGGTTGTATGTACCTATTGGGTAAAATTTGGGCCGAACTATTTTGTAAATTTGAAGTGGGAACTCATCCCACTCAAAGGCCAAGGATTTGCAAACCTTCATGTCTTGTAGAGTGTATGGGCCCAAAATAACAGGGAAGTCCCATCAATGATTCTTCTTATGCTTTATATGCTCATAGGCATCTGCGAGCTTCATGGCCATTTCTAAAGTA
>MU224169.1:1899121-1923862 GCA_018584345.1 Thuja plicata | reverse complement strand
TGCAAACCTTCATGTCTTGTAGAGTGTATGGGCCCAAAATAACAGGGAAGTCCCATCAATGATTCTTCTTATGCTTTATATGCTCATAGGCATCTGCGAGCTTCATGGCCATTTCTAAAGTAATTACACAGTCAGATGGATACCTAGGAAACTTCTTCAATTTCAAAGTAGACCCTGCCACTCGGATAAATGTGAATATCTTGAATTGTATCTAGTAGACCTCAATGACCCTCAGCTTGGTAGTTTCTTCTTTTAGCATCATCTTCGCAAAATCACCTTCAATAGATTGGATGATTGCAAAGATGAAAGTGTCGATTACTATTCTGCAATCTGGGCTATCCTCTAGCATATTTGCCTTTCTTACCAACTATGGATATACAACATGGGGCCATGCATTCTGATCATTTATGTTGCCTCTTTTGGTAAGTCTCAGATAGTCTACTCATGTGGCTAGCAAGTACACTATGCATGTACTCATATAGAATTTTGGCTTATGTCTCACCGCTATTAGTTGTTCATCCAATCTGTCACTGATAATGGTTCCCCAATCGAACTTGGACTTGCGACCTCTAATCTTCTCTATCAGGAGGATCATCCAATATTCAAGTTGCATGGACTGAGGTAGTCCATACACTTTGCTTAGTAATGTGACCACTGCCATGATGTCATCCTTCATATACCCCCTCCTGAGATCTATCTTATCCAATTTTTTTTTGCAAGAGGTTACTTGAGGTAGTTGTCATTAATGATCTCGTATGCCTCTTCACCTTTGTTCTAGAACCACCTGATGCCCTTTTTAACGAAGAAGTCATTGAACTTGTCTATGCCCTTATGGAGGTGGAAGACCTCTTCTATGATGTCTGGCCTTATGTCTAGCACCACCTGTCCCTCTTTGTTTCTAACCACTCTTTCATCTAGACTGTAATGGTTTGAAAGTGTCATAATCAGCTCAGATGAGGAGACACCCACTGGGTGGGCTGCTGCGTTAAGGAGGCTTGAAAGGACTAGTGAAGTGCATTCCTCAGATCTTCCTACTGGCTAGGATAATCTTACCAGGAACTCATCCTAGTCCATGTTTCTGATGTTGGTGTTTGTGATTTCTATGTTTTTATTTCCAATCTTTAAAGGGGGGTTATTCCCCTTGTATAGGTACTTCATTGGAGACTTTGTTTGTTGCTCAGGCATTCTTGCAAGAAAAGTGAAAGTATCAGTGTTTTATTGAATAGGGAAACTACAAAAATAGGAAAAGACTGATTAATCTAGGAAAATAGAAGTTGAAAGCTCTTCAAGTAGCTAAAAATGTAGATTTCACAATTTTGGCCTTTTCAAGCTTTTGGACACCAAAAACTGGGTTGGGGTCCGAAAGGGCCAAAAGTGTGAAAAGAACAAACGATGAGGAACAAAACATTTCAAATTTTTGGGGTGCAAAAGTTTGAACAGAATCTCGTACTCTGAAAGTCCAAAATCTGCAGATGGACAACCATGCTTCAATGATTTGGACTTGTAGGTTTTTTAGACGTTTTAGAGGTCTGAAACGCCAAAAAGGATGAAAGTGCAAGAAACACTTGGGCAATAGAAAACAAACCTGACCTATTTTTTGGCCTTTAAAGGCTTAAAATGTGTGACAAAGGTGGAGACAGAGGAAACCTAAGGGACAAATAAAAAGAAAGGGAAAGACTACCAAGACAAGAGGGAGCCTCCCCCGCAAGCCCAAGGGCACAAAAACCCTAAGGACTTAGGGGGGAGGTGCACTGGACTGGACACACACAAAAAATGTAAAACCCTAACCTAACTAGAAGAGAAAAAGAACTGGGCACTGAGAAAACCTACCTCTCAAGAGATAAGAGTGGAGGATGAAGGCAAGAGAGGCTGAAGGTGTAGAGAAAATAGCCATGAGGAGTGAGGAGGATGAAATGAAAGAGTTGTTGGAGCATGGAAGACGCAGGAGAAAGAAAATGCAAAGTGAAGAATCACTTAGGGCTCAAGCCCTTATATAGCCCATGGACGACATCACCACATTTCAGTGTTTCAGGGTCTGAAACACCAAAAGGTTCAAAGGTTTGGTCCTTTGGCATTTTTGATGTTTTTAGAGGCCGAAAACACCAAAAGGGCCGGGCTTCGGCCTTTCGATCATTTCAAAATTTTGGAGGACTCTAGGTTCTCTGAAACACTGAAAGGGAGAAATAGCCAAAAAATACTTTGGCTTTGCTCAAGAGGCCCATTCAGAGACCCACTTGCGAGGAACCGAGAAAGGGGCAGACTCAAAAAATCAAAAGACATAAAAAAATGGGGGTGCCCATGGTCACAGGACCAAAATGGGGTGTGTTTTGTGGACCCACAAAAAATAGCCCCGACAAAAGGTGGAATGACCAAGACATTTCTTCATCATCAAGAATCTTTTGGGTTGTAACTTTGTAGTGAAACAAAAACCAAGAGATGTATGTGTTGACAACCTTTCAAAGACTTTCAATTCTGACATTTCTGTTGCTCTCCTTAGTGTGTGTTCATGTGTGTTCATTCCTTAACCTTTTATTGCGGTAACTTGAACATTTGTCAGCTATCCCCAACCTTCGCCATGTAGATCAAGGCTTCCCAGAAAGATATTTGCTGCCAGTCAGGCGTCCATAGCCCCATCAAAGGTTTCTCTGAATCCAAAGTACAACCTTTCTCTACTGCCAGTCGGGCATTCATAGCCCCGATAGAGGTTGTCATAGTCACCCTAGTCTATTTTGTCTGCTAGGATATAGATTTTGCTTGAGAGTTCTGTTTTTTGGACAATTGTTCATATTTTCTCCTAGGTGCTTGAAACATAACATGCTTTGGATGTATGTTTATTCCATGTATTTAGGTCCATACTTTCTTCTTTGATTGATCCGAGCAGTGATTAGGCTGTGCCACCCAGATTTCACACTTGTGACCTCTTCGGGCCACTTTTCTTTTTGTGTGCTCTTTCTTATCTTTCTTCAGCTATTTCTTTGTTTTTCTACTTCTTCACATTCATTTGGACTTGGGTTCTAGGATCAGTGGGTACCCTAATCCACACACTAATGTTGGTCACAACTAAAAAACACTTGAGAAACCAACATTCTTGGGTGTCATCTCTTAATTTTTTTTGGTGATTAGGATGACCAAACCTTAAACATATTCATGTCTGCTAATGATAGATGTCACCACTTTGTCTTTTGGAGTGTTCTCTACGCTGTATGTTTACTTGGAGAATTTGTCTAAGAAATACCTCTACTCCCATTTAGGAACCACTTGGAATGAACCCAAGACACACTTGACTCAAATAAAAATGAGCCTTGACAAAAGGAGGAAACCAAGGATGGAGGAAAGGACTGACGATGGAGAAAACAAAAAAATGAAGGAAAGAAAAAAAATAAAAAAGAAAAAGGCTATGATACAAGGGACGGAAGGCAGTCCCACTTAGGATTTGAAGTAATGTATGAGGAATTTACCATTGAATGGAAATCGGGTCAACTCTCCATTTAAAGTGCTGATCCCAAAAGTGTTTTCTCCCAAGATCTCTGATATCTGATAAGGGCATGTCCATAATTTTTGGAATTTGGTGTGGCTGCCTGGCTTTTCTTTCTCCTTATCCCACATGAGAAAAAGGTCAGAGATCCTAAAGTCTTTAATGGTGGCTCTCTTGTCCAATCACTGCTTGACAATGGCCTGGTGTTTTGACACATGCTCCAAGGCCAATATTCTCTTCTCCTCCAGGTTGAGGAGGTTCATAGGTCTGACTTGTACTCGATCTTCACCTCCCATGTATTGGTCCATAAATATCAAGATTGGGATTTTCAAGTTCATAGGGAAGACCGGTTGCAAGCCATAAACCAATTGGTATGGGGATGTACCCAAAGCATTCTTGATCCTCACTCGGTCGGTCCACAGGGCATACTTCAGTTGTGTATGCCAATCCTGGGGATTGTCATCTAGGAGATGTTTGATCACTGTTGTCAAGTTCTTGTTGGTAGACTCTACAACTTCGTTTCCTTGTGGATAATAATTGGAAGAGAATTTGAGGATTACTTGGTTTTCAAAGGCCCATTACATGAGAGAGGTGGATGAGAAAGAGGGAGCATTATCACATACCAGATAAAATGACATTCTGAACTTGATTATGATGTGCTCCTCTAGGAACTTGGTCACTACCTCTATGGTGAAATTATTTAATGCTTGGGCCTCCATCCAGCATGTGCAGTAATTAGTAGTTGTCAGAATGAACTTGTGTCCTATAGACAAAGGGGGGTTAATCATCCCAACAGAATCTAAGCCCCATTGGGCGAACATACGTACCTCATATATCGACTGTAAGGGAATTGCCAGATTTCTCTCTCAGGTTGCATTTTTTTGGAAAGTGTGGCATGATCTTACATGTTCTCCAGTGTCTTTGAGTAATGTTGGCCAAAAATATCCTACCCTTAGGATTTGGTGAGCGGTTTCCTCGGTTGAACTGTGTCCTATTCCATATTTGTCATGATAATATTCTAGGACTTGTTTGCTTCTAGCCTATCCAGACACCTCAGGTACAAACCCTCATAATTGCATTTATACAACTGGCCATTCTTTAGCATGTAGGACCTACTTTTGATTTTCAAGGCCCTTCTCTGCGAACCATTCATCCCCTCTGGTTAGAAAGTCTGCAGTAGGTAAACTATGTCTTGATACCATATATCAGTGATTATACCTTGATCGATGTAAGTTTGGCATACTAGACGTTCTTCCACTTCGGAGATCAGTTTTGTCAAGCCTTGGCCCTTACTAGTTTCATTGGATGGATTTATAGGTCAAACTCTTGTAGGATTTCCATCCATTTCCCTCTTCGCTCTCGCAACTCATTCTGCATCAATATAGACTTCACTACTGCACCAGGGACTTCTTCACTGCTTTGACAAGAGAAAAAGACTGTTTGTCTAGGTATGGGTACCCGATCTCAGCATCTTTAAAGTGGAAACTCATGAAAGCTATGGGTCTTTCATCTTCACTTCCTTTCTTTGAGTGAGGATACCCGTGCATGAGTGCTTTGAGGTGAAAGAATATACTTTGAAAGGAATGACGTAGTCAGGGATGATGAGGACAAGAGTCGTAGTGATCATGCCTTTTATCACTTCAAAATATCTCTTTACTAGGATTGTCCACTCAATCTTGGCATCCTTTTTGAGCATGTCATTCAAGGGTTTTACTATTTCTACGAAGCCACTGATGAACTTCCTTATGATGTTGATCTTCCTGAAGAAGGATTTCAACTCTTTGCGCCTATGAGGCGGTGTCAACTTCAGAATGGGTTCCACCCTCTTGGGGTCTATGACTATCCCATCATTTAAAATGATGTGTCCCAACAACTTGCCTTCAATCACACCAAACACACATTTCTTTGGATTGAGGGAAATCCCATATTCCCTGCATCTTTGGAGGTACTTTCTAAGATCCTTCACATGATCTGCTCTTTGTTTTTAAAAGACTCTGAGATCGTCCATGTAAATGATAATGCATTTCCCAACTAGCCCTTTGAAAGCTATGTCCATGGCCCTCTGGAAAGTGGCCCCAATGTTAATTAAAGTGAAAGGCATCTGTCGATAAGTGAAGGTTCCCCATTTGGTTGTGAATGATGTTTTCAGTCTGTCCTCTTCTTGTACCATTACTTGATTGTAGCTAGAGTAACCATCCAGGAAGGACATCATTTGGGACCCATTAACTATCTGCAACACTTCGTTGAGAGACGGGAGGGGGTTATTGTCCTCTTGAGAGGATTTGTTCAAGTTCCTAAAGTCTACGCACAACCTGATCTCACTAGTCTTCTTTCTTACTGGCACCAAGTTCGCAACCCACGTAGAGTGTCTTATGGGGAATATGATTCTAGCATCCAATAGCTTCTGAAATTCCTTTTGTATCAAGGGTTCCATAGTAGGGTTGACAAGCCATTGACTTCAAAATAGTTTGGAGTCTAGCTTCAGTGGGATATTGTGCAAAATAACTAAGGTGTCGTATGTTTTTAGCTCTTCATAAATCTAGGCTATGACATCTCAGTACTCTGTAAGGAGGTGGACCATCTCATCCCTTTCCTCTTTGGTACATACTCTCCCAATGTGAACTTCTCTTGGCTCATCTTCGGTGCCAAGGTTGTAGGATTCATATTCTTTACCATCAGGTGGTATGTCTAGACATATATTCATAGCGGTAACATTGGTGTCAAAAATCATCTCTAGCTCCACCATTCCTTTGGGTATGGAATTGGTTCTTAGGTTTATGATGCCTTGATTGTCAGGGTCTTCTATGCTAACTTCTTCTTCCGCCTCTTCTTTCTCTTTATCTATGATTTGTTTCTCAAACACTCCTGCACACATGATGAACTCCAGGATGTGTTGGTCATCTTGAAAGACTTAGAAATTGGTAATGTTATTCGGGATGGCCGGGGCTATAACAAGTTCAAATGAGAACTTCTTTAGTTTAGACTTCTCCATCGGATGTAGCGAACTAGTGGACACGGCAAAAGTGTCAGCCACAATGTTCTTTCTTCATAGGATGGCCTTGACGTTGAATTCTTTGAAATCATTGATCAAGTCCGATGCCTTGTTTTGGTAGGTTGAAAGCCTCTTATAGTTGCAAGAATACTAACTAAAAACTTGATTGAAAACCAATTGTGAATCTCCTTCCACCATTAAGGCTTTTATTCCTTTCTTGTGGGCCAGGAGGAGTCCATGGACCAATGCTTTGTACTCTACAACATTGTTAGTGCACCAAAATTGCAATCTGTATGCAGTATAAAAAGAGTTACCTCTCAAATTTATGAGTTCAATCCCTGATCCTGCTCCTTGTTTTCATTTGGAGCTATCAAAGTGTAATTTCCATATCTGGTACTTCTTTGTGGGGTTTGAGCTGTCCAAAACCCTTTTAGAGAATCCCTTTGTTCGGGGATGTTTCTTCTTTCTCTGTCACTACCCAAGGAAGTTGACTCTCCTTTTTCCATCTCTTGGGTGCTTTTAGGGCCAGGGGATTTAGTATTTTCACCTTCTTTATCTTCTTGTGGTTCTCTATATCGCGGAGACACTCCATTATCTGAAGTGCTCAAGTTACTGAGCAAGTTCATTATAGGGCTTTAGGTGTCTATATCTGACCCACTGTCTTGACTTTTGGCTGGGGCATCTGTGTCGACTAAGTTATCTATTTTGACCATAGAGTCACCTTTGGTTTCCATCTCAAGGGTTTCCTTTTCTACTTCAGTTTCTCTTAGGTTTTTGACTGGTATGGAAATTTGGGTTAGCACTCGAGACAATGCATTTTGGCAATTGGAGCACATAAATTATGAGTGAATCTCTTGATTTAACTGAAAATACCCCGACAATAGAAGGATGTTACAGTCTACCTCTTTCCCCAAGTGTTGCATTCTTGTTGTTATACTGCCAATGAAGTTTTGAAAGATGTCTTCATGGATGTTGGGATCCAGTAGGCCTTGCACCGGACTATGGCTTTGTTCTTCAACCTCCCTGATCTGGAACATGAAAATGAAATCCATCCGATAGGTGCCTAGGTCAGACTCTGTGAACATGAATTCATTAGGAGATTTATATTCAATTATAATCTTCCTTAACTTAGGATTGACATCAATTTTGATTTAGTTTTTCAGTCCTTTCCATGGCAACCATAGCTGTGTGAAATCAGCGGACAACCATCCTCTCAAGCACATTGATGTACTCTTGTATCCTTGGATTAGCAACCAATTGGATATGTACGTCCTTGAGAATGAAAATCACCTTGACCTCTGTTTTGTCGAGTTGGATCACCACTATGTTTGTGGTTTCTGGAATCATTTCCAGTTTTTGATAGATAGATAGTGGCATGGTGTTGCAAGATGCTCTAGAATCAATCAGGCATTTGTGTAGGTTCTTTCTGAATATCTATAGATTGAGAAATAATGGGGGTACCTCTATCTTATCTTTGAACATTGTTGGGAAAGATTCAAAAGTGTTGACGTTAGAGGTGGTCTTTGCGTTGCAAGTCGTTGTCCCCTGTTTTGAGTGGTCTAAATATTTCAAGCGGGCTTCTCTCTGAGAAGGGAAACCTTGGAGCATCTTGAACATTGATATGTTATCCTTGGTATTTTTTATCCCTTCTACATCACTACATTTGTCATTTGACCATGTTGAGTTTATGTAACTAGCGAACGGTTTAGCGGGGATGAAGTAGGAGCATTCAGACCTCTTGGTGGTGTAGGATTATTGCTCGCTCAAGGATCTGGTGGAGCTAGTTGTTTTCTCAGAGGAATTCCATCTATCATAGGTTCCTTTTGACTTCGTAGATTTTAAGAATTTTAATGGTCATTCTGAAAGGCATGAACTTCCTAGTACTCAGGCTCATTTTCCTTTTGGAATGGGAACACAAACTCTTCTTCTCCCAAACAAGGGTCTGAATTTTCTTCATTTTTGGATTCATAAGAGTCAAAAATCATGGCATTGAATTAAATGGGTGACTCTTCTGGATCCTGGGGATACAAATTATGGGATTTGTTTCCATATCCATTATTTTTTTGGCGTGGATTTGGATCCCTGACAAAATTGGCCTCCATAGCTTCATAGGTGTTAGCATTGTTTGCTGATATACTACCATTCTTGGGTCATGTTTTTCATGGTCTATTTGGTCTTTGTTGTCCAAATGGCTTATCCTATGTATTGTTGTTACCATTGTAAGTGTTAAAACTATGATTCTGATTCTGATTCTGGGGATAAGAATTTGGACCAGCCGGTGCTCGTGGGTACCCACTTTGGTTTTGGGAAGGATTAAAATTCATCTGAGTGAGCTCATTTGTGAGTTGGGACAAGGTCTTCTTAACGACATCCAACTCAGAGGCTAAATGAGTATCGGGTTCAGGTTGGGGTACAAATCTTTGTTCTAAAAATTCTATTTTGTGAGCCTTGTAACCAGGGTAAGTGATGGATGGTGGTAGGGATACAAATGATTGTGCTAGAATTAGATTCAATAGATGTGGATGAGTGGCCAAAGCTTGACTGCTTGCTAAAAAATGGATGTGGGGCAGAAACGTTGTTAATGATGGGCATGGTTACGAAGTTCCCTTCTTGCACATCTATTTTCTGTGTGAACTTTATGGCCTCATTATACACCTTTTCCATTGTGTCTCTATCTGCAGGCATGAATCTTCTTAGAAAGATTGAGGTGAAGGGATCCATATCTTTGAGGTAAACTTGTATGCGGCTGCCTCTGGTATGGTGTAAGGAGCTTCCAACTTTTCATGCATTTTGTGGAAATGGTGATTGAACATGGCAATGGGCTCCTTAGGATCCTTTCTTGTTGTTATGAACTGGTGATATATCATAGCTGGATCCACATACAACTTGAATTTATTGATAAATTTGGTTTCAAACTCGTTCCATGCAGAGATAGATCCCCTTGGTAAATTCAGGTACCATTTGTATGCAAATTATCCTAAGGTGTATGGGAAAAGATGACAGAAAACATCTTGGTGGGAAATCTCCTTGCGGTTGTAAATTTATTTGAAGGCATAGATGTGCTCTTCTTATGTCCTTGATTCACCATATACGAAACATGTGCAAAACCTCTCTAAATTTTTAGGTAATTCATGAAGCTTCCCAACAAAATTTAATGGTGAACTTTATGTGTTGGCAAAGAAATCCATCGGACGAAGTTGTTGCATATTCTAATTTTTCACATTCTAATTTTGATTTTGGTTTATGGTTACAATCGGGAAAACAATGTGTGATTGCTGTCCAAACAGGTTCTGTGACTCAGAAGGATGGTGAGAAGAGTTTTCTCTTGTCTTCCCTTTGCCGCTGTGAGCTCTTCGATGGTGAGTGAGTTCAATGAACTCCCTTCTTTTCAAAGATAATCTAAGTACTCGCTCGAATCATTCTAGAGAAAAAGATCCACTGTTATCCACCTTTTCAGTCTTGAGGCCCTCCTTCTAGCGCCACTTCTGTTGAGCATCATTTTTACACAAGTCAACAACTAGAATTTTGAGATTTGATTTCCTCTCTTGAAAGAATAACAAAGTTATTCCCAAGGTTCTCCGAGGTCGGGTCACAACCTGCTTGGTTACTCAACTGAAGATAAATGTGAATGTTCATGAGGAGTCCTTTGCTGGTATGTTCAAGACATCAAACTGCAAAACAACTTTAGTACTTTTTTGGTAATTTCCAATTTATCAAAGATTCATGTTTTAATTAAAGATGTAATGTTGTATTTTCAAGATGATTAATTTCAAAATTATGAAAAAATTTAAATGAGAGGGTAACAAGAAATGAAATGAACTCTCTAAAAATGAAATCCTAACAAACATAAACCGTTGTCGATCTTCCCTTGCGAATTGAATGATGGAGAGATTTTGGAACAAACCCACGAAGTATAAACTAGATGATGTCGCAATTCTATACTTGATGAATACAATAGTTTGGAGAGAAAATGTATTCACTCATGCAAGATTTTCAAAACCTATCAAATCATGAAGCCACCAAGATGTGCACACACACGAGACAAATTTATCATAAAGCCAAATAGATGATCTCTTCCACACATTTGTCACAACGAGGTAGATAGATAACAAAAAATTCCAACTAAAAGAAACCTAGATTCAAAACACAATAAACAATTGGCTCTTTGAAAATAATGAACAAGCATGCACAAATTCATCACTTTCACATAGATAGCAAAAATTTCACACCATGAATGAAGCACAAAATTGTAGATTTTATTGCATTAGGAATCCGACACTATTACATTTATTTTGACTAAAATATATAGAGTTCTGATCTACAAATTTTGAATGCCAAAATTAGGGCATTAGAGGGTCTAAATTAATGAACATAAGCTAAAACTAAGAATTTTCTAAAAGGAAACTACTAGTGACTGATACTAAACAACTTGCATAGATTTTAAATCCATTTACAATCATTTGTCCATGCAAGAGGAATCAAACTCGTCAATAAAAGAGAGAGAAAGAAGATGGGGTTTCTTTGCATGCAAATGATGTCCTCTTCTTGATCTTGTATTTCTCCCTTTGAATCTTCATCTAGAGCTTTCTCTGCAGTGGGAACTGATAGGGGACCCTTAGTCCTTCAAAAACAAACTCCAGTTGGGTCCCCATCTTCTCTAGAGTTCAAAATCCATGCAAAAAAGTGATCTCACTGGAAACACCCAAAATTTTAGACTCTGACCTCTCCTCTAAAGTTTTTTAAGTGCCCGAAAAATGCTAAGTGTCAATACCAAATTCTGGAGGTCCGAAGGTTTCGACCCTTTTAGAGGCCGAAAGGCCAAAATATCTGGAGGGTCAAAAGGCAAAAGTGTTGGGGAGGCCGAAAGGCCAAAAGGCTGCAAGGTAGAACTTAGCCTCTGGAGAAAATTGCTAAGGGTGGAAACTGTCATTTTCAAAATTGCTGAAGGGCCCGAGGAGTCAGTATGGAAATATTTCTGGATGTGCATCTTGAATCCTTTGTTTTATCTCCTGAACTTCTTTTTAATTTATTTCTTTCCTCTTTACCTTGTTGACCCTTCATTCTTGCTTCTCTCTGAATATGGTCAATTCGGAAGCAAAGAACTTAATCTCCTCTTCATGTTTTGATATCACCTCCCTGATGTAGAACAAGTGTTCTAAGGAATCTTTGGTGCTGACACCTGCTAGGCTATCTCTGAATTGTTGAACCACCTCTTTTGATGGACATAGGATCTATTTATCTTGGTCCCAATATAAGTCATGGTCAATCACCAGGAAGAAACCATCTATCTCTTTTACCCATTCCATGACCTCCTCCTATTTTCCGACTTTGTAGGCCCGACATTCTTTGCAGAACTTCATTTTCTTGGTTATGCACTTGATCCAGGTTTCAGAGTTGTCTAATTCTTCACCCTCATATATCTTCACTAAAATATGGAAGCGTTGCTTCTTGATTATCTTTAGTTCCTGGAGGGCGGTTTTCCATTTGGTTATCTCAGACTGTAAGCCACCTTCATTCTCCATCAGGTCTATCAACTTTGTTGCTTAAATTAAGATGAATTTGTAAGGCTTGAACACCAGTTTGACGACCTCTTCCACGTACTGTTCAAAGTCATTTTTATAGTCCGCACTTACTTGGACAAAGGAAGGAGTCAAACCTTCCAGTAAGTCTGGGGTGGCCCTCTTCTCCAATACAGCCTATAATGAGGCTTGCGGGAAACTTAGATCAATGGGACCCACTATTTTATGAATGAACTTCTTCAAGGCCTCATTTTGGTCGGTTAAGGACTTTATGGTTTCCTTGTCCTTACTCATGAATCCTAGAGCATGCTTAAGCCCTAAAGTTGCCAATGTTTTGCTCCCTTCCCTAGTAGATTCACCCAATTCCACCTCTTCAAGTGTGTAATCTTCAGGGGTCACTTGTGTTTGAGAAGTGCTAGCAGAAGGAATTACTACATGTGCCTTCCAGCGACCCCTAGTGTCTTGGGTGACATAGGATATTGCCCTAGCTGGTATGCTGACCTCTATTTGGTGGAAGGCTTGCCTTAAAGATGCCATACTTGTGTCTTCTTCCTCTTTCTCATTACTGTAATTCCTCTTTCAAGTCTGAATCTCCCTATTAAACCAAGTAGGTTTACTAAAGGCGGTGACTAGCTCATATGGGGCAATGTGGAGGATTGACGCCAAGTTTTGTGACCCAGGGGGTCAATTTATCTTCTGAGTCTTTATCCTATTCCCCCTCCTATTAACCATCTACCTCATTCACTTCTTCTCCATGAACATATCCTTCTCCACTTCCATCTCCTCCCATCTCTTCCTCTTCTACCCTACGTTGTCCATCCTTACCTTGTCCCTCATCCCTCATAGAACTGATGAAAACATCTGTATTGAGGCCCATCATTTCCTCTAGTGTGGTTTTAGGTGACATGAATTCTATGCTTATTGACCCCCAAGGATTCAAGATGAAGCACCAAAGAGGAATTGAGGGTGGTGGAGTAGGTGTTGGAATTGTGAGTGGCGGAGTAGGAATAAACACTATGTGTGGCAGAATAGGAGAGGGAAGAGTGGAAGTTGAAGGAGCTGGAGTTGGCATTGGAGTTGGGAGAGAAGGTGGTGGAGTAGGAATTGGGGGCAGATGAGAGGTTGTTGGTATGGGAATGTGTGGTGGTGGAGTAGAAGTGGAAATTTCTCCTATGGCTTTATCCCCTGTTATATTCTGAGCTACTGGGGCATCTTGAGTTTCAGGCCCTTGGCCTGTGTTGGAGCTTATTCCTATGACTGGCATGTTTAGTACCAGATTGGTGAACTGAGCCGAAGGTGATGTGAGGATTACATACAGCTAGATAAGTGTTGGAGCTCCCATGTCAAATCATGTTGTTGAATCAAGCATGTCTTTTTCCTGGTTTGCAATGCCTTCTAGGCCTTCAAAATTAGATATTTGGAATTCATCTGAGCCTAAGGCATCCAGAGGATTGTTCTACTCTTTAGTTTCTTCTATGTGTTTCCAAGAAGTCTTCTTTTCCTTCCTCTTCTAAGATCTTTTCCTTTTGACCAAAGGTACATCTTCCTCTTCTTCTGGCTCTTCTTGTAAGGTCTCTAGTCATGGAGATGTAGAAGCTCTCCTCCTTTTATACATTTTCTTCCCCTTTTCAGTGGTAGGAGGAGATTAGACAGAGGTGGATGGGTCTTCATCTTGTGGGGCCTATGACGATCCCACTGGAGGATCTATTTGTCTATTCATTCTAGTTTTTGGAGCTTTATGCCTTCTATTTGAACCGTACTCTACCACACGTTCATGGCCATAAACTATGCTTGGTTTCTGTGGTGGTAATTTCTTATACTAGGGCACTATAGACTTCTCCCTGCATTGCTGCCTTGTTGGGTGGATCCATCAATGTCTTCACTGAGATTGGATCCATCTTATAAGGCCTTTTGATCCATGTTTTGGTTGTTTGGAGCACATGCCTAGCTCATAATTCAATGTTGTTGTTCTCATCTTTATGAACTTCTGCATTGATGATGGGCCTATCATATATTTTATCCAAAGTGTAAATTGCCTCCAACACCCTATCTGAATCATTTTCCCAAACCTTTGGGGGAATTGGGATCTTCAATGTCTCCTTTGCAAGGGTAAGGGGAATCCTACAATAGTCCCTGATTCTGACCTCATGATCATCTACACAGTTTAGCCAGTGATCTTCAAGGTGTGGTTCATAAATATAGAATTTGCCAATAATGTGGTTGTAAGTACCTACTGGATCAAATCTTGGCTAAACTATTTTGTAAAGTTGAAGTGGGCACTCATCCCACTCGAAGGCCAAGGATTTGCAGACCTTCATGTCTGGTAGAGTGTATTGGCCCAGAAGAATAGGGAAGTACCAGAAATGCTTCTTCTTATGCTTTATATGCTCATAGGCATCTACAAGTTGCCTGGCCATTTCTAAAGTAATTACCTAGCCAGATGGATACCTGGGCAACTTCTTCATTTTCAAAGTAGATCCTGCCACCTAGATATATGTGGATGTCTTGAATTGTATGTAGTAGGCCCCAATGGCCCTCACCTTGGAAACTGCTTCTTTCGACATCCTCTTCGCAAAATCACCTTCAATAGATCAGATGATTGTGAAGATGAAAGCATTGTTTACTATTCTATAATCTGGGCTATCCTCTAGCATATTTGCCTTTCTTACCAACTATGGATATACAGCATGGGGCCATGCATTTTGATCATTTATGTTTCCTCTTTTGGTAAGTCCCAGATATTTTTCCTGTGCAGCTACCAAGTACACTATGTATGTACTCATAGAATTTTGGGTTATGTTTCACCACTGTTAGCTATTCATCTAATCGATCACTGATAATGTTTCCCCAATTGAACCTAGCCTTGCGGCCTCTGATCCTCTCTATCAGGAGGATCAAAATATCCTCAAGTTGGATGGAATGAGGTAGTCCATACACTTTGATTAGTAATTTCACCTCTACCTCGATGTCATCCTTCATATACCCCCTCCTGAGATCTATCTTATCCAATTTGTTTTTCGCAAGAGGTTGGTTGAGGTAGTTGTCTTTAATGATCTTGTATGCCTCTTCACCTTTGTTCTGGAACCACATGAGGCCCTTTTCAATGAAGAAGTCATAGAACTTGTCTATGCCCTTATGGAGGTGGAAGACCTCTTCTATGATGTGTGGCATTATGTCCAGCACCACCTATCCATCTGTGTTTTTGACCACTCTCTCATATGGAATACAATGTTTTGAAAGTTTCATTATTAGCTCAAATGAGGAGACAACCCCTGGGTGGGCTACTATGTTAAGCAGGTCTAAAAGGACTAGTGAAGTGTAGTCCTCGGATCTTCCTACTGGCTGGGAGAATCTTACCAAGAACTCATCCCAGTCCACATTCCTGATGTTGTTGTCTGCGGCTTCTATGTGTTTATTTCCAATATTTGAAGGGGGGTGATTCCCATTGTACATGTTCTTCATTGGAGATGTTGTTCGTTGCTCAGACATTCCTGTGAGAAAAGTGCAAGCATCAGTGTTTATTGAAAAGGGAAACTACAAAAAGAGGAAAAGACATATTAATCTAGGAAAACATAAGTAGTAAGCTCTTCAAGTAGCCAAAAATTTAGATTTTGCACTTCTAGCCTTTTTGAGCTTTCAGACGCCGAAATTTGGGTCTGGGTCCAAAAGGGCCGAAAGTGCAAAAAGAACAAACGATGAGGAACATAACCTTTTGAAGTTTTGGGGTGCAAAAGTCTAAATAGAATCTCAGACTCTGAAAGTCCAAAATCTGCAGATGGACGACCATGCTTTGGTGATTTAGACTTGTCGATATTTTAGACATTTCAGAGGTCTAAAACAACAAAAAGGCTAAAAGCGCAAGAAGCACTTGGGCAATAGAAAACAAACCCGACCTAGTTTTTGGCCTTTTTAGAGGTCAAAAACTTGCGATAAAGGTCACGACAGAGGAAACCTAAGGGGCAAATGAAAATAAAGGGAAAGAATGCCAAGACAAGAGGGAGCCTCTCTTGCAAGCCCAAGGGTGCAAAAAACCTAAGCACTTGGGGGGGAGGTGCACTGGACTAGACACACACACAAAATGCAAAAACCTAACCTAACCAGCAGGGAAAAATAACTGGGCAGCAAGAAAACCTACCTCTTGAGAGCTAGGAGTGGAGGACAAAGGAAAGAGAGGGAAAAGGTGCAGAGAAAATAGCTACGAGGAACAAGAACGACAAAACAATGAAGTTGTAGGGAGCACAGAAGATGTAGGAGAAAGAAAATGCAAAGTGAAGAATCACTTAGGGCTCAATCCCTTACATAGCTCATGGACGAAGTCACCACCTTTTAGTGTTTTGGGTCCAAAATATCGAAAGGTTTGAAGGTTCGGTCCTTTGGCCTTTTTGATGTTTTCAGAGGCCAAAAACACTGAAAGGGCCAGGCTTCGGCCATTCAATCATTTCAGAATTTTGGAGGACTCTAGGTCCTCTAAAATGCTGAAAGGGAAAAAAGGCCAAAAAATGCTTTGGCTTGGCTCAAGAGGCCCATTCAGAGATGCACTTGCGAGGAACCAGGAAAGGGGCAAACTCAAAAAACCAAAAGACACAAAAAAAGGGCGATCCCCATGGTTAGAGGACCAAAATGGGGTGTGTGCTGTGAACCCACAACACTCCCCCTTTGGCATTGATGACAACATATGGGAAAATCCATCAACCCAAACCATCTCAAAAATACTTTCTCCTCTCAATACAATCTTCTTAATATCCTCAAACAAAATCTCCCCAAAATAGTAGGGATTTTCACATAGATTACTTCCCCCTTTGGAAAAAATGGAAAAGGGTGCCATAACTCATCTATAATCTTTTGTATATTTTTCAAATCTTCATGTCTAACAGCCAGGTGCAAGATCACCCAAATGTTCTATAGTGTTCCTTTGATCACTCCCCCTGAGGAGTAGATCCACACATCAAGTCCAGAAAATGATATAGCTCTAAAATACACTAGACTAATGCATATCTACATCAATTAATTATCACAAAGAGGGGCTCTAACCCCAAGCATTCTTCTAAGATACTCAAAAGCATCTTTTGGCAAAGGTTTTGTAAATATATTTACTATCTATTCCTTTGTGCTAATATCTGCTACCTTCTCCCTCAAGAAATGATACTTTTAATAGAAATATGTTTAGTATTTGAATGCATTACATGATTCTTTGACATATTCACTATGTTGGTGTTATCCCAATGGATAATCACTGGTTCTTAAAAAATTATTCCAATGTCCTTCAACCTTTGTTTCATCCAAACAACTTGTGTGCAATTTATTGCAGTAGCAACATACTCTAATTCAACAGTATATTGAGCAATATAGTTCTACTTCTTTCTCAACCAAGAAAACAACCTTTTCCCAAGTAAAAATTCACCACCACTAGTACTCTTTCTTTCATCCACATTTCCATCCCAATTAGCATCAGTATAAGCCTGTGAAATAAAATCATCTGATTTTTCATACCATAATCCATATTCTGTTGTTCCTTTCAAATACCTAAAAATTATTTTCACAGTAGCAAGATGTGTCTCTTTGGGATCTGCTTGATACCTTGCCACAATACCAACTACATTGGTAATATCTATTCTAGTGTGAGTTAGATATTGTAGACCGCCAATCATAGATCTATACTTTATCTGAACTACATTTTGAGTCTCATCATTACTAGTCAATTTATGTCTAGTCACCATAGGTGTTCCAACAAGTTTACAATCTTCCATTCCAAACTTCTTCAACATTTCTTAAGATACTTGGTTTGAGATATAAAAATGCCATTCCTACTCTGATTAATTTTCAAACCAAGAAAAAATTTCATTTCACCAATCATTGACATCACAAATTCATTTTCCATTTATTTAGAGAACTTCTTACTCATCTTATCATTGCCTCCAAAAATGATATCATCAACAAAAACTTCTATGATTAAGATTACATCTTCATCAGTTCTTAAATATAAATTACTGTCTGCATTACCTTTTCTGAAACCAAGACGAAGTAGATACTTGTCCAGTCTTGCATGCCATGCTCTAGGTGCTTATTTTTGTCCATACCATGCTTTCTTCATCTTACAAACCATGTCTCCATCCTCTGTCAAAGGAAAACCATTAGGTTGCTCAATGTAAACTTCTTCTTCCATATCACCATTCAAGAATGCTGATTTCACATCCATCTGATATACTTTAAAGTCATTATGTGCAACATAAGAAAGAAATAATCTCACAACTTCCAACCTAGCAACATGAGAAAATATTTCTTCACAGTCTATGCCTTCTTATTGTGAGTAGCCTTTACATCATAGCTTTATTTGCATCACCAATAATTTGATGTTCATGATGGTTCTTCTTAACATACCTTGGAGTATTTGGAGTCTCAGTAACTTCAGTCACTTCATCTTCAATTTCATTTTCAATCGTCAAAGGTTCTTCAGGTTTAGCACTGACCTCTTTCATCTCTGTAATCTGACCACAGTTATACATTCTTTCCTGAATCTAAAATTTTTCATGTATCCTCATATAGGCACTTTTAATCAACTTCCTCAGTCTCAGATTGAAACATTTATATGCTTTACTCTTAGTAGAATAACAAAGAAAAATTCCTTCATCACTTCTAGCATCAAATTTACCTATCTCATCATCTCTTTTGATATAACATTTACTTCCAGATATTCTAAAATATTTTACAGTAGGTGTAGGCTCAAATCATAATTCATAAGGAGTCATACTTATACCTTCTCTAATCTATATTCTGTTCAAGGTGTACACAATAGTGCCAACTGCTTCTCTCCAATGAACATGTGATACATTTCCTTCCATCAACATAGTCCTTGCAACATATAATATAGTTCTGTTTCTTCTCTCTGCTATCCCATTCTGTTGTGGACTTCTAGGAGATAATGTCTATATGTATATTCCATTTTCTTCATAGTAGGTATTAAATAATTTTGATCTAAACTCTCCACCTCTATCTGATCTCAAACATTTTTATCTTCAAACCAGATTCATTCTCAACTTTTGCTTTAAATAACTTAAATTTGTCAAATGTTTCAGATTTCTCTCTCAAATATGTAACCCACATCATTGTAGAAAAGTCATAAAAAAAAAGTATAAATTACATTTCACCATAATATGATCTTTTTCTTGTAGGACTGCACAAATCTGTATGCACCAGATCCAACTTTCCTTTTGCTGAACAAGATTTTCTTTTAAAACTGCTTCTAGTCCGCTTGCCCATAACACACTCTCTACACATAGTGTTAGATGGATTTAAAATTTTAGGTAGATCTCTCACAATATTAGTCATACTTGCCTTCACAATGTTATCAAAGTTAACATGAAAAAATCTTCTATGCCATAGCCAACTGTCATCAACCTTCGCAATAAAACAAGTAGCTTCAGATGTATTCAATTCAAATACATTACCTCCAAATTTAGTATAAGATGCAATCAAATCTCCTGATTTACTTCTGATAGAGCTTTTCCCATTAATGAATTTCAATTAATAACCTCTATCCACTAACTGTTCAACACTCAACAGATTATGCTTAATTCCATCAACAAGTAATACATTGTCAGTATTTGTCTTTCCATCTAGAGAAATAGATCCTACTCCAATGATAAGTTTAGGAGTATTGTCACCAAATCTAACAACACACCCATCATATCTTTTCAAACTCACAAATTTATTTTTATCTATAGCCATATGATGTGAACAACCATTGTCTATAACCCATTCAGATTTCTTTTCAACATGAGATACTAGGGATTTTTCCTCATGTATAGGTTCATCATCATTTATAGAAATAAATCCAATTTCATCATAGTCACCATCATCATCAAAAATGCCCTCACTAGAATAATGACATTCCTTGTCTTTAGGATGCTTTGATTTGTAAAACTTAGGTTTGTGCTTAGGAACCCTTGTAGGACATCTAGATGCAAAATGACCAATCTTGTTACATGAAAAACATTTCAAAGGTAATTTACCTTCAAATTTACCCTTCTCCCTCTTCTCTCTTCTAGCGATCAATTCTACCACTTCATCTAGCTTCCTTTCTTGCTCTTATATCTATTCCCATTCTTTAGCATATTATCCAAGCTCTTCTCTTAGGTCATAATTTTTGGTGCTTGCAATTCCATATAATGTCTTTTTGTTCTTATGCATAGTTGCCTTGAATGCTGACTCAACTTTAGGTAAAGTATCTCCCAATTCTGCAGCCTCAAAAGTAGTTACCTTTCCAATAAACATATCTCTAGTGAAGTTCGGTGTCAAAGGTATAATATTCTCTATAGCTTGTACTTTGGTTCTATAAATAGGTGTCAAAGATCTGAGTATCTTTACAATTACTTCTTCCTCACTGTAAGTACCTCTAGAGTTTTTAATGTTAGTAACCACTTCAGTAATTCTCTATCCATTTTCCCTAATGTTCTTTTCTTCTCTCATCTTCAGTGATTCCATCTTTGTTTTCCAGTTTTGTAGCTTTGCCTATTTTGTAAACTTGTCTCCTACATATAGTGCCTCCAATCTTGTTTATATCTCATGTGTAGAATCCACATCTTTTACTTCTATGAATTCACCTTCAGAAATTGCATTGATCAATGATTCTCATGCAACCATATTACATGAAAATAGCCTCTTTTCATCTTCATTAGCCTTCTCTAGTTCATCCCTAGTCTCTATCTTCTCATTCTTCTTTGTGATCATCTAGTAGTCAAGTCCCAAACATAGCAAATGTGTTCTCATCTTGTTCTACCAACTGTCAAATTTTTCAGGATCAAATTTCAGACTATCCTTCCTGTAGTAAGACATCTTCAAGATCACCTCAAGTTGTTAAGCTTTCTCTCTAAGGACCAGTAGCTCTGATACCAATTGTTAGGAATACGAGTCCACACAACAACTAAGAGGGGTGGTTAATCAGTTGTGATATAGATTATTAAATTTTAAACTTTATAAACCAAAAATGCAATGCAAATGATAACACAGTAAATGCCAACACAATAACACAATACTTGTTGTCGAGGAAATGATGCTAAAGGTAAAACCCCACTGGGAATTATAACCCATAGGTAATGTACTGAGAGTATAGTATCCCTTTTAAAATATTTAGCCATGTTAGGAGCTTATTACAATATTACAGTACACAATCCCTATTAGGAGACAGACCCTGTTAGGAGTCAAGAAAAGTAGTAGGCTCATTACCCAAAGAAGGTTAAAGCCACCCTCAAGGATTCACAATCCGAACAAGTGTATATCACAATATACAATCCAGTGAACTGTCTGATAGCAACTTTCTTTGCTTGGTCAGTTCCAATGAAGTATTCTTATCACAAAACTCTGCTCTACATCCAGCAGCCAAACAAGCCTCGCAACTTTCACTTGTCTTCCACTACTACATGTTTCCAAAAGAAAATATCACTCATGTTAGGATTGGATAATACTCAGAGGGGGGTGAATCAGTATTATATCTCTTAATTAAATTATTGAACCATTTATATATTAACCATAAACTTTTTTTAAAGAAAAGAACATAAGAAAATGACACAGTACTCATAACACCATATCTTGTTTTTGAGGAAACCCTAGCCAAGGGAAAAACCTGGTGGGGATGGTACCCACAAGCATGTTATAAAGCATAATGTCCCTATAAGGAGACCTAGCCCTATTAGGAGATGAATATTACATAGGACATTTCCTTGTTAAAGGAATGAAAATCTGGCTAAAGGTTCACAACACCCTGTTAGGGGCCAAATGATCTTACAACTCTTACAATATAATTTAGGTTACAAAGTGTTCTCAGTCATGAACAAAAGCAAGAAAAACTGGTGCTTAGATAGTTCCTTTAATGTTCTTCAATGATCTTTGTCATTCTCTACTTTTCTATTTGCTCAACAAATCATCCAACTGTCCACTAACCGTTCACCAACATTACAACTTCTATCTTTATAAAAAAGATCTTACATATATATCTCACAACTTTACAAAGTCGGCTCTCAATATGAATATCACAAATATTACTAAGTCGACCTTCAATACAAGATACATTTAATATAGTAAATACTAAATGCATAGTCGACGATCTTTACTATTCAATGTGGAGGTTATCAACAACCAAAATACAACTTTGATTGTCTGGAGTCCAAGCCATACTCCCTCAATCTTCACTACTATCAAACTGCTTTGTTTTGCTGCAGTCTATCTGTCTTGAATTCTGTCTAACTCACCGTAGAATCAACCAAAATAAAATCAATCTTTGGTGGAGGTCATACATACCCCATACTATCTTTCCCTAAACTCTGTTGCCCTAAATTACTAATCTCAATATTCGGCATCCAAAACACCTCTGTATCTTTGCTTCTACACTTAGTCAATTTTTGAATCACCAAAACTCATCTTTTCTGGAATCGATCTGAAACCCAGATGTATTTCCATAAATGAAAACCAAAAATTAAATCACATTTACACAAAATTGATTGCTTGCCAACAATCTCTCCCTTTGGCATTGAAGGCAACACTTAACAAAAAAAATGAATAAGTGTTCCAACAAATCTGTCTCCTCTATAATCTTCCTTTCCTTTTCCTTTTCTCTTTTCTTTTCTTCTCTATATAATTTTTTTTTTATTATATATGTATCTATATATTTTTTTCTTCTCTTCTCCCCCTTTGACAACAATGACAAAGGTGCATATACAACAGTAGGTTTTAGCTCTTACACACCAGTTTCAAAATATCCCGAAAGGAATCTTCCAAGATCTTCACTTCTGTAGTCCATATTTTGAACAAAATTTGGCTAATGTGAATTAAGCCATTAAGTGCAAATGATGTGGTCTCAGCTTCTTTCAAGTTTGTGGGCATAGATTTATCCAGTGAATCTGTCACTTTCTCCAATTCTGAGAGATGAACTTCAAGTATTGATAACTTAGGAGTGATAAAGCTTTCCAGCAAATTGAATCTTATCAATACTCTCCCTTTCTCATTATCTAATACACTGAGTTTAGCCAAAATCCTTATGAATTCTTTGTCTAACTCTATTGTGGATTGTGAAGATGTTTCACAACCATCCATCATACTATTCAGAGTTTCCCTCTCTTTGGAAATAATGTCTTCTACATTCTGAACATGCCTTATTGGATTCATGCAATAGCTAAATTTTTTGATCCCATGTCCAATGCAACTCCTTGCATTTTTCAAGAAGGTTTTCACAATGCCTAAGTCCCATGTGATAGATTTGTAGACTGCTATTAGCTTCTTCTCTGCTTTCTCCTCTACTATCTTTAATAAGTTCTAATAGTGCGCATTTAATTCATCAAGGTGATTCTCATATTTTTAATGTCATCTTTATTCTGGAAAACAATAGGTGGTGGAAGCGATTTGTTTAAAGTATCAATTTCTCTTGTGATTACTTTTTCCTTCTTGTCTCCTTTCTGTTCTGATCTTTCCTTTCCTTTGTTCAAAGTAGTAAATGCCAATTTTACTAATTCAACTTCATCCATGCTGTCAACATTTACATCACTGCTAGCCAACAATGAAATGGATGATGTGTTTACCTCTTTCTTCTCATCCTCTTTCTGATCTGTCTTCTTTTATTCTTCCTTCTTCTGATCCTCTTCCTTCTTCTGTTCTTCTTTCTCTTTGTGTTCAACCTCATCTTCCACAGAAGTATCCATATTCCCTAAAAAAGGGTCCTTTTCATCTTGAGAGGTGTCAAGAGCTACTGATACACTAGAAACATAGAAATCCAGTGGTGGATCTACTTTGCTCTTCTCACTAGATGTCTTTGTTGCTTTAGATATTTCACCCATTCCCAATTGTGTGGGTGAAGTGGTCTTAGGAGGTGAGGGATTGTTAGAAGTAGTACTCATCAGTATCTTGTCTAGTGCCTTCTGAGTTTCCTTAGTGACTTCATCATATTTCCTCGCCATGATTTTCAATAATCTCACCTTGGTCCATAATAGAGGTTTTAGTTCCTTGTAAATTCTGTCCCTTTCCTGAACTGATATCAAAGGCAACATGTTATCAATTTCTTGCTTTCTGATTGTATCATCTTCAATTTGTGCAACATGTTTTCTTATCTCCAATCTCCCATATAGGTCTATGGGTATGCTTCCTTCAATTTGTAACAGTGTCTTCTTGAAAGTAAGTAAGTGTTCTATCACAATGTCCTCAATTTTGAGTTTGTCTACTTCTTCATACCTTTTATAGTACTTATCCATTGTGACCAATTTGCCTTGTTCTAATGCTCTCTTCTCTAGCATCTTTAGGTCAGGTTTCCAAACGTGTTTTTCTGCTTTCTTCTCTTCTCCTGCTGTGCTCTATTCTTTAGGTGATGTATGCATGCTTGACCTTGTTACTCTAGAAGTGATATTTTGAGCTTGTGATGTTTACTGTTGAGGAGGAGGAGGACTGTCTACCATAATTACCTCAGGATTGGGAGGGGTTGTAGTACTTCCACTTGTTGGTCCAAGTGATCTTTCTATTATCTTTTCTTTGACTTCTTTTAGTTCCTCTTCTGTCAACCCAATTTTAACTCCGCATTCATGTACAAGATTTTCAATATTTCTCTTCCTCAGACCTCTAGTCTATTCTTCTCTCACTTTTGCTGACTTTTCCTCATAAGTCCCCATCTTTCCTCTATTGTATCAATTTAAGATGCAAGGACATGTCCTACTTGCATAGTAAGTGTTATTAATAACTGAAGGGGGTGGGGGGGGGGGGGGTTGAATCAGTGGCCTAAA
>MU224169.1:1875273-1899071 GCA_018584345.1 Thuja plicata | reverse complement strand
GGGGTGGGGGGGGGGGGGGTTGAATCAGTGGCCTAAAAAATTAATCCTTAAATCAACCCTTAAAACTTATAACCACTAATTATGTCTCAAGTTATCTTCTATCCTACAAGATGTATGCCTTGAAATACTTATATCAATTTACTACTTGTCGGATAGCTCTGTTAATCTCTTTTCTGTATGATTACTGATAAGCAATCATCTATTTACTGAAACACAGTAAATATGTAGAGTATACTGATAAATCCAGAAATGCATATGTAAAATATAAAATAGTAAAGTAATAAACCATAAACACATAACACAAGGATTTTAACATGGAAACCCTGTTAAGGGAAAAACCATTGGGATCGGTACCCCAAATTTTCACTCTTCTGAAGTGAGCTCTATTAGGAGCCAACCCTATTAAAGGTTACAAACACACTATTAGGTGTGACCTTGTTAGAGGATTTATAAATAGTTTGTCAACTAGTATCTGGCATCTAATGCTACCATCCTTGATCAAACACTTACTTGGCCTATCAATAAGTATCAGGCATATCCAATGCTACTTTTTTGATCATAATTTTTGATACTCCTTGGGCTGTATCTCAATTGTAAAAGGATTTTAAGTCCTTCTCGGTTAAGAGGCTTATATGATTCAATGGTTAAAATGAAACACTAATGATCTATTCATATATACAACTCAATTGCATATTTTGAGATCTATTGTAAGTCCATTACCTCTCTAATCAATATAATCACTTATACCTTTGCTCCATAATGGTCTGCTCTAGGATGCTTGTCTCACTGTTTGTCGGTGTCTGCAGAATCTAGCTCTTTCCTCAGCTTGTTGATTAGGACTGAATGAAGACTTTCTTCTCCTTCAGATTTTGTTTAGCATCCTTCCTCTATTTTCTTGTTCACCCCATAATTTGTAATAAATTGGGTTTGTCTCTATATAGACATGAATTCCCCTTTTCTTGGCTTTCTTGATTTTTGGCGTGTTCCACAATCTTTGCCAATAGATTTAAAGAAAAATCCTAATATATCTCAAAGAGATCTTCTTGCCAACTGGACAAATCACCTTTAAATCACTTAGTTATCTCCGACTTTATCTGGATGATTAAAACAATGATAATTATTCGGTAATTCTATCTTTAGCTTCTTAACAACTAAGCATTTTGTCCTTTTTTGAACTCTCTATTTTGTCGGTCAACACTTCGGTTAGTGATCAGTGATAACTGACTGTTCCATCGGTGTGACCTCAGTTGTCATCTGTATCTTTGTCCTAGTCTTTTCCGTTGGGCAACACTGAAATTCTTTCCGTCAGGTTACTCTATGTTTTTCTTGTTGGGAAACACTGTAGCTCTACTCATCAGTAATGTTGTGCATTAGCTCATCGGGTAACATTGTGACTCTGCTTTTTTACTCTGACCATCGCTGTATGCAACCACTTAGTAAATACTTAACTTCTATGCATTACTGATAGCATAGTCTTGATTCATCAGTTCTTTGAAGTGTTTTGAAGTATTACAATGACCATATATATTATATCAAGTTGATATCAATAATAATACAATACATTAACTGATTTAATGCCTTGCATGATCATCAACTTAATATCTTCAAACATTCAATCAGTTACATGTCATCAATAAGTACTTCAGAACTTACTTCATAACCCATGGGATAACACCATTTCTTCCTAGGTATGACTACTTCAAAGCATACACAATTAGTTTCAACCATGAAACATATTGTATCTTTGTATTTCTCAACAATGTCTTCATGTATTCTATATCTTGTCTTCATCTGTCTTTGTAGTATGTTGATCATACTAAATATTTCACTATCAACCCAAGTAGCATCCTGTCTCTTGTAGCTTTGTGAAATTAATATTCCAGTAGGTACTCCAGATTTCCAACTACTAGGATGTAAGCCAGAAAACTTGTGCTCAATATGAATGAACATATGCATTAGTAATGAACCAAATCTTAAGGTTTTCATTCTATCCTTCTTCACTAATTTCACATTCTCAAGGAATTGTTGTGCCAGAACTTCGCATAGATTATATTGTACATTATCCTTCACCATTCTCCATGCCATCATGATTACCCCAACAGATACTGAGTTAGGTCTGCTACTGTAGTAGAACTTGTACCCAAGTATCATCACAATCAATCTTACATCTTGTTGAAAGATGTCGTTTACTGTCATTGCCTGTTTATCGCATTTAGAATGATTTAGGGTTTCAAATTATTTCTTCACATGTTTCTCCATAATAGGGATGACTCTGGTGTTGTCCAATCTAGTGATTTCATGGATTATGTCACTACAAAGATTCACAGGTTGATCACCAATCTAGATAAACTGATCATGAACCCTACTTAACAATATTTTGAACCATTCATCTTCATTGAATTCACATAAATATAGAATTTTCATTATGCTCAGCTGATTAATATGTTTGTATTCTTCTCTCATGGCTCCATTATAAGTCATATACTCCATCTTAGTTGATATATCATCAATTCCCAATATGTCATACTTACAATGTATGTAAGCCCTAATATCTTCTATGTGTAACACATCATATGGGGTTTGGGAAAATTCTCCCTCTGGATCCTCTTCACATGATTTGAACAAGTGTATCTTAAACTTATAACTAGGTCAATCTGTAACATCAAAAATAATAGGTGCATCCATGGCTAGATGATGTAAATACATTTCTTCTGCTGAATTCTGAGTTTATCCTTCAATCGATCACACACGACCAATGTAGAATAATTTGAAATTTTCTGCTCTCTAATTTCCTTAGCTTTCTCTTCATCAAATGGAAAAGAGATAGGTCATCAAGTGGTGCTTTATACACGTTTAAGTTATGAATTTCACTTTCACTTAAAACTGTCCAGTTGGCTGTTAGATCTTGTGAACAAAATATATGTGTCAGATGATGTTATATTCTGATGTCTGTATCCAATGCTCTCCCTAAGGCCATGATTGGCCAATTAGGTTGATTCTATCTTGCTACCATCAAGCGAAGATCCAGTAGCCTCTAGTGACTCTCCCTAAATTGATGTCTCACTTTTTTCCTTGATCTTCCATATCTTACCACTGTTTCTATCTTCTGCCTTCTTAAAACAACTCTCAAAATCTCTCTTCAAAGCTGCATCACTCTTACCAATATCATTTCCATTCTTCTGTGAATTCATAGGAGGTGGTACTCTTCTATTGTTTGATCCATTATACCTACAAAATTTTTCTATATGTCTTGGATTATTACATTTGTAACATATAAGAGGTCTTTTTTCCTGATTGAATTTCAGCTTGTAGTACTTCGCAATGTGTCCAATGTTATTACATTTGTAGTATGTAGGTTTCACTATAGATTCTCTTCCATTGTCTTATCTATATCCTGATTGATTAGGTTTTCTGCATTCTATTTTCTTGTGCCCATATCCATTACAGTTAAAACAATAACCAGAAAAATTTCTAAAAGGGGCATTACCTTTGCAGTCTCTCTTCATGTGTCCAAATCTATTGCAGCCAAAGCATATACCTCTGAAGGGTCTGATATGCTCTTTAGGCTCTTCAATAGAAGGTTTCTCAGCATCAATCTTCTCATTTGATTTCTCTTCTTGATTCTTTGAACATTCAGCTTCATTGAAGCCAATACCAGTCATATCACCTTTAGGTTTCTGTTTGTCTCTATGTTCATCAATCAAATCACTACTGGTGTGAAGTTTTTCAATGTGTTTCTTTGCTTCAACAAGTTCACCTTTTATAATCCGATTGAATTTTTCCATTTGCAGATACTTGTTCTTGTAGTTGTCAGCCTCATTCTTCATCTGATCTAATGCACTATTTAAAGCTTCTTCAACTTTCTTCTTAGCATCCTTCTATACTTGTATTTCTTTAGCCATAGTCTCATTTTCAAGTTTCAGAGTTTCATTCTCTTCTTTTAGCTGTTTCACCTAATCTGAAATGTCTTCATCTGAATCCTCTTTTATCTAAACCACAAGATCTTGTCTTTGATTTCTGGAAAGATCAAGTTGATCTTTGAGTTTCTTTATGAATTTCTCAGCTCTTCGCATGTTGAATCTCAACTCTCCATCCTTTGATTTTTCTTTGTCAAGGTCTTCACGTGCAATATCAAAGTTTTCTTGCAAACTGTCCAAATCCATTATGATCTCCGTCAAGCTGTTAGAATTTCTCTCCAAGGGCCAAAAGCTCTGATACCAATTGTTAGGATTGGATAATACTGAGAGGGGGGGTGAATCAAGATTATAGCACTTAATTAAATTCTTCAACCATTTATATATTAACCATAAACTTGCAGTAAAGACAATAACATAAGAAAATGACACAGTACTCATAACACCATATTTTATTTTTGAGGAAACCCTGGCCAAGGGAAAGCCCCAGTGGAGATGGTACCCACAAGCATGTACTAAAGTATAATGTCCTTATAAGGAGACCTAACCCTGTTAGGAGCTGAATATTACATAGCACATTTCCTTGTTAAAGGAATAAAAACCCTGTTAAAGGTTCACAACACCCTGCTAGGGGCCAACTAAGCTTACAACTCTCAAAATATAATTTAGGTTACAAAGTGTTCTCTGTCATGAACAAAAACAAGCAACACTAGTGTTTAGATAGTTCCTTTAATGTTCTTCAATGATCTATGTCATTCTCTGCTCTACTATTCACTCAAAAACTCATCCAACTGTCCACTAACCGTTCACCAACATTATAACTTCTATCTTTATCAAAAATATCTTACATATATATCTCACAACTTTACAAAGTCGGCTCTCAATATGAATATTACAAATATTACTAAGTTGGCCTTCAATACAAGATACATTTAATATAGTAAATACTAAATGCATAGTCGGTGCTCTTGCCTAGTCAATGTGGAGGTTATCAACAACCAAAATACAACTTTGATTGTCTGGAGTTCAAGCCATACTCCCTCAATCTTTGCTACTGTCAAACTACTTTGTTTCATTGTTTTGCTGCAGTCTATTTGTCTTCAATTCTGTCTAACTCACCATAATGTATTTCTCTAAGCTCGCTTGCCCTAGATCATCGATCTCGATCTTCGGCATCTAAAACACTTCTTTATCTCTACTTCTACACTTAATCAATTTTTGATGCACAAAAACTCAACTTTTCTAGAATCGATCTGAAACCCAGATGTGTTGCCATAAATGACAACCAAAAAGTAAATCACATTTACACAAAATTGATTACTTTCCAACAACTCATATATACCCTTCTATAATAATTCATTAGGTTGGCATGTTAAGCTTTCCTAATACACAAATAATTAATTAGGTCGGCATGTTAAGCTTTCCTAATACCCAAATAATTAATTAGGTCGGCCAATTAGGATTTCCCAATATACAAATAATTATATAACCCCTTGCTAAGATACACACGGTACCTATAACAAGTAAACATAATTTACAATCTATCATTTATACTCTCAGATCCACAATCCACACTCACAATTCATATTACACACTACATGTATGAAGTCGGCCACCAAATAGGTCTCCTCCAGAATAAATGCCACAACTAATGTCACAAAAATGCTCCCGCTAGTCAAACTCAACCAAATATTCCAAAATGTGTCTATAGTCCTCCAGTAAGCTCACTTCATATGAAATATCTTCGCTAGTAAGATACAACCAAAACACAGAGACCTGCTCTGTTAAGAATCACAATTACAGTCCAGAAACCAGTCTTCATCAAAACAACTACAACATCCTAAATATGTAACATAAAGCCAAGCCACCTGAAGAATAAGGTCAACACACATACTTGTTCATATGACCAACTTCGATCATTCTGAAACACCTGTACAGTGTTCATACACTTTTGCCAGTCAAGTAACCAGTTTTTCTTCTCCACAAAAACATATGTTGACATCAATGAAAAAACATGAATATCAACAACATGATCAGTACCCAAAATTGATATCATCCAACAAGGTCAAGGTTGAGTGATGGGTTTCAAGTAGGGGGACAAGATGAAAAAATTAGTTGTGAGGATAACAAAGCCTAAATGAGTGGCTAAGATAGCAAAGCCTTGGAGTGATCCATGTGCTCTTCATCCTTTCTTCTCATTGGCTATTTGATTCTTTTTCTCCTTTGTTGAAAGTAATTAGTATTTAATTAATTCAACAACTTAATTAAATTAGCCATGTAAGGGGATTTGATGGGTTGCATTTTATTTATTTAATTGAACTATATAATTAATTGATCTAATCAATTACATAGTTTAATTAATCCAATTTAGCCTAAATTTAATTAATTAATGACTTTATTATTTAATCCATGATAATGACTTGATTTGACCCCTTTTGAATTTGGTTGACCATGTTGATTTTGGTTGACCAATTTAGGGTGTCTACAAATGCCCCTCTTTGATTCAATGTGCGAAGCGCATTGGTTCAAAGAATACCTGATGTTTGATGTCTGTTGTTGATTCAATGTTCGATATGATGTCATACTGATGATGATGCTTCGATGTGAATCCCTGATATGATGATGTCAATATGATGCCGATATGATGCTGATGTGATGCTGATGTTGTTTCTCTGATAATGTGATACCTGTGTTGTGAAAATTATTCCACTTTGATGTCCTGATGTAAAAAAATAATTTTGACATCCAATGTCCCCGATTTTAAAAAGGGCCCCGATTCACAAAACTATGCACTCTAGTGCCAGTATGTCCCCCCAGGATTAAAATTGAGATGATTTTTCAAGTATTGGAGCTAAATAAAATGATTTATTTGGATTGCTAAAATCTGATTAATGTCAGTTGTGTCGATTTAAATCCCGATACCTTGATCTGCTTTTTCTACTGATTGGATGCCCCAGAGATAATCTGGTCAAGATGATGATGGGTATGATATGCCCCCTCACGAGATCGATCTGATAAAGTGTGATGAGATGGATCTCTTGATAGATTAGAAGAAAAATTGATGATGATTGATAGATTGTTGGATAGATAGAATGATGGGTTGATTGATCTAGAATCTTGATGAAGGTTTTGGAAAAAAGTGATAGACAAAGGTTCCAATTAGGATTTGATCAAAATTAAGTGCATCTAAGATGATGGAGTATTAATAGAAAAAGATATATTTCTATGATATAGACTCAAAATTGACCTTGATTTCTTTGGTTTTGGTTGAAGTACCTGTAATATTTGATAGTGACCTTTCTGAAATCGAAGATCAATGTTGTTTTGACAACACTTGCAATTGATGTGATGTGAATGGAACAAAGATGAAAGATTTACTTGTTTCAAAAAGATGGTATATGATTGATTGATGAATGAGAGAACATGATGGATGATAAAACAATAGCTTATGGGGGGTTGGCACAGGGCCATCTATGGATATAGGTACAAGTGATGGTATGTTGATGGACAATCCTACAGAGTCAGGAGGTAGTCATGCTTAGATAATTGTGATGATATCAGACATTTGATGATGGAAATATGTACCTCCTTTGATGATGTTACCAATGGACTCTTGATGTATCTTCTTGGATGATGTACACTTGTGATGTGGAAATTTTATAGACACTTGTGATTTTAGACATTTGAGAGGCCTTGCCTCTTCCTTTTGATATTGATAATTTGACTTGGATGATTGATCCCCACTTTCCTTGAGAAATCTCATAATGATTATTAATGCAAGATTTAATCTAACATGAATGCAATATGCGAATGTAACTAAATAGTTGTCACTTTGTAGCATATTGTTATTTATGCAATTATCATCATTGAAATTTTTGGTAAATCATTTTGAAACTGGTACAACCCCCACTGGTGAAATTTCCAAACCATGATAATATGAATACCTATTTCATCAGATTCAATGTGACCATTGTCATCATTGAAGTTATAACTTATTAAAATCAATACAACCCTCACTGGTAAGATTTCCCCCATGAGAGTATGAATATTTATTTCATCGGATTCAATGTGACCATTGTCATTATTGAGGTGTTATGAATCAGTGAAATTGATACAACCCTCACTGGTGAGATTTCAAAATGATGGGGGTATGAATACTGTTTTCATCAGATTCAATGTTGCAAGTGGATCTTGGCATTAAGGTATGTATTACCTAAATGGCCTAAGTATCCTTCTGCGTAAATAGGAAAAGGTATGATCCCTATTAATATACAAATATCCTCAATGATTCTTTGATGATCATGTCATTAGATAAACTTGCATATGTCTAGGAGCCAACTTACAAGCATAAATCTAGAAAAGATCATGTCTCCATCATTACTTATCTAGTTCAAAACATCATTGATTTGCTAAAAAGACATGATATATGTTAGAAACATAAAAGAAAATGGAAAGAGATAAGGAAAAAATCCAAGAGAATGTGCAAAAGGAAGAGCTTTACCAAATAGAGAGAGAGAGAGAGAGAGAGAGAGAGAGAGAGAGAGAGATTTCTTCAATAGATCAAACACAAGTTCACCAAAATGCTCCAAGAACCAAGACAAGAACTCAAGGATTTTGAAAGGGGAAAAAACATGAAATAAACCCCTTGTGTATAATATGAATGAGGCACAAAGCCTAAAGAAGAAGAGAGAATGAGAGCTATAAGCTCAAGTTTGAGAATGTGAGAAGTGAGAAAATAGAGAAGATTATTGAGCAAGTTTGTGTAGAGGCATCTCTTAAATAGAGATGAGTGGAGGAGTTTGCATGTAACTCTCATCTTCTATGAATGCCACATTCACATTATGTGTGCGCCAAATGTGAGATTCCTTTTAAGGGGGAATATCTAATTTCCTTATTAAAGGAATTACAAAAGGGTGACATGTTCTCCTACTTGGACTAGAGGACAAATAAAAAATAGGATACCTTGGTTTATCCTTTAAATTACATATTTTACCAAGGAAAGATTAAATTCTAAAAATATAAAAATTAAGAAACATCTTTGATCTAACTTTTCTATTTGTTTGTTGATCCATTTTCTTAGAAAAAAATTCCATCCAAGGTTGATCCTTTGTTCATATTGCTTGATTTGATGTTTGGGTCTAATCTAGATATTTGAAATCATTGAAATGATCAGATGTTTCAAAATTTGAGACTTGGATTCAATTGGAAAAGTTCAAGGGTTTGATTCTTGATCTTTGATGAAGGTATGTGAAATCTTACTTGTATTTGTTCTCTGATGAGCTCCTGGAATATGAATGATGCCCCTAATTGATTTTGTCATTGATAATTGACCAAGGAAACATTCAAAAAAACCACGACGAAAACTTTAAGTACAACTGCAACTCTGAGACTTGATTCGATGTTTGGATTTGATCTAGATGTTTTAGATGTTGCATGTTGATTTTGGTTGGTAGTTTGGGTGTTTGAAAAGTGAGATTTGCAATTGATTAAAAAGTTCACCCGTCCTGATTCTTGATTCTTGGTGAAGGATTTTTTCAGTCTACTTGTGCATGTTTCAATGATGATCTCTTGAAGATCGGAGGTATGCCCCTAGTTTGGATGAAAAATTCATTTAAGATCGATGTTGGGGTGGTTATTTTTCCCACTTTTATCGGCCTAGTTTCCCCCTAGTTTTTTGCTTCTTTCTACGGGGATTTGGGGGTAGCACCCTCAAGATGGGGTCAAGGGGAAATGCCCCGCACAGCTAAAAATCAGGTGTGAAAAAATGATGATCATTTTTGAAAAAAGATTGATTTCACATGTTTTGGATGAAAAAATTCCTTTGAAATGAAAATGGATTTTTTATTTTATTTTTATTGGGATTTTTTTTAAATTGTGGATTTTGTGTTTTTTCAATATGTATAAAAATAATAATTAAAAAAAAAAAAAAAATTAAGAAAAAAAAATGAAAAAAATGAAAAAAAATTTACAAAAAATTGAAGGGAGGGGGCGAACCGCTGGGCTTGGGTGTGAGCTCACTCGTGCTGAGTGTGAGCTTGCTCGCACCGGGTCGAGCTCACTTGCATCGAGGTGAGCAAAGCTCGCACCGAGTTGCGAGCTTGGGGTTGGAGAAGATTGGAGGCACAGGGATAAAAATGGAAAGTGTGGGTTTTTTTTTTAATTATTTTTTTTTACTTTTTGAATTTGTTTTTTATTTTTTTTATTAATTTTCATTTTTAAAATTTATTTTTATGATTTTTAAAATTGTTTTTTATTTTTATTTTATTTTTGATGTTTTTATTTATGTATAATTTATTATTTTTTATTTAATTTAAATTTTTATTTTGAAATGATGATTTTTTATTTTTTATGAGTGTTTCGATCTTTTGATTTGTTTGTTCGATTTTTGTGATTTTATACGACGTTGTTGATTGATTTTTCCTTTTTTTTTTCTTTTTTTTCAATGATTTTGATTTTTTCCGTTGATGATTGATTTGATTTCCTTTAAATTTTTGAGATGAGCGCTGACTTTTTGATTGTGACTTTGATTGTTATGATTATGTTATTTTTGTTGATTGTGATGTCTCGTGTGCTGATTTTGTCAAGTTTTGAAACTTGATTTTTTAAAACAAATTTTAGACATGATTTTTTATTTATGATTTAGATTTTAAATATTTCTAGTTCTCAAGCACAATCATATTTGTTTTCCCCCAATGTTTAGCAAGGTGTAGGGTATTATGGATGTATGAGCAGACCAATGAATCAGAAGTGGATAGGCAATGATGGCAGAAGCATGTAATGTGACCCTCAGGACTATCTCCTCAAGGTTACCTGAGCTAAGGGAATAGGGATATGAAAATGTAGACTAATAAGGTGATTTTAGATAGAATATAGGATAATGACATGATGCAATGAAATGCATGTGTGGACCAATGGAGTGGACATGTCAAGAGGCTTTTGAGAATATGTTTTTGTTTTGATTTTTACGTCCATTTTTAATCAAGACCAAAGGATCATTTTGGATAGGATGTGGATAGGATAGAATGATCAGGGTAAGGTTTGATGGAAGCCACGATTGGATGGTTTGGAATTATTGTCAGGATGCTTAGGGATGACAAGGGTTGATTTGGGATAAGCAAGAACATGATAGGGTAGCATGGATGCAACGAGTGAATAGGATAATGGAAAGGATAAGGAATGTTAAGATACCTGATGCGCATGGATATGTTCAACATTGTCAAGATCAAACTGAAAGAAGGAATACATATGTAAAATAGGATAACTAGTAGGATATGGAAGATGTAGTATATGATGGATAACATGGCTGATATATCATGGATGAAACTTGCCCCCAAGTGTATAGTGCAAGAAAGTGGACTACGCATGATGCCTGTTTGCTAGGTTTTCATCATGGTACTTTCCCAAGGTGCCACAAGAAGTGGTCTTCACCATAGGACGAATGATTTCTCTTTATTTTTTTCTTTTTCTTTTCTTTTTCTTTTTGGAAGATAGTGAATGGAGGAATTTATACCTCTTGCTCTCAAGATAATTCCCCTTTGAAAGGTATGCTATAAATAACCATGGCTATGGAAAGGATGTTCAAAGATATTGATAAGGTGAGGATAAATGATAGATATGGAGGATAAAGGTAGATGGTGGTTATGGTTTTATGCCACATATTAGATAAGAGGGATGTAAGGATGGAAAATAGGTGTTGGATAATGGATAGGAGGATAAACAACATGTATATTATGGATAGAATTGTCGACAAGATCAAATTTGACACACACTTTGAAGGGTGGTGGATTGATGGAGGAAAAATGGATGGGGAAGCTTGAAAGTGTGATGGAGGAAATATTGTGTATTTAGGAACACAAGGACCCAAAATGGATGGAAAAGGTGATGAAGTATTTGAGGTAGTGGATTTTGGAACATGAGAACCCAAAATAGATATGGAAGATGAAAAATGTTTGAAAGGAGGTGGAATAGAAGCCTTTGGAAGCTTGAATGTCAACTTTGAGTTTTCTTTTGTGTGCAAGTCTTGCAAAAGTGACTTGGGAATCCACATGGTCTTTGATTTTTGTTTCCTTTGTTCAATGCTTTAGAATGCATTTCTTCAATGAGGGATTTAGGAACCCACATTTTCTTTGATTCTTTTCTTTTCTTGGTGGACCTTTGTGGCCTTTTGGATATTTCTTTTTGCTTGGTGGACCTTTGCGGCCTTTTGGATATTTCTTTTTTATTGGTGGACCTTTGTGGCCTTTTGGATATTTCTTTTTTCTTTTTATTCACATGTCGATTAGATTGGACACATTGATCTTGGTACATATGTGGATTCTTGGATTTGTGATTTTCATTTTTGACTTCCAAGTTACTTCCAAAGGTTTTGGGGTTCATGGATGAATATGAATGATATGGAGGGATCATATGGATAGGCTCATGGAATTGTTTCAAGTATGTGTTGCTTTGTTGATCTTGATATCTAATAGGGTAAACAGATGATGAGCTAGGAAGGGTAGGTATGGTGGATGGAGAGGTATAAGGACCCAATATGGATGGAAGGGATGAAGATTTTAGCTTTGGGAAATAGGGACCCAAAATAGATTTGGAGAATGGAGACTTTAGCTTTGGGATATAGTGACCCAAAATGGATTTGGAGGATGGAAAAGGTGTATGGTTATGTTTGAATGGAGGGATATAAGGTGTGAAAGGGGTACCAATATCTTTAGAGTGATCTATATTTCCACGGTCATCATCTTTTAGATTTATCTTTATCTCAATGGGCTCATTGGTAGCTTTGATAGGAGCAACTGAAGCTTTAGGGGATTTATTATCATAAAATGGATTGGGAGGAATGATAGATTTTTGAGGTAGACATGGGGGATCATGATAAGGAGATGATGGGATACTTTGATCTTGACATGGAAGAGGATCATTAGATGAGGTAGAAATAATATTTTTCTCTTGGTTTTCAATAGGCTCATTATAAATGGAGGTGATATCTTGATCTTTCTTGGGAAGTGGACAAGATGTAGTACTTGGAGGGATAATTTGTTCTTGAGATGGGAAGGTATCATTGAATGGTTTAGAAAGGATACTTTGCTCTTGATTTTCAATAATCTCATTGGAAATGGTGAAAGGGATATCATGTTCTTGTTGAGGAGGTGAATAAGATGTGAGGTTTGAAGGGATAATTTTTTCTTGACATGGGAAGGTATCATTGGATAGTTTAGAAAGGGTACTTTTCTCTTGATTTTCAATAGGATCATTGGAAATGGTGAAAGGGATAACTTGATCTTGCTTAGGAGGTGAATAATATGTGAGGTTTGAAGAGATGCTTTGTTCTTGAAATGGAGGGAGGTCATCTTGGAAGAAGTTTAAGGGTACGAGAGAATCATCTTGAGACTTTAGGGATATGGGATCTTGGTCAAATATTGGATAGGATTGTATATTATGTTGATTTTGATCTTTACTAAGACTTGTTTTTTTGCACTTTAACTTACCTTCTTGAGATTGATCCGTTGCTAAGAAAAAGGTAGGAGTTTGGATATGCATGGGGTATTCTTGAAGGTATGATGAAGGATTATTTTGAATAGGCTTGATAGGAATTGAAGCACATTATGGCTCAGGGTCTAAGATCTTTGAATCATGGAAGAAACTTGCAGCAAGAAGTAAATTAGTTTTGAATTCTTTTAGAGGCAACCCTTGAGGGTATACATAGTCAAAATGGAAAGTATCATCCTTAGGTTCATTTATTGATGGAGATGGTTTAGTTGGGTGTGAGGCTTTAGGAGATGGAGGAATCGGTGAAAAGTCATAGGTTGCATGAGGACCATTGCTACACATAGGTTCACGGTTTAGATGTTGCTTGAGAGTAGTATCTTTTTCTCCCTTAGATGACTCATTAGGATTTTTCACTTCAATTATGTCATCATTGATTAGATATTAGATTTTATTTTTCAACTCCATGCAATTTGAAGTTTTATGTCTATTATGTCGATAGTATGCACACTAGTTGTTCAAAAATGTAAATCCACACGATGTCATTTGAGGCAATGTAATGAGATTGTTTTCAAGGTGTTCTTCCAAGGGTGATCCATAAGATTCTCCCAAAGGAGTAAATGATCTATCCAATGGAAATTTAAATTCACATGTATTTTCCAAAGAGGTATTGGATTCAATATCATGATGATCTAGTTCATTTTTTTCATATGATTAATAGATAAGACTCTCAACGAAATCTGATGTAACTTCCTCTTCATTCTCTTGATCAAAGATATTATGTTCATGAAGTTGTTCTTGATCAAAGATGGGTTTTTCATGCTGAGATGCCTCTTTGTTTAAAGAAAAGGGAGACATGTTTAGATCACAAGTAAAGAGAAAAATAATCATTGATCTTAATGAGTCTTCTTTGAATAGAGTATCCTTTTCTTCCTTTATGTCTTGGATTTGTGATTGCAAAGATTGAATTCTCTTTGTGGCGTTTACATAAGATTCTCCTCTTCATTGTTATCATGATTAGGGTATGTAGACCATTTATTTTCAACCATGATGTGATTTTATTGATGTTCTTTTATTTTATAGTGGGTTGGATTACCATGGCTAAAATGGTTGTATCCCACTTGGCTCATTCCCTCTCACCCTCCTCGATAAGTAAAATCTCAGGAGACATGCCCACTAAAGATCTAGAAAGTATATGGAAAGAAAGAAATGAAATGAATAAGTAGGTTTATGAGTTTGATTCACCCAAAGGGTGAAGAGAATATTGCTAATACTTACTCACTTCCAAACATGATTAACAAATTTCATTCTAAGCCTCTTTAATCTAGTGGGACTAGAGTGTTTTTGGTTATTTTATTCACCCAAAGAGTGAAGATCGTATACCTAGCACTTTTTATCCACAAACAAGGAGGCCTAATTTTGTGTTTGGTTCATTAATTATCTTCTTTCTATCCCAAATTTATCATGTCAAGGAGTTTGATTCACCAAAAGGTGAAGAGCATATCCCTAATGCTTCACTCAAGATTTCAATTTTCTCTTTTACCTTAAGCTAAATGTGTGAATGAAATTTCTGCAATTTAAACAAAATGCATAAGGATTTAGGAATATGTCATTTTGATTCTAGAAAAGGCTAGGCACATTTATGATTTTGTTTATTTTTCTTTTTGTATACTAACCTAGTGGCGATTGTTCCAGCTCCTTAGCATCCAAGTTTTCTCCTCAAAATGTTAGTTCAACAACCAAGCGAACAAAGTGATGGAAAATCAAAACCAAATCCACCTCAAATTTAATGAACAAATATTTAAGCCAAAGATGCAAACATAATTTGATATAATTTGAGAATTGCGATATAATGTTCGTATGATTTCTCTTCTTCTACTAAGTTTTCCACTATGTTTGCAATATGGATTTTCTTGGCATGATCATTCAATCTTTTAGCTTCTTTCTCTTTCCAATAATCCAATTCTCTACACTTTTCTTTTTGAACTTTAAGATGTACCATATTCAAATGGGAGAGTTATCTAAAGGACTATATGGCATATTATAGAAATCTTGATAAAGGCTAATGATCTTCCAATACCTATTTTATGCTTAAATCCTTTCTTCCAAAGTCTTGGCTTCAATTTCTAATTGTATTTGCTTTGCATCTTTGTATATCCTTTTTTCCTCTTTCTCTTGATAGTAATCGGGTGATTTGCATATCATTTTCTGATTTTTTCTTGATTTGATCCCTTTAGTCATCTGTAGTTCATTAAAAACATGAATTAATTATCAAATTTATCACTTATACAAATATTTTATGTTTCTTATCATTAACCAAATGCAATGCAGAACAAACCAAATGCAACTCAAAACAAACCAGATGCAACTCAGAACAAACTAGATGCAACTCAGAACAGACTGAATGCAACTCAACATAGGCCAGATGCAACTCAAAATAGACCAAGTGCAACTCAACATTTACCAAACATTTATGTAGAATCTCCTAAATGATATGCAAATTTCACACAATAAGATGCAAATTTTTCCAAAGGATATGAAAATTTCACTAAATGAGATGCAAAGTTTTCCAAATGATATGCAAATCTCACTAAATGAGATGCAAATTTTTCTAAATGATATGCAAACCTTAACTAAATGAGATGAAACATTTCACTAAATGATAGAATTTACAACATAACCCTCAAATAGAGCTTGTTTATAAGCAAAAAACAAATGTAAGCTTCTTTGGACCAGGTGCAAGCTTCTTTGGAATGATTGGGAGATTGTACAAACTAGGTGCAAGCTATTATAGACCAGGTACAAGCTTTGATAGACCAGGTGTGAGATTCTTTTTACTAGGTGTGAGCTTTCACTAACAAGATGCTAGCTTTCACAAACCAGGTGTGAGCTGTTGCAGACCAGGTGCAAACTTCTTTAGTTGGTAAACCTATAATTCACAAACCTGCATGAAACATTAGTTTAACATACTTTTTCAATCAAATTTTAATTATCTAAGTAGGTTAATCAACTTTGAAAGTGAAAGCAAATTAAGAGCATCTCATGGATCTCTATCTAGAAGGACTAAATGAATGCTCTCAGTTGTAAAGCAACCTAAAGTGACAACCGCTAGAATGAGAATTGTGCTAATAATGATGAAAATATGGATCTAAGATACAAATGTATGCAAATTAAGATGAAATTTCCTATTCTATGCTCAAAATCTATGTAAACATGGATGAATTTTCCATTATAACGATACTACTCAAGATTGATTCAATGCTAAATGCCCAATTCAATATGAAATTAAATGTGGATTCTTACTCTAAATATGAATTGGTAGTTTTACACTAAGAAAATCCTCCTATTTATAGGAATTCCCAAGGGTAGGGGGGTGAGCTCAATTAACCAAGGTCAAAGTAGGGTTTAGGTCAAGTTTGAGTGATGGGTTTCAAATAGGGGGACAAGATGACAAAATGAGTGGTGAGGGTAGCAAAGCCAAGATGAGTGGCTAATATAGCAAAGCCTTGGATTTATCCGTGTGCTCTTCATCCTTTCTTCTCATTGGCTATTTGATTCTTTGTCCCCTTTGTTGAAATTAATTAGGATTTAATTAATTCAACCAAATGAATTAAATTAGCCATGTAAGGGGATTTGATGGGTTGCATTTGATTTATTTAATTGAACTATATAACTAATTGATTTAATGAATTACATATTTTAATTAATTCCTTTTAGCTTAAATTTAATTAATTAATGACTTTGTTATTAATCCATGATAATGACTTGATTTGACCCCTTTTGGCTTTGGTTGACCTTGTTGATTTTGGTTGACCAATTTAGGGTGTCTACACAGGTATTTCGTATAAAAAATTCTCATGATGTAGTTGAATGGTGCAAGATACACTCTTTAGTTCCAAATGAGGCTAGCACATCATCAGGATTGGATCAAGTTATACCATTCAGAGTGTTCTGGGAGATATTAGGTACATGCACCGTCTTTTGAAAGTATTAAATCAAATTTTAATATACTTTAAATATTGATTTGAACATTTATGTTTAACTTGAGTTTTTTAATGTCTTTAAGGCATTGATAGAATATCAATGCATGGATGTAAGACGATAGAAAAATGAGATCCTTACATTCTTTTATGAGTAGAAATAGTAACATGTGGTCATTGTAGACCAGAGAGTACTCATGCTTTTGTTTTGATTACACTTCTAGAAACTATGGTGAATGCATGAACCAACAACGTGGATATGTTAGTGCATGGAATTTGGTGCCAGTAGATGTTACTAGTATAAATGATGAAGATGACGATGAAAGTTTCGATGACATTCCATTAATTTTGATCGATAATGACCATGTTTAAGGATTGATCAAAATTGGTACGTATATTTACCTTCTTGATCTCAATCTATAAATTTATACAAATACATACTTATATACTTTCATTTAAACATATATATCAAGCCTGGTCTCTATGTAGTAAATTGATGACCCATCAAATTTATTGTGCAGGACATGTTTTTGCAGTCATAGAAGAGCCTGGAAATGTAGAAGGTGTTAGTTACTATTTATTAAGTTGTACAAAAGAGAGGACCAAGCTAACAAAGAATGAAACAAGTGATGAAATTATGTTTCCCACAGTTTAGTAGTGTATCTATGTTATATTTATTAAAATTAAACCTTAAAATTTAATTGAATTCCAATGTTTGAAATGTTGTTTCTTGTATGTGCAAGTTGAGTTGTTGTGTAAGGAACATGTTTGAGGAAAATCAAAATAGTTAAACATGGGATTCACTTTATTGATTATCAACATCAAAAAAATATATATCAGTATAGCCACATTGTAATTGCTACCGCTCTATCTCTTTATCCAGTCACAGGAGGTAGAATTTGTAAGTGGAGACTAGATACTGATGATCACGAGATAATATTACAAGTTATCCAAAAAATAGCTAAACCACTTGATGTGGCCTAGAAAAATAATGTATATATGTTTGCAACTTGTGTGACTTGGTTGAACAATTTGAAATTTTTTTATAAGGGGATGACTTAATACTTATCTCATTGAATGCATGCATGATATTGTAATATGAAAATTTCATTGTTTTTTACTTAGGACATATCTTAAGGGGATGATTCAATATTTATCTCATTGTATGCATGCATTATATTGTATTATGAAGATTTAATTCGTGTTTTCTCTAGGACATGTCTTACAGGGGTGATTTAATACATATCTTATTGAGTGCATGCATGATATTCTATTATGAAAATTTCATTGTTGTTTACTCTAGGACATGTCTTAAGGGGACCTAAGGTGTCCTAAGGGGTCCTAATAGATCCTTATGTTTTGTAATAGGTCCTAATGTTTCCTAAGGGGTGCTAAATATTCCCAGGTCACATTAGGACCTATTAAGGCTCCTTATGATACATTACAAACACTTAAGACCCTAATGTGTCCTAAGAGGGCTTAAGCTATTCTAAGGGGTCCTAATAGGTCTTAATGTGTCATAAAAGGTCCTAATGTGTCCTAAGGGGTGCTAATGGGCGCTAAATATTCCTAGGTCACATTAGGACCCATTAGGGCCCCTTATGATATATTACAAACACTTAAGACCCTAATATGTCCTAAGGGGACCTAAGGTATTCTAAGCGGTCCTAATGTGTCGTAATAGGTCCTAATGTGTCCTAAGGGGTGCTAAATGTTCACAGGTCACATTAGGACCCATTAAGTCCCCTGATGATACATTACAAACACTTAAGAGCCTAATGTGTTCTAAGGGGACCTAAGGTGTTCTAAGGGATCCTAATAGGTCCCAGTGTGTCATAATAGGTCCCATTATTGGCACACTCCCCTGAGTCTTGATAAAAAATTGAAGAAATTTTCTTCGACAAGGTTGACCAAGTTATCCTTGTCTTGGACAAGGCCATCCAGGTTTGCCTTCTCCTAGAGCTTTGTGCATTAATTGGCTTTGGGCCTGATGTGGTTGGCCCTGCAAAATCTGATCCTGGTTGCCTTCTCCTAGATCTTTAATTGAGGTTGGCCCTGCAAAATCTGAGCCCTACAATGTGTATAAAAAGGCATCAAACCCTCTCATTTTGAAATTTCATATCTACAATCCATCTTCATGCACTCACTATGCAATCTATTGTGTATTCAAGGGATTCAAGTGCAATCAAGCATCTATTGTTGAAGGTATCCATCATCAAGCATTCAACCCCATCAAGCATTCAAGTGCAAGGAAGCCATCAAGAGCCATCAAGAATTTTAAATCATCATTCCATCATGAATTAAAGTCATTTTGTTCCATAGATCTAGCTTCTTTCCCTTACTGGAGGTCAATCAAAGGAGTTTGCAATCAATGAAAGAGATTTACATTCATCCATCAACTCTTCTTCTTCTCTTTCTTCCTCATACCAACATTATAGAAGAATACATAATCCATCATTCAAGCGTTTGGTTTCATGATTTCCTATTGGATTTTTGTGGATTCTAAGCTATTGCATAAACACTTGTGATCATCTCCAAAGAGGCATTGCATCATTGAGGTATAAAGTGATTTATGTTTCAGATCTAGAATCAATTTCATCTTTTCTTATGCAATTTTAATTGAATTTCAAGGTTAATTCATAAACAAGGGTTTGACCAAGACAACCCCCTTTCAACAACATTTTCCCTTTTTGTGTGTGTAAGAATAATGATATATATTGTGTGAGAATAGTGATATAAATTGAAACAATAGCAGGCCCTCAAAAAGTTTCATAAGATTTGGAGTTAAAAGGACAAGGTCAAAATTTTGGAACAATGTCCTGGACTAGGTCATCCAGGTTGGCCTCGTCCTTTGGGGCTGAATTTTCACAGAAGACAGTTACGGGCATCAGAATCCTAGATCTAAAGTTTTACCTTTTTTGAACATCTCCACGACAGTCAAAATTAGATCTGAAGGTCGATCTTCCTCTTCTTGTTTTCAAGGTGAGTTCATTCCTCTTATTTTCTCCTTGCACTTTCTTTATAGATAATATTTACTATCATTTACATATCATATAAGTTTCTATTATAATAAAAATACCCCCTTTTACATAGATCTTGCATTACCAACCTTCATCTCTCGGCTATGCTAATCTGATTGGTTTAAGGGTGGGTTTGTATTCTAATGCATAATATGATTTGGTGAGTGATTTATATCCTAGCACTGCTCACCATTTTATATTATACATGAACATAAACTCATTTTCATCCATGGTGGATCTAGGTAAAGAATGTTCAACCTTGAGGATCTCCTTCAAGTTGTTAGACTATTCCAAAAAAACTAGCTCTGATACCAATATTTGAAAATCTGATATACTCAGAGTGGAGGGGTGAATTAGTATACCCTTGAAAAATTTAAAATATTTACGCAACTACCCACATGACATAATTTAAACTTGTTGTAAATGAAAGATCATGAACCAAATCAAGAAACACCACATAACACTAAATTTTTATCATGTGAAAATCCAAGATGTGAAAAACCATAGAGAGGGTTAACTCTCAAGTATTAGGTAACCAATTACTAAATACAAGGGTGGAATAGTGTCAATTATGGCTCACTACCTGAATTACAAAAAAAAAAAAATAGATGATATTTAATGACATAAGTTTTTCCATTAGTATGCAAAGGGAAAATAGTTCTTTGAACCATCGGTTACACTTACACTGAAAGACAGATTTCAGTTCAGACTGAAAGTGCTAAGTATAGACAAACCTGACGACACAAGTTTTATAGTGTAAACTAAAAGTGCAACCCGAAAATGATACAGAGGAACTTGAGAATCAGGCTACACTATAAACCAACAAAGTAGAAAAGAGAGGAACCTGACAGAGAAAGGGAACCTGACAGACAGTTCACAGAAGGAACACCAAAAGACTTTTAGAGAAACCCGAGCATCAGACACCAAAAGTTAGTTATATATCCCAAGAAAAAAGGATCTGACTTCCACGTCAGATAAAATATTTATGTTTTATGTATAGAGTTTTGATTTGATTTAAAACTATTTCTTGAGGGACAAGAAAAATAATTGTAATTTTTTTAATTAGTCTAACTGATTAAAAACATGCAAACTAGGAGATCAAGGTCAAGTTGTAAACCTTCAATCATAGATTTATCTTTGTAATAATGTGAAACTAAATTAGGTCAATCTATTGTATAAATAGATGTGTAATCATTCATTTCAAGATGGATGTGAGGATGATTGTAGCCAGGGAACACATCTATGGATCAGACTGAGAGTTTCAAGAAGGAGAATATCAAAAGATGAATTTGGTTATCAAGAACCAAGAATCAAGGCTACCGAGCAATAGAGGTATTAATCAATCACATTAGGTGATAATTTGTACATGTAATTTTAATGGATCTGTAATCAGAAATTGAAGATTGCATACACTCAGGTCAATGAGTATTTTTGTCTAAATCCTAACAAGTTTAGCAAATATAATAAATCCTTTCAAGAAAGGTGGATTTAACAATCCTTTGTAAATCTCTTAACTGAGGGAACACTAGACAGTGTTGCTAAATCTCTTAAAAGAGTAGAACTTAACCAGTCTCCACATAATACTCCTAATAGGGTAGATCATCAGAAGTGATCAAATTGTAAGTCTTAATCGGCCCCTTCCAATCTATAGATAGTGAATTTTTTTTGGGTGTTATCCCTACCGTAGTTTTTACCTTCTAACAGGGGTTTTCTACATTACCATATCTTGTGTTATGTGTCATTACATTTCATGAATGCTTCTATGAATGTTTACATGTTTATTAAGTTTATGAGTTGATATAACTTACACAAAGATAGTAAAGAATAGATGGTTGACAATACAATGGATTACTAAATGGATAAAGGTTTAAAGAGAAAATTTTCAGAGGTATTGATTCACCCCTCCCCTCTTAGTACATACTTCCCATTATTTCCAACAATTGGTATCAGAGCTAGATCTCTTATTTGGAAAATTTTAAAGACTTAAGATAAAATATCATACAATGGAGAAGTACAAACTAGACAAGAGTATTGAGAATTAGAAGCTAGAAATTCAGATCTTCTATGAGTAGTATAAAGAAGCTAGAATCAAGGTGAGACAACTGCTAGATGAAAGAAATATTATGGCATCTTGTTGTAATGAAACATACTATCAAGAAGAAGAGATACCCTATCTATTTGAGTCTTCAGGATCTACAACTAGAAAAGCATCAGACATATCAGAAGAAAGAATCATAAGTCTGAATGAAATCAATCAACATCTGGCTAGACAAGTGAAATCTCTGCAAATTCGTGAAGAGACATATATGGTAAAAATGATTGATGTCATAAAAAATGCTAGACAAGATGAGCAAGAAAGAACACTAGTTATTAATGATAGGAGGAAGATTACTTAAAAGCTACAAGAGAAAGAATAAAAAATAAAAAGACTTACAAAAGATCATCATGAGATCACAAATTAGATTATTCTTATGAGTCAAGAGGCAAACAGAATGAATACAAAACTCAATGAAAGAATAAAAGCTATCGGTGAGCTAAGAGAAGAATATTAAAAGCTGAAACATGAAGTGAGAATTCAACAAAAACACAATAACATGATTAAGAGAGCTAAAGAAAGCACCAAAAGGATGGATGATTTTATGGATGGACAAAGAAAAGTCAAAAACAATACCAGACTAGGGTATACAAAAATGAAGAATCACCAAACCAAGCTGATACAAAGAATGTCTATGAAAATCCAAGACCAAGAAGGCAGTCATGAAATCACTGTGGAAAGCCTGGCCACACATAAAATGTTTACAAGAGAAAAATAAAAGGTATTCCTAAATCCATACCTTCATTCATAAGAATTTGTTATAAATGTAACAAGAAAGGACATAAAGCATATGAATATAAATCTGAGGTGAAACAACCAAAGAAGGAAACCTACATAGAAAAATAATGTCCTACTTGCAAAATGCATGGGCACACATCTATTAAGTGTAACAAAAATAAAAAGCAAGAATGGAAGCCTAAAGATCAAGAAAATACCTATCAACCGAAAAGAGTTAGTAACTCATGTTTGGGATTACAACACATGGGCAAACTGCACAACATGTGGAAGATTTGGTCACATAGCTGCAAACTGCAAGAGACAATGGATGAGAAAGTCTAGGAGCTGGACTAACCCCAGAATGGAATGTCTACACTATCATAAAGTTGCTCATCTAAAGAAGGGCTGTAAAGACTGAGTGACAGAGACCAGCACCTTTGCAAATGGAAACACCATTGAAGACATCAGGTGTATGCACCCTAAAATGGTCGCCTAGACTTTGGGCCCCATTTCTCAATTTATCAAATCCCTGAATCAATATTTTCAAATATCAACAATATCAATTATATCAATTTCCTTGATCAAATCATAA
>MU224169.1:1840848-1874506 GCA_018584345.1 Thuja plicata | reverse complement strand
GCTGAGAGCAATTTTACAAATCTTGCAACTCCATGCATAGAGAGCTATGGATCGATTTGTGAGGGCTCATTCTTGAGTTTCCTTGCATGTAAGGATTCATAGAAGTGCACTATTTTGTGTGTACATCAGGAAGATAAGAAATAAAATGTGGAGAAAAGCTACAAACACTGATGAAGCTGGACCGAGCAATTTAAATGGTGATACCTTATCCAACGGATCTGGTGACATCACCACCCCCACCTAAGTAGAACAAGTAAGTATGGAACTGCATTATACCAAGTTATATTTTGCATCAGTTCCATTATACATAGTTGGATTGCCAAATCAACATGATTAAAGATGCACTATGGTATTAACGTTATACTTAAAAAAATGTATTAAGAGCTATGATTTGGTTACAATTCTATGAAAAAAATCTCATCAGTTAATGCATACCGAACATCATCAGTGTGACTACAAAGATAATTTTTCTATACTTACCGAGCATCGTTGGTTAACATATAAAATCTAAGTTGCTAGTGTAAACCAAGATCCATCGATAATCATGTAAAAAGACAATGATGTCTTCGCCATACACCAAAATTTGTCAGTGAATGTAACAAGTTGACAGATGCCCTAAATCATCACGTTCTCACTGAGAATGTTATTTGTGTATCACCCAATGACTCCATCTTCACTCACTAAGAAGCGATTGATAATTTATGACATGACTTAGGATAAAGTCTATAAATAGACGATAGAAGGGTTTCATTATTCACACGATGACTTAAGCGAAGAAGGAGAGAAAAACTAGAGCATGAAATGACCAGATTGTAGAGCGGCTCCAACCTTGTTCACAACACTTAGAAAGATTGCCAGTAGTCACAACATATTGAAGTAAGTAACAGGAATCACCAAGAACTCCCTTTTTATTTATGGGAAAAAGCCCTGATTTCTGAAATGATGGCATCAAATTCAAGAACCTCCAAGATGAAGAATGATAAAAAAAATAAGGTGAATCTGATCAAGAATACCACTTGTGAAGAACCTAACTACAAGATATGTCCTGAGGTTTCTTCACAACCCGACAACATTGGTGCATTCTCCAGAATACCATCTAGGGTTTTACTTGTTGAAGACATGCAAGCTTATATACACTACAAGATTGCATAAATAGGAGACCTGGAAGTTGAGAAAGCTTTAAAAAATATTTCAAATGATGATAGAACTATAAAAGAAGAGCATAAGCACATTAAAGTGAAAGGGCTCACACGTTCCCTACTATTCCTGAATGAATTCAATACTGGATGGATTCGTTTAGTACTTAGAAGAATACATGACTGAAAGATATGGCTAGATTATCCAAAACCAATAACCAGGGATGTTATACATGTTGTTACCGGTTATCCCATAACCGATAAAGTAAAGGCACTAAAGCACCCTCCTAAATCTGACATTGAAAAGAACATAGGAGCATCATGAGATGGAAGAGGATTAAAGGTATCCACCATCAAAGATGATGAAATGAAGTTTGGAGCATGTGTCTTAGGATACAGGTTCTTTCAGGCTAGCAGGATGAAAAATATTACATTCGAAGAAATGGATACAACATACAAAATTGTCAAGAAGGGACTGTAGTTGAATCTGTCAGAACTTCTGCTAAGACAATCAAATGAGAACATGAAGACAATCAGGACTGCAAAGTCCAACTCATGTAAGTTTGGTTCACTCATCATGTGCATATTTTTCTATTTCCAAGAATCATTCCTAGGAAAAAATGTTGTTGAATGAAGAGGAAACAGAATAGAGTAAAGAAACTGAGGGTCACTCACCCATCGGTGAAGCTGAGAAGGAGAGTGAATCAAATTCCACAGAGTCTAATACACCACCTCCACCACTAGCAAAGAAACCTAGGAATACTAATGTAACTAGGACCAGGAGTCACACATCAAAGGATACAAGTCCTTTATTGATCAAGAAAGGTCAAGTGATGACATACAAAAGAAAGCCTCAAAGAGGGAAAAGGAATCCAACAAAAAGAAGAAAGTTCCTTAGAACTAGGGAACACATTCACAACACTAAAAAGGATGAACAATCTGTACAAGTTGTCAAGAACACACTACCTTCTACAATTGATGAGGTATGTGCTTTTATTATCAAATCAGGTACAACAAATGATCACAAGATTAAAAATTGGCTAACTCTAGACACCGAGGACCAGAATAAGATAGAGGAGGAAATTATCATAATGATGTGTGCATTCAAATATGTTCCAATACAATTGGAAGATAGGATGCCAAAAGAAATTATGAATAGATTGTCGACAAGATGGATATTTGCATTACATTAAGAGAAATAGATTAGGGAAAGAGCTCTAGTTTCTATCATGCCACCCGAATCTAAAATGGAGGAGATTGAAGAGATGATGAAGAAACACTCCAAAAGGTTCTCACCAAAGTTAAGAGCCTACCAAGTTTAACAAGGACATCTAATCGAGATAGACAGGAAGAGTGAGGCTGAATGGAGAAAGATACCTGATATACCTAAAAAGGATACAAGTCCTGAGCCACAAATAGCTCTTATCGACAAGCAATAGAATAAAGATGATCAGGCTAAATAGAGCCCTGAACATATTCTTATAATTGTTGAAGATGTTAATGAAGAATCATTGAACATAAAATCCAAAAAGGATATGGACATTGCAGATGAAACGTGGCTGGATAATACTTTCATTGATATTACCCTAGCAAATATTGCAGAAGAGATACAGAAAGATGAAGATGTCACTGTTGTCCAAGACCAAACTGACGAAGAGGACACTACTACAAGTTCTGCACAGGTAGACACACCAGGATAGATACCACTATTGAGACAAGCTATCAACATAATCTCAGAGAAGGAGAAGTCACCTGACAAAGATGCAAGCATACCTAAAGATAAGGGTAATGAAGAAGAAAATAAAGATACAACCGATGAACAGGTAGTCACTGGTGGAGATCAAAATGTTACAAATGTAGATCACATCGAAAAAGATGCACAAATGAAAGATACGGATGAAGTGCAAAAAGACAAAGGTGAAGTAGAGAAGAAAATTGAAGATACACCTAAGGATACCAAAGATGTTGTAGATACACTGAAGGTTGATGAGGAGACATCTACACACAACCGATAGGCAAACCCCGAGCAGCAGAAAAAATGTACAACACCACCAAAGCCTTCAAGAAGCACATCAGACCAAGCAGAAAAAATTGCTATGTTTTTGCATACAAGTGCATCACAAAAGAAGAAGAAGAAAACCAAGAAGAGTAAGTTGGAGGTCACACTTGATGAAATCATTTAAATACCAAAGTGTGACCCAACCACATTGGACTATGAATCTCTTATAGAATATGGAGAGATATGTCAAAGGAAAGCAATGCAAGAAAAGATTAGAAAAGAACACAAAGATTCTCTAGTGCTAGAAACCACAAGAGACATCTTAAGCCAAATAGTTCCTTACATTGATGTTGATCACAATGCCCCCATTCTGGATCAACTTGTTATTCTCACCGAAGCAATCACAACTCAAAATGTGGATGCAGAAAAGGCTATTGAAGAACGAGCAAAACAAAAGTTCCAATACAAATTGACAAAAAATATAAGCCAAGAAGTGGCAAAAAATAAGGTAAATCTTTCAGAACTAACAAATGAATTAGATCCAATCATTACTGAAGCTATTTCCTTATTCAAAAGCTATGCACTTTGGAGAAATTCACTAAGGGTAAGAGTGATAAGATTGCAAAGATTGATTCCAATCTAAATACAAGTGCTAAAATTCTAACCACATATGACAATGCAATCAAATTGCATTATGAAAAGATAATGGAAATCAAAAGGTTTAGACAAGAAATTTGGGAAGCATAATCAAATTTTAGAGAAGAGGTTACCGAGCTACAAGATCAACTATTAACAAACCTGACACTTCTGCAACAACACATTACTTCGACAAAAAAATTAATTACCACCCGTGAGATGTCAGTAGCAGACATCATCTATGATATGCATGCCAAAATTACACTAGAGAAAATGGCTCTTGAGCACCTAAAGGAGAAATGGGAAAAGATGATGGAGGATATAAATAATTCTCATTCCCATAATTTTGATAAGTTGTAAGTATACACCTTTTCCCTTACTATCAAAAAAGGGGGAAAATGATATGTACAATACATATAGAGAAAAAAGGGGAAAATGATGATATGTACAATATTAAAGGGAGAATGATATGTGAAAGGAAACTAAGTGTGTAGATGTAATGCCCTCCAGGGAACCTAGGAGAACTTAACCTAAACACGACACTAAGTTCACAAAATATTTTTTTTAAAAATGTTTACAACAATATTAATAACAATGCGGAAGCAACATAATGAAGTACATGACATACATGAAATACAACTCATACATGATTAACATTCCTCGAGGGTTCCTTGATGTAGAATTACTTAAACAAACTAATCTATGATTATAATAATAAAGAACTGACATAAAGGTTACATAATCCTAAACCAATTACATACATCTCATAATAAAGATTACATATACAACTGATACCATAAGGTATACTACCTAATCAACATCCACTGCACAAATCGTAGGGTATGTAATAATACATAGTAAACAATACAATGCATCCTCCAAAGGATGATAACCAATATAAACATATGGTACAAATACACAACTCAAGTAACTGAGCAAGTCTGCAAAAGACTATGAAGATGAAACTGCAACAAGGAACATCCAAGCATGAAGCAGAATCCGTCAGAATCTCAATGGTAATAAGAATCACTACCACCCGACCACATGGAACCAAAGGTCCACTCCCATCGTGCTGAGGAGATAGTAACAGGCCCATCACACAGGGTATACAACAAGAATACAAAACAAGGTACACATGACCTCATACTTCAATGCAAAGGAAGATCCTAGAAGCAATCTAAACCATAACAAGAAATACTAAACAACACCAACAGCAACCGACACATGTAGGATAACCTAAGCTGTATATAGGGAAGTTTCATCACATAAGTCCAACCTTGAAGGTAAACCTAGTAGTACCTCTTGACCCTGGCCTCCAAGTGACACTATGTGGCTCGGTGATCCTTTCGCGAAGACAAGGATCCCAACTCCCATCCTATCATGCGATAGAACTTAAGGCATGGGTAGAGACTCAGACATCTTATTAGTTCATTTTAAACCCCTTTAATGTATCATATTTTCACTTATTAAGTAACTTGCCAATGGGTTGACCTAGTAACCGCTTAGAGTCCTGGACCCCATTGCAAGCCACTTCTCCACTGTACACTTAGTTAACCTACCTACGCTCAAGATCAAGACATGAAGATAAACATAATCACAAATCACATCCTTCTCATTCAGGAGCACATAGGTTCTCAAATAACCAAACAATAACCACAGTACCCTCATGAGACTATAAAGCACATCATTACAGAATTAGGATGGGTTTAGGAAATCAGGACCATGACATACTCATAAATCATAAATTAACATCACAATAGATACCATGCAAAATTACAATCCCAAAATCTTTGGATTTAAGTCCTAGGGTCATCTAACCCAACAAATACCTGAAAGCATGGTAAAAAGATCGAAAGGGTCACATGGTCGATTTAGGGTAATAACATGAACACATGCCATAAAAGTAACAAAATGCTAAACACTCCCCATGGCCTCTGTATGCATTCTAGGTCATCTAATGTCCCAAAAGTAACACATGTAAGAAAACAAGAACCATACAAATTCATAGAACAAAACATCGAGAAAGACTACAAAATGAACTTTTGAGCATATAATCATTCGTGGATAGAGCAAACATAAACTCCATTTAGACAATCACTTAATCTGAAATAACTAAGATAGTTTGCATTAACTTCATTTAAGAACCACCTCTAGTAATTAAATAAACTAATCAGAATATTCATTAATTATATCAAAATACTTCTCTACCCCCTAAAATCTCGACACCACCTTAGGATCACTAGGTCACGATTAACAATAATTAATTTCGATTAATCAATCATATTTATTAGTAAATCATATTAAAATATTAACTATAATTTAATAATTAATATATTAAATTAAAATTAATATTATACAAAAATTATATTAATTTAAATCAATAACTAATGTATAAAATCATAATTAATATTTAACATAATAAACTAAAACTATAATGTCATGTATTAATCAAATTATAAATTAGTTATTATAACTAATTAAAATCTAATATCAATAACTCTCCTTTTAAATGAATTACAAAAAAAAATTCCAAATTACATATATCAAAAGTTTTTATTTATTTATAAAAGAAATAAAATAAAATAAAAATTAAATTAAATTTCATACGAATTTTTTTTTAAAACAAAAAATAAAATTACTCATGTTGGGGGGGTCCCGTGGCCCCCACCCTTCTAATCCTCAAAAGCCCCGCGGGGTTTGTTCCACATGGGCTTTGCGGCCCCCGTGGTCCCCACCCTCGTGGTTACCACGGCCTGCAAGCCCATGGGACCCCGTGCGGTCCTGCCTCTGCGCAGGCCGCCGAGCCCGTGCGGCAGGGCAGTGGGGGGAGGTGGTGGCCCCCAACCCCTTTAAACAATTTAATAATTTTTTTTTCTTTTTTAAAAAAAAAGAATTATAACATGTATCAATTAATAAACAACAAGTATTTTTTTTTATAGATTATTTTCGAAAAATAGAATAATACAGGACTTTTCCTTTTTTTTGTCTTTTCTAACAAATTTTATTTGACTGGTGTAAAATTTATTTTTCCTTTACTCTATATTTTTTTTTAACAGAGAGGTTAAATTTGAAAGAAACTAAATTTTTTTTTAAGGAATTGATTTTTCCTTTAAGGAGATTAATTTCTAAGCATCAATTTTTCCTACTATAGTTAGAACTATAGAACAAATTAATTTATTGTTTTCTAGGAGTTATAGGAGGAATTTTCTAACGAAATTTTGACAGCACTTCCGTACCATGTTAATATATATTTTCCTTTGAAAATCAGGGATCTAGGTTTCCATAAGCACATATTTCAACAACAATTTCAAACTAGAAACCCTAATACCCTTTTACATTTAATGCTATAAAATGAAACCCTTTGTGCCCACAAACACAGATCTAACATGCAAACTAGAATAAACACGAAATTGATCTAAAATATTATCTTCCAATTAAAATCTTCAAACACACAGAATAATCAAGCAAGGAATGATCAAACAAAGGATTCTTAGTTCTCTAGATGCATAGAAGACAGGGATCCGAAAAACCAAAATTGACATGAACAAGACCCTACCTCAATATCTGCTGAAGAGCACACAATGCAAAATCCAAGCAATGAGAATTCCAAAATTATGCTCCAAAACCAAGCACACACTAAAACTTCCAAAAATGCTCCCAAAAACCTGTTATCCTAAAATGAGAGAAGAATCCCCCTAACGAGTATCCATTTCCCCTAATCAAGCAAACTCTCATGACAACACATTCAGTTAACTCCTAAAAGGACTCTACCCAAAATTGAAGAAAAATAAGAATTAATTAATTAAAATATCTAATTACTTGCACAACCCAACTTTGACTCCTAAATTCATGTTGAGATCTCTTGAGTTTGAAAATACTTTTCAACCAAATCTTGCACATGCAATTAATAAAATATTAATTTAAATAACTTAAATATTTAAAGCATATTAATCCATGCAAATTAATATTTAATTATTTAATTAAGCATAAAAGCATTTTTACTCTAATATTCAATTAATTATTCAATTAAATATGAATATTCAATAATTGCACTTTAATTAAAATTTCAATTAAACATAGGTATTTAATATAATTTTCAATTACTTAAATACCCTATATTTAATAATTAATTGCAACAATATTCAATTAAATAAATAGCATGATATAACACCCACATAATCACATCAAGCACTTGAAACTGAAAACATGCAAAATCAAACATGATCAAGGAAAGGGATACACGAATTCCTATCAACTATACGAATTCGGTCAGGGTAGTCAAAACAGATACTTGTCCACTAACTAGGACAATTTGGTTTAGGATAGAATTTGGACCTGAAAACTATCTCCCCTCTCTTACCATTGAGATTAATGCGATAGGGCATGCTCAATCCTGCCAATTCAGGGAAGACGTAGCCCGGTACCTGCAAACCTGTCATCACCAAGATGAACATACATACATATATCATATGGAAAACAATGGTTGAGACTATGTTATCGTGTGGATCTCGCCGAAGCAAGTAACTATGACTCTATCCCATACCATACCAAGCACATCAAACAGTAATGAAAACATACAATGATCCATGTGCATATAAATCTAAGGTCAGTAATTTCAGAAACCATAATCAAAATGAAATTTTAACATATACATAAGCATCATTAAATAACCTTAAATCACATATACACAAAAGATACAACATGATAATAATGGATCGATAACATACTGAAAAGTAACGCATGAATATCCTTAAAATCACCTAAAAAAGCTAACACATACATATTATGGTCTAAAAGAGATCAGAAACTGACACAGGTAGACAGACAAAGGGGTAGGTATTACAGCAGAAAATAGTTCCCTACACTAAACTCCCGAGAAGAGGATTGTGCGAATTCAGATTTAACCCTTATCAATTACATAATGATAATATAATAACATGCATACATAGAAAAATGAGAATGACATAATGATTTACCCTAGGGAAAACCTTTCGGTAAAAAACCCCAGCACTCCAAAACCTGCATAATGTATTAATCAAAACTATTGTTGTTTATAATACACTTGCAATGCAAGTTCTTTTAGGAGATAATCGACACTTGAAGACAAATATGGTAGCATAACAACATTCCAACAATACACTAACTTCACTTTGCAATTTGCAACCCTAAAAAATGCTTATATCATGTGCTTCCCTTTTTAGGGCAACTTCCAAAGATAACCGTATTAGGGTTTACCATTCTCCAAAAAAATAGGAACCTCAAACCCCACACATTATAGAAGACTGTACAGTACTCAACATGATCAGTTTCCACATGTCTTGCATGTCTTCACCCATCATCGAATCTTTCAAAATTATCTCTTACAAATATTAATGGCCGTCATAGGAATCTGTCGTAACCGTTTCAATCATGATTACCTTACACATTGTCCAAAGTGCCAACATTTGGAAAATAACCTCTACCACAGAATGGGATGCCTAGATCTACCTAGACCAATTTTGATCATCCTTGTCATCTTCCAAGTGGAGTGAAAACACATGTCCACTCAACTAAATGATAGAACAAATATCAAACTTAAATACATTATTTGCAAACAATTAATTACAAAACAAATAATATCAAATGTAAGGAAATTTACAAGGTTGAGACACCTTATTCCTAACATTCTCCCACTTTTCAAACACCTTATAAGAGCCAAAGGAAATAACAGGATTTAACCACTATAGGCCAAGAGGCCCATAGACTCCAAACACCATCTGAACTTCTCTCTGCCCACAAGTTTTGTCAATGCATCGATAACATTATTTACCATATCTACCTTCTCCAAAGTTACCTTTCCATCCTCTACCATATCTCTCACAAAGTGAAACCGCACATCAATGTGCTTTGTTCTGGCATGGAAAGTTGGATTCTTCATGAGGCAAATAGCACTCTGACTGTCGCAACAAATTGTAATCTATCCTGCATCAAAATCAACATCCAAACATAGTCTCTTAAGCCAAATGGATTCCTTACAAGCATGAGTAGCTTCCATGTACTTTACTTCTATCATGGACAAAGTGACCATGGGTTGTTGCTTACTCATCCAACCGATGACACCACCAAACATAGTGAACACATAGGCACTGTTGGATCTCCTGCTATCAATGACACCTACCCAATCTGAATCCACAAACCCACAAATACAAACTGAATGCGGAGCTCCAGAATAGTTTCCATGAGAGCATATGGAATACTCTGATGTACCCTTCAAATATCTGAACACTCTCTTAACTGCATCCCAATGTACTCATCCAAGTTTAGCCATAAACTGACTCAGGACTCCCACTTCTTGGGAAATATCTGGTCTAGTATAGACCATAACATACATAAGGCTGCCAACTGCAGTCACATAAGGTGCTTTTCTCATGTCCTCCACCTCACAAGGAGATTTTGGACAATCATCCACAGATAACTTTGTTCCCATAAAAACAAGAACACACAATGGTCTGCAATCTGCCATGCTAAACATGTCCAACACAGACTTCACATACTTACTCTGACTCATCCAAAGTTTTCTATTTGATCTATCTCTGTTGATTTCCATTCCCAAAATATACCTGGCTGCCCCTAGATTTTTCATCTCAAACTATGCTGACAACTGAGACTTCAAATCATAAATCATACACATACCCTTCCCAATCAACAACATATCATCAACATATAATGCAATAATAAGAAGGCGATCCTTGTTAATTTTGAAATAAACATAATGATCTGATTTTGATCTTAGAAAACCAATCGACAACACAAAGGCATCAAATTTAAGGTACCACATCCTAGGAGATTGTTTCAAACCATACAGAGACTTCTTTAATCTGCAAAACAAAGACTCTTTACCTTTCTGAATATAGTGCTTAGGCTATGACATATAGATCTCTTCCTCCAAATCACCATGAAGGAAAGTTGTCTTCACATCCATCTGCTCTACCTCTAAATCATACGATGCTGCTAGAGATAACATAAATCTAATGGATGTAAGCTTTGCAACAAGAGAGAATATTTCATCATAATCAATTCCCTCCACTTGTGAATACCCCTTTGCAACCAATCTGGCCTTGTACCTCTCAACACTGCCATCTGCACAAAATTTCTTCTTAAACACCCATTTGCTTCCAACAGGTTTCCGTCCTTTAGGCAAAGGTACTAGGTCCCAAGTTTTTTTCTTCTCCAATGAAGCTATAACATCATCCATGGCCTCAATCCAGGAACCTACATCTTCCATACCTATAGCCTCTTTCACAGATCTAGGCTCATCATTGTTTGTAATCAAGGCATAAGCACAACTGGAATCTAACATAGAAAATCCAAACCTCTCTGATTGATTTCTTTCTCTCGTGGATCTCCTCAAGGGCTGAGGTTGAGGTTGTTCTACCTCTTCTTCTAAATTTTCAAAGCTTCTAGAGTTCTCCTTATCATCATATCCATCACGGTCTCTCTGATTAGTCTTCTCAGGGGTAGGAGGCAACTGAACAACATCTTCTTTCATTTCTTTTTCATCTAGCTGTAGCACAATAGGAGAAGGTGTTAGCTCTCTAAAAATAACATTTATGCTAAAAAAAACCTTACCAATCATAGGATCCCAAAGCATGTATCCTTTCACACCAACACTGTAGCCGATGAAGATACATTTTACAGCCTTGTTTTCCAACTTAGATCTTCTCTCCTTAGGCACATGTGCATAAGCTTCACAAACAAAAACATGAAGATGTCTAACTGAACGCTTCTTACCAGACCACACCTCCATGGGTGTCTTACCAACAAGAGATGATGTAGGAGATCTGTTAACTAGATAGCAAGTAGTGGCCACAGCTTCAGCCCAAAACCTTTGTTCAAGGCCAACTCCACTAAGCATACTCGTAGCCTTCTCCATCAGTGTCATGTTCATTCTTTCTGCAAATCCATTTTTTTGTGGGGTATAAGGAGTTGTCTTATGCCTCTTGATCCCTTTTTATTTACAGAACTGTTCAAACTCTACCGAACAAAACTCACCACCATTGTCAGTTCTCAGACACTTAATTCTTTTACCAGTCTGATTCTCTACGAGAGCTTTAAATTCCTTAAACTGACTAAAAACTTGTATCTTTCTTTTAAGGAAATAAATCCATGTCCTTCTACTATAATAATCTATAAAAGATACAAAATATACAAATTTGGAGAGTGAAGGAACTTTAATAGGACCAAACACATCCGAATGGATAAGATCCAAAATACTAGAAGACTTGTGAGAACTGGAGTAAAATTGAACATGATTTTGCTTACTATAAACACAGTGTTCGCAGAATTCAAACTTGAGATTACAATAATTTATCCCCTCAATGAGGTTTTTATTTTTCAGGGTTTTGAGACCCTTCTCACCAATGTGGCCAAATCTCATATGCCACAACATTGTCTTTTCTGCAGGAAGTTTGCCTTCCAAAGTGTTAGGACCCTTAGGTACACTTGCTGCACTACCATCGAAACCCATTACCAAAGACTTCTTCACTACTGGTTCAGATGGTGGAGATGAATTGACTACTTCTCTCTTCCTTGAGACAGAAGAACTATTGCACTGTGAAGTGCAAGCATCCATCTGAAATAGGGTACCTCTCCTAGTACCTTTCGCGAGCACCATAGCTCCTCTAATCATCTTGCATCCATCTTTTGAAAAAAAAACTTTCACACCTGCATCATTTAGCATACTTACAGATAACAGGTTTCATGCCAAAAATGGATGTGTATTACCCCATTGATCCCCTTTACTCGTCCATCAGGGAATCTGATAGTGACTCTTCCTCGTCCAACTATCGCTAGGTGAGAATCATCACCCAAGTACACCTTCCCACCATATAACACCTCGTACTTTGAGAACCAACTTTGATGAGGGTTCATGTGAAAAGAAGCACCTGAGTCAATCAGTCACACATCATTAGATGCATGGGTGGCCAAAGCTACGACAAAAGCATTGCCATCTTCTTGAGATTTATTAGAATCTGAATCTGGGTTTTTCTTCTTCTTCTTTGGCTCTTTACCATCCTTACGAAAGTGCCCAGGCTTACCACAGTTCCAATATGTTGCCTTAGAATTTCCAGGAGTCTTAGATTTCCCACGGGATTTGGATCTACCCTTTTTAGACTTCTTGTCATTTTTATTTCCTCTGTCTTTGGATCTACTATGAACAACAAGGGCATCCTTGGTTAAATCGGACATCTTTCTTCACATCTCCTCAGATAACAGTGAAGACACCGCATCATCCATTTGGAAAGTAAAAATAGTGCTCCCAAGGGCCATCACAAGATGGTCCCATGAATCTGGAAAGGACCATAGTAGGGTAATACATCGATCCTCCTCTAACTTGACACCGGTTGATGTCAACTGTGCAATTAGCATGTTAAATGCATTCAGGTGATTTGCAACAGATCCTCCTTCCTCCATTCTCAGAGAATACATATTCTTTCTCAAGAACAATCTGTTCACCAAGGACTTGGCCTAATACACAAACCCAAGCCGTGTCCACAATTTGTTTGTAGTCTTCTCCTTGAGAACATTCAGGAGAATAGAATCTGCTAGACAGAGTCTAATGATACCCTTAGCTTTCCAATCCTTGACATCCCAATCTTCTTGAGGCATGTTTACTAGTTTGATATCATTTGCAACCACCTCCCATACATCACAGTCTACGAGCATGTCTTCCATCTTTAGTTTCCAAAACTCAAATTTTGTCCCACTGAACTTTTCCACCTCCATTCTACTGTATGAAGAACCTACCATCTCTTCCTGCAATAAGGTTATGAATACTCTGCAATAATACTCCCATTGGACTGCAGTTTAGCTCCAAAAACTTGTACCCTAACAAATAGAACCAAAAATGGCCAGGCTCTGATACCAACTGAAAGGAAACTAAGTGTGCAGAAAATAGTTCCCTACACTAAACTCTCGAGAAGAGGATCGTGCAAATTCATATTTTACCCTTATCAATTACAAAATGATAATACAATAACATGCATACATGGAAAAATGAGAATGACACAATGATTTACCCTGGGAAAAACCTTTCGGTAAAAAACCCCAGCACTCCAAAACCTGCATAATGTATTAATCAAAACTATTATTGTTTACAATACACTTGCAATGCAAGTTCTTTTAGGAGATAATCGACACTTGAAGACAAATCCCGTATCATAACAACATTCCAACAATACACTAACTTCACTCTACGATTTGCAACCCTAAAAAATGCTTATATCATGTGCTTCCCTTTTTAGGGAAACTTCCAAAGATAACTGTATTAGGATTTACCATTCTCCAAAAAAATAGGAACCCCAAAACCCATGCCTTGCAAAAGAGTGTACAGTACTCAACATGATCATTTGTCACATGTCTTGCATGTCTTCACCCATTATTGAATCTTTCACAGTTAACTCTTACAAATATTAATGACCATCATAGGAATCCGTCATAACCGTTTCAGTCATGATTACCTTACACATTGTCCAAAGTGCTGATGTTTGGAAAATAACCTCTACCATAAAATGGGATGCCTAGATCCACCTAGACCAAGTTTGATCATCCTTGTCATCTTCCAAGTGGAATGAAAACACAACATGTCCACTCAACTAAATGACAGAACGAATATCAAACTTAAATACATTATTTGCAAACAATTAATTACAAAACAAATAATATCAATTGTAAGGAAATATACAAGGTTGAGACACCTTATTCCTAAAAATATGAACATAAGGTGAAAAGGAAATATAGTATACATGTATATACTTATACTATACCGACATATGCATAGGGGGAGTCATAACAATGACTAAGGTAAACACATGGTGTACATACGAAACACTTTAGTATTTTGCACATATTAGTTTTTGATACTAATGTCAAAGGGGGAGATTGATAACATAAGTTTTTCCATTAGTATGCAAAGGGAAAATAGTTCTTTGAACCATCGATTACACTTACACCAAAAGATAGATTTCAGTTCAGACTGAAAGTGCTAAGCATAGAGAAACCTGGTGACACAAGTTTTACAGTGTAAACCTAAAGTGCAACCTGAAAATGATACAGAGAAACTGGACAAGCAGGTTACACTATAAATCGACAAAGTAGAAAAGAGAGGAACCCAGCTAAGAAAGGGAACCCAAAAGATAGTTCACAAAAGGAACACCGAAAGACTTTCAGAGCAACCTGAGCATCCGAAACTGAAGGTCAGTTATTGTAAGGATTGGATAATAATGAGAGGGGGGGTGAATTAGTATTATAGCACTTAATTAAATTCTTCAACCATTTAAACATTAACCATAAACTTGCAGTAAAGAAAATAATATAAGAAAATGACACAGTACTCATAACACCATATTTTATTTTTGAGGAAACCCTGGCCAAGGGAAAACCCCAGTGGGGATGGTACCCACAAGCATGTACTAAAGTATAATGTCCCTGTTAGGAGACCTAGCCCTGTTAGGAGCTGAATATTACATAGCGCATTTCCTTGTTAAATAAATTACAATGTTGTTAAAGGTTCACAACACCCTATTAGGGGCCAACTAAGCTTACAACTCTTACAAAGTATTCTCAGTCATGAACAAAATAAGCATCACTAGTGCTTAGATAGTTCCTTTATAGTTCTTCAATGATCTCTATTGTTCTCCACTCTTCTATTCACTTTACATACTCTTCCAACTAACCAACATATATCTTTATAAAAAAGATCTTACATATACATCTTACAACTTTACTAAGTCGGCTCCCAATATGAATATTACAAAGTCGGCTCTCAGTACAAATAAATTTAGTAAGGCAAATAGTAAATGTATATTCAGCATTCTTACATACTCAAAGTGTAGGTTATCAACAACCATAATCCAACTTTGATTTCTCGGAGTCCATGTCATACTCTCTTAATCTCTGCTATTGTCCAACTACTCTGTATCGTTGTTCTACTGTAGTATGTCTGTCTTCAATTCTTTCTAACTCACCGTAGACATTACTAAAACCAAATCGATCTTAGGTGGAGGTCATACATACCCCATACCATCTTCCTCTAAGCTCAATTTCCCTAATTCATTGATCTCAATCTTCGATATCCAAAATACTTCTATATCGCTGCTTCTATACTTAGTTGATTTCTCAATCAGAAAAACTTATCTTTATAGGAATTGATCTGAACCCCAGATGTGTTTCCATAAATGGAAACAAAAAAGTGAATCACATTTACACAAAATTGATCACTTTCCAATAGTTATGTCCCAAGAAAAGTGGATTTGACTTCCACGTCAGATAAAACAATTATGTTCCAAGTGGATCTAACTCCTCATATGTTCCCCATATTTCTTCTGATGGATCAACTTCTAATGCAATTACATGTTCTACTTGCATGTACCTCTAAGCTTACTTCATAACCCATGGGATAACACCATTTATTTCTAGGTGTGACTACTTCAAAACATACACAATCAGTTTCAACCATGAAACAGATTGTATCCTTGTATTTTTCAACAATTTCCTCGTGTATCATGTACCTAGTTTTCATTTGTCTCTGAAGGATCTTGATCATAGAAAAAAATTCCCCATCAACCCATGTACTATTCTGTCTTTTGTAGCTCTATGAGATTAGAATACCAGTAGGTATCCCAGATTTCCAACCACTAGGATGTAAGCCAAGAAATTTGTGCTCAATGTGTATAAACATACGCATCAACAATGAACCAAATCAGAAGGTCTTAGTTCTGTCTTTCTTCACTAGCTTCACATTTTTGAGAAATTGTTGTGCCAAAACTTTGCATAGGTTATATTTCACATTCTCCTTCACCATTCTCCATGTCATCATGATTACTCCTGCAGATACTGAGTTAGGTCTACTATTGTAGTAGAATTTATATCCAAGTATCATAGCAATAAGTCTCACATCTTGTTGAAAGATGTCATTCAAAGTCATTGCCCGCCTGTCCCATTTAGAATGAGTTAGGGTTTCAACTTCTTTCTTTACATGTTTTTCTACAATAGGAATGACTCTAGTGTTGTCTAGTATAGTGATTTCATGAATTAGATCACTACAAATCTTCACAATCCAATCACCTATCCAAATGAACTGATCATGAACCCTGTTCAATAGCATCTTAAACCATTCATCTTCATCAAATTCGTATAAGTCCATAATTTTCATTATGCTCAACTGATCATTGTGTTTGTATTCTTCTTTCATGATTCCATTATCAGTCATATACTCCATCTCAGTTGATATCTCATCAATTCCTAGTATATCATACTTACAATGTATGTAAGCCCTAATATATTCTACATGTAATACGCCATATGGGGTTTGATAAAACTCTCCTTCTGGATCCTCTTCATAGGACTTAAATGGATGTTTCTTAAATTTGTACATAGGTTGATCTACAACATTGAAATAAATAGTTGCATCCATAGCTAGATGATGTAAATACCTTTCTTCCGCTGAATTCCACATTTATGCTTCAATCGATCACGCACAACAATTGTAGAATAGACTAAATCTCTCTGCTCTCTGATCTCCTTAGCTCACTCTTTTTCAAATGGTAAAGAGATAGGTCATCGAATGGTGCTTTATACAAGTTTAAGTCATAAGTTTCACTTTTACTCAATACTGTACAGTCAGTTGTTAGATATCGTGAACAAAATATATGCATCAGCTGATATTACACTCTCAGATGTATGTTTCATGATGTCGGCCAAGTTCATACCTAAGCTTGCTCAAGCTCAATCCATAAATTTTGGGGTAGGATATATTCTGATTTTTGTATCCAATGCTCCCTCTAAGGCCATGATCGGCCAATTAGGTTGATTATGTTTTACTACCATCAGGCCAAGATCCAGTAGCATCTACTAACTCTCCCTGAACTGATGTCTCACTTGTTTCTTTGATCTTCCATATCTTACCACTATTGTTATCTTCTACTTTCTTAAAACAACTTTCAAAATCAATCTTCAAATCTGCAACACTCTTACCAATATCATTTCTATTCTTCTGTGAATGTGTAGGAGGTGGTACTCTTTTGTTGTCTGATCCATTGTACCTGCAAAGCTTTGCTATATGTCCTAGATTATTGCATTTGTAACATATAGGAGGTCTTCTTTCCTGATTAACTTGCATCTTACAGTACTTCACAATGTGTCCAATGCTATTACATTTGTAGCATGTAGGTTTCACTGTATATTCTCTTCCATTGTCTTGTCTATACCCAGATTGATTAGTTTTTCTGCATTCTGCTTTCTTGTGCCCATATCCATTGTAATTAAAACAATAACTAGATAAATTTCTAAAAGGGGCATTACCTCTGCAGTCTCTCTTCATGTGTCCAAATTTGTTGCAACCAAAGCATCTACCTCTGAAGGGCCTGATCTTCTCTCTAGGTTCTTCAATAGAAGGCTTCTCAACATCTATCTTCTCATTGAATTTCTCTTCCTGATTCTTTGAACATTCAGCTTCATTGAATCCAATACCATTCATATCACCTTTAGGTTTCTGCTTGTCTCCCTGTTCATCAATCAAATCACTGCTAGTGTGAATTTTCTCAATGTGTTTCTTTGCTTCAATAAGTTCACCTTTTATAATTTGATTGTATTTCTTCATTTCTAGATACTTGTTCTTGTAGTTGTCAGCCTCATTCTTCATTTGATCTAATGCACTGTTTAAAGCTTCTTTAACTTTCTTCTTAGCATCCTTCTTTATTTGTATTTCTTTAGTCATAGTCTCATTTGCAAGTTTCAGAATCTCATTCTCTTCTTTTAATTGCCTCACTTGATCTGAATTGTCTTCATCTGAATCCTCTTTTATCTGAACCATAAGATCTTGTCTTTGACTTCTAGAAAGCTCAATTTGTTCCTTGAGTTTATTTATAAATTTCTAAGCTCTTCGCGTGTTGAATCTCAACTCTCCATTTTCTGCTTTTGCTTTGTCAAAGTCTTCAAGTGTAGCATCAAAGATTTCTTGCAAACTATCAAAATCCATTATGATCTCCCTTAAGTTGTTAGACTTTCTCTCCAAGGGCCAGAAGCTCTGATACAAATTGTTAGGATTGGATAATACTGAGAGGGGGGTGAATCAGTATTATAGCACTTAATTAACTTCTTCAACCATTTAAACATTAACCACAAACTTGCAGTAAAGAAAATAATATAAGAAAATGACATTGTACTCATAACACCATATTTTTTTTTTGAGGAAACCTTGGCCAAGGGAAAACCCCAGTGGGGATGGTACCCACAAGCATGTACTAAAGTATAATATCCCTGTTAAGAGACCTAGCCCTCTTAGGAGTTTAATATTACATAGAACATTTCCTTGTTAAAGGGATTACAACCCTGTTAAAGGTTCACAACACCTTGTTAGGGGCCAACTGAGCTTACAGCTCTTACAAATTAATTTTTTTTACAAAGTGTTCTCAGTCATGAACAAAACAAGCATCACTAGTGCTTAGATAGTTCCTTTATAGTTCTGCAATGATCTCTATCATTCTCTACTCTGCTATTTGCTCAATATACTCTTCCAACTAACCAACATATATCTTTATCAAAAATATCTTACATATATATCTCACAACTTTACTAAGTCGACTCCCAATATGAATATTACAAATATTACAAAGTCGGCTCTTAGTACAAATACATTTAGTAAGGAAAATAGTAAATGTATATTCGGCACTATTACATACTCAAAGTGTAGGTTATGAATAACTATAATCCAACTTCGATTGCCTTGAGTCCATGTCATACTCTCTCAATCTTTGCTACTTTCCAACTGCTCTGTATCATTGTTCTACTGCAATATGTCTGTCTTTAATTATTTCTAACTCATTGTAGACATTACCAAAACCAAATCGATCTTATTTGGAGGTCATACATACCCCATATTGTCTTCCTCTAAGCTTGCTTGGCCTAATTCATTGATCTCGATCTTCGGTATCCAAAATAATTTTGTATCTTTGCTTCTATACTTAGTTGATTTCTAAATCAGCAAAACTTATCTTTATAAGAATCTATCTGAAACCCAGATGTGTTTCCATAAATGACAACCAAAAATTGAATCACATTTACACAAAATTGGTCACTTGCCAATAGTTATATCTCGATAAAAGTGGATCTGACTTCCACGTCAGATAAAATAGTTATGTTTTATATTTAGAGTTTTGATTTGATTTAAAACCATTTCTTGAGGGACAAGAAAAATAATTTTAATTATTTTAATCAGTCTAACTGATTAAAAACATGCATACTAGGAGATCAAGGTCAAGTTGTAAACCTTCGATCATAGAGTTATCTTTGTAATAACGTGAAACTGAATTAGGTCAATCTATTGTATAAATAGATGTGTAATCATTCATTTCAAGATGGATGTGAGGATGATTGTATCCAAGGAGCACATCTATGGCTCATAATGAGAGTTTCAAGAAGTAGAACATCAAAATATAAATTTGGTTATCAAGAACCAAGAATCAAGGCTACCGAGAAATAGAGGTATTAATCAATCACATTAGGTGATACTTTGTACAAGTGATTTTAATAGATCTATAATCAGAAATTGAAGATTGCATACACTCAGGTCAATGAATATTTTTTGTCTACATTCTAACAATTGTAGCAAATAGAAGAAATCCTTTCAAGAAAGGTGGATTTAACAATCCTTTGTAAATCTCTTAATCGAGTGCACACTAGACAGTGTTGCTAAAGCTCTTAACAGAGTAGACCTTAACCACTCTCCACATAATACTCCTAACAGGGTAGATCATCAGAAGTGATCAAATTGTAAGTCTTAACCGGCCCCTTCGAATCTGCAAATAGTGAAGTTTTTGTGGGTGTCATCCCCACCGTAGTTTTTACCTTCTAACAGGGGTTTTATGTGTTACCATATCTTTTGTTATGTGTCATTACATTTCATGAATGCTTCTATGAATGTTTACATGTTTATTAAGTTTATGAATTGATGTAACTTACACAAAGATAGTATAGAATAGATGGTTTGTAATACAATGGATTACTAAATGGATAAAGGTTTAAAGAGATAAAAATTTTAGAGGTACTGATTCACCCCTCCCCTCTTAGTACATACTTCCCATTATTTCCAATAGATATTATGATATACAAAATTTGAACTGTTATGGATGCATATGTATATGCACAAAATATAGTTCTTGTTGAAGTACACATATCCTTCTATATAATCACTATAATACATACAAAAGTCTACTATATAAATAGTACATCACATATACAAGTCACATTACATCTATCATATCATCATATCTCATATATATCATATGGTAGAATCATATCCAATATATATTTTCATCGGTATATCATTTTTCCATATTTGTTATATATTTTGATGTCAGCTGGGACCTAATATAAAGAATGTGAACACACCATCAAAAGCATGTTGGTGAAGTCGGTTATATCAAAAACTATTTCCTATTTCTTACGCTTAGCACTATTGGTCTGGACCAAAACAATTATATGCCACTATAGAGATAAGTGTACACTGATGATACCGATGTTAGTGAAATGATTAACCCAACCCAAAGATGTAGCCAAAGAGATACTTTACCGAAGCATCCAGAATGACATCAATGACAACTAAAAAAAGTTCAAACTTTACAAACCCCATTTAATTTTTTATTATAGACTAAAATTTATAAAGAAAATTAAAAAATCTTAATTATTAGTATAAAACAAGACCCTGAAAAAAAATTCTCAGCCCCATTTAATTGTTTGATATAGACTAAAATATGCAAAAATATAATCTACTAGTTTGATGGACTAAAATTTATAAATATATAATATAATCATTTGATATAGATTGAAATTCTCAAATATATATTCTAAGTGTTTGATATATAGTAAAACTCACAAATATATGGGGTGACCCATATCGAGTGGTGATTGAAACACTTTGTTGGTGAGGTTGTCTATAGAATAGGAATTAGGGCCATCAAGTCAAATACATGCAATAAGTCAACCACAAAACTTAAAACACATGAAAAATTGAAATCCTAGTCAAACCATTAGAGATATGAAAAAAATAGTGCATAAAACATGAAAATTAGAACAAAGACACCCTTGCTAATAGGTTGAAACTGGTGTTTCCAACAATCATCTCGGAGGAACATAGTGGGTTTGCACCCGATAGATCCATTTATGAAGGAATAATTGTAGTGCATGAAGAAATTCACTCTCTAAAAGTTGGCAAGGAGGCAGGAATGATGATCAAATTGGATATAAAGAAAGCTTATGATAAAGTCAATAGGGGCTTCCTCATGAGAATATTGAAGAGGTTTGGCTTTGATAATCACTGGTGTGAATGGGTGTTAGTTTGTATTTGATAATCGCTTGAATAGGCGCCTTGATGCATCAAATCAAAAAAATAAAAATAAAATCTTAAAAAAAATTGTAAATAAAAATCTAAAAAAAAATTGAAAAATAAAAAAAAGTGCCTTGGTGAAAACCTGGTAAATAGGCACCATGGTAGAAAAAAAAGAATCTCTGCCAAGTAGGCGAAAACCTGGTAAACAGGTGCCTCTTGTACTCAGTGCTCCATCTATCAATTCTTAGTCTTGGCAACCCTTTGCTATAGTTTTTACATAGCTTTCAGTCACTTTTGTGACACTCAGGTTCTTCAGAGAACCCTCCTGGCTTGAAACCGATCCAGAGTCATAACCTGGGGGTAATCAAATTGGCTTTGTCCTCACAGTATGAGTCAAGTCACTCATTGTCATTTTCTACTAGGGGCATGGGTACCCAAATTTGATCACATCTTTGGATTACACCAGAGTTAGTAATCTTGTCATTTCTAAAGGACAACTCGCTACTGACGCAAACAGGTGTTTCTCAACACCACAATCAACAGTGTTTCTTAACACTATCTTTGGACACATTTGTGTTTATTAACACACATTGGATATCACAATCGTAAACAACATATCGATAGCAATTAAACACAAAGCACTCACAAGAAAAATGGCGTTTCTCAACACCTCATACATATACACATCCGAAATCTTTCAAACTAGCTGAAGTATGTTGAACATCTATTTGTATGTTATTTGTTCTCATTAATTTTTGATAATCATTTCTTTTGTCTACTGCTTGTTGGTGTGGCTCTGATGGTCTAGCAACATCAAATAAACTGGGTTTATGTTGTAAGAGCTCCTGCATTAAGGTGGAAAAGCCTCACATCCCTCGATCCTATATATTTGTATGCCAAGGTGAGGTCAGAACTATCTCCTTGACTGTTATTGCTCTGCTTGTTTACGCAAGATCGCACTCACAGTTATTTTGGCTTTGAATACCTTGACACTGGTATACTCTTGCAACATCAACTAGAAACAATGTTCAGGTCATCTTGGCTTTTGTGCCCTGATGGTTACGTTAGTTTCCCATATCTTATCCGATGAAATTCATATTCATATTATTATGGTCATAGTGGCACCAGTAAGGATTGTATCAACTTTGATGTTCCAAAAAATGATCGATGATGATAATTTTAAATGCTAAAGCTTCAGTGACTACACCTTAGGTTGCATTCATGTTAGTCTTTCATCTGCATAGTGTTGAAATATGTATAATATCGATATCTATCTCTAATGTGAAGGATCTGAGGTTCTTATTGATCAATCTTCTCATTGTCAAGTGATCAGTTGTGCATGAACATGACACCCGTTGCTAATTCAAATATCCTAATTCCATTTTCAGGATTGAAATCAAAATTTGAAATTGACCACTTACATAACCAATAGAAATCTCTCATTTTTTTCTTCTAATCAATCCATCTATCTTAATTTTGGTCAATCTCGGTCAAACAGGACCTCCCATCAAGTACATCTTCTTGTCCTAACTGCTTGGGACCTATTTCTGATCAGATCAGTTTCTTCCTAATTTATTTAATTAATTAAATTGATTGGCATCACTGGGGAACCTAGCCTTATTTTGATTTCGCTCCTAAGGGGGCAGGATTGGGACATCAACATTCCAGTGATCACATCCTCAATCAAAACCCCATCGCTTGGGGCATCTCAACTTTATCGCATCAAATCAAGATGAGATCATCTTAAATCAAAGGCAACCTAATCAATGGTCTTATAGAGTGGTGAATACACTCGAAACTAGAAAAGATCGGTCTTATACAGGTTATTCATTATTGAAACCAAATACATTGATCAAATTGGCTTCATCGCTTCAAATCAAGTCAATTTTCTTGCTAATCAAATCTCTTAACGGTAATCAGTTTCATCACTTCAAATCAAACTGGTTATTCATTCAAACCAATTAAAAGGTTTAAGAGTTCTTGACAGATGTTCAGTTTTATCGCTTCAAATCAAACTACACACTCTATTTTATATCTTTTGATCAATCTTCATCCAATCAAGCTCGGAGTCAGTCTTCTTCTTCAAAAGAATGGTTTCATCGCTTCAAATCAAAATATTCTGGGTCTTCTCGCTAATAGGTCTTTGAATCAATGCGCTGATCACACATCAATTCAAAGAGGGGCAAATGTAATCACCTAAAAATGGTCATCTAAACCCTAGACCCCCAATCTCAACATTTAATCAAGAAACCCTAATCTTGATAAACCCTAAGTCCTAAAGCAAACAGGCAATTCTTCAATCTATCAATTTGTAGCTAATCTGGCCTGAACCCTAGGTCCTAATTATTCATCGTACTTGATTAATTAATTAATTCCTAAAATCAAAATACATTGGCAAATAAATCTTATGTTAATTACTTAATTGATATTCAAATATATTAATTAAATAAAAATTACAAAATTGTCAATTAAATAAAAAAAGGAATTAAATTAATTGTAAAAACATAAATGCGCATTCAAAATCAATTAAATTATTAAAAATGCATATGGCATCATCAAATCCAATTAACTGATTTATTATTTTGGAAACAATCCAGTTCCACTCAGTTAACTGATTCTCCACTGTTTATCATCTTGGAAACATTTCAGTTAACTGAAAACTGAATATGGAAGTTTCCAAAATAATTTATTAGTCAGTTCAGTCAATTGACTCTCTTGACCAATCACATCACTTGCACATGGATTGTGCTTCTTCAATTGAATCTAAGCCACTCTTTTTGTTCTATCTCGACCGTCGATTCGAGAGAGATTTCTATAAAAGAGAAACTATTTTCCTTCACAAAGGATCCTAATTTTTGCATCGTTATTATGCTACATTTCACATTCTAGTTTTCTTTAATCATTCTAGATTTCAATTTGATTAGCAGTTAGTTTAATTTTATGTTAATCATGCAAATCTAATCTTAGAGCATATTTCAACTGGTGTTTTAAAATCAATTTTACACATTCAATTGGTGTTTTAAAACTAAATCTTAACTAGCATGGATTAACCACAAATATGCATCTTGCATAATCATTTAGATTAATCAAAGCATTTTTATTTCATCATCTAGATTAAATCCTTCGTTTAGGTCTTCGGTGTAGTCACTCAGCTTGCAATGATCTGAGAGCAAGCTCATACTCCTGTCTACTAGAAGGCAACAGGTCGACTCATTCACACATGCAGGATGAATTAATCTATATTCATTTATGTATGTGAATGAAGAACAATGACTATGTTGAAGTGTATGACTAAGTAAGAGGCCCACATTTAGCTATCACATTTCTAGCACCCACCGTGGGGCAGAATATTCAATTTCTGGCCTCATTTTAACTTTTGCTTTCAATTCTATTTTCCATCCACTTTGAGTTGAATCTGACTCCACCACTGCATCTGGGTCATCATTTTAGTTTGAAATGATTATAAACATGCCTATCTTTACCCAAAAAACAAATATGTGGCAAAAATAATTTTCCCAAAGAGCTCGTACAGCCTTGACACATAAAACGAGGTAGATTCCCAGCACATAGACTGAGACAACCTCTGCTTTCTGTTATAAATACATTGTTGGGTTCAACTTCATAACCCTCTATTTTTATTTTATCATACTTTAGTTCTACTTGCGAGTTAATTTTGTATTTATCCTATGCATTCAAGGCGAATCACCAAGCTCAACCCTCGCTAAACCCATCACTTTGCATTTGACTTGTTGAACTATTTATAATAACAAAGGGTTTACATTAAAACCCATAAATGTGGGACTAACCCACCCACATCCCTTCTGCTACGTTGATGCCCGCCTCAACTGTTCTCCCCCAAACAACTGCTCTCTCCCTTACCGCGCACCCATCTCCACACCCTCCACCCAATCTTCTACCTTCTGCGATGTACACTTCCCGCGCCTCTTCCCCAATGCCACCACTCTAAACCCAACCCCCTCCACACAACTGTTCACCCGCTCACTCCCAACACACCTCCATGCTTCCTCCACTCTCCAAAGCCACCTCTCCTCCCTGCTCTGCCACCCCACTTCAACTTTCCCATGCAACTCGCTTCACAAACCTTGCCGCTTCCACTCCTTGCACTCCGCAGCAGACCTCATAACACCCTCTATTGTCCAGCCGTTGCCCCTTTTCTCCTGCCTACCTCCCCACTTCCACCCAGCCTCCCCACAACATGTCTCCCACAGTCGAATGCCTCCCTCTACCCAGCTCCTCCTCCCTCACCGCCCGTAGTCAACCTCCTATCTCTCTACACGGCCTAACCTCCCTCCACAACACACAACACATACACCCCTTCTCCTGTGCTTCTACCTCTCTTTCCTCCCTCCATAGCGCACAACACCTATGCCTCCCTTCTCTCCGCATAGTCTTCAATAGTGCTGCAAATCCTCTATTCCCTCCCACACTATACTTCCCATGCCTCTCCCTCACTTACCGTGCTCAACCCACCCCCTGTGCTACACCTACTATGCGCAATACGTTAGCAGGATACGGTTCGATATCCAATTCTAGTGTGCATATCATGTCTCTGATGATCAGATGATATTTTGATCGGGATATGAATGAATTCTACCTTCATTTGCATGATCTCCACTGATGTATGTATGCAAACTATATGCCTGATCTATGAATGTTAGGATAAGCCTTCAATCTGTGCCTATGAATTCTATAGACCTTCAACCTGTAACTGTGATCTCAGTAAACCTTCAACTGTGAATGTGATCATTGTATATCTCCAAATATTATGTTTTGATTCTCAGATGATGTGATGTTGTATGTAATCTCGAGCTTGTGAGTGCGATGTGCTTACTCTATGTAATCCTAAGTCTATGAATGTGATGCACTTAGTGTATGTAAGCCAAGTTGTGAATGCTCATAAGTCTATATGCTTCTTCAACCTTTCCTCCCAACCAACATCCTGCGCAACACAACGTTGCTAACCCTACACCTGCCACCTTAGCCCTCCAAACAGTTGAACCAAACAGTCACAGGTTGAAGGTCTATAGATCTCCATTGATTTTCCCAAAGATCATTGTGGTGGAATTCTATCCATTAAGCTTGAATCTTTAAAATCTAAAATCCAAGAATTAAAGGGAGAAAAGGATACACCATCCAACAAGTCCTCATCGATCTTTCCTTTCATCTAGGATTAGGATTCATCCATACTTCCTTTCTCTTCAAAATTAGATGAAAGTCTTTTCTATCCGCAAAAGAAAGATATTGGAAGTCAAGAAGTGTCTAATTATCCTTTAGAGAGAATCTTTACTCCTTTGAGACAATCTTATAAATCAGCATTGGAATAAATTCTTGAGAATGATCTCATCACATTACCTAAAGCCACATCACATGGACAAAGATTCTTGAGTACCTATTGTGCATACCATTGACACAATGAGCATAAAACTTCATCTTGCATGGAGTTGAAACATAAAATCCAAGATCTCATAGATGATGGTGTAATCAAAGTGGAAAATCCTAATGAATCATCTAGTGAAGATACTAATCTCAAGCATGATCAATATCAAGAATCCATGTCTAGCAATAGTTCACAAATCACATCTACTTCTTCCACCATTCCTCCATCTCCTAAGGCTTCAAAACTAGCCACACCATCTCCATCAAGAATTGAGCCTAATGATGACTATGTCTACCCTCAAGGACTACCTCTAAAAGAGATCCAAGCTAATCAACATATGAATGCAAGTCTTTCTCATGCTTCAAAGATCATAGATCCAAAGCATCCATGTGCTTCAATGCTTATCACACCTATTCCAAATGATTGTCCATCAGTGTGTCAAGATTCCTTCATCCATATCAAAACTCCTACCTCGTCCTTAAAAGTGGCTTCATGTCAAGAGGGCAATCTAGAATGTGAAGAAACATATATCATTAATGACCAAGATCAAGACATCATCCATCCTTATCCAATAGTTGACCAAAGTCACATATCTCAAGATTCCCATGATGATGTTATCATGCCCTTTCATTTCTACCAAGAAGATAGCCCTCCATCTCCCAAGCAAGATCAAGATATCCTTTCTGGCATCTCTAATGGGCCTATTGAAAATCAAGAGAAAGGTACCCTTTGTACACCATCTAAAGATCATTGTCAAGATCAAATCATCCCATAATCTCCTTGTCATACTCGTCCATATCCACCTCAAGAAAACATTGTTCCTCCAAATCCATTGCAGAAAAAGAAATCCCCTCAAGCTTCAGTTTCTCCTATCAAAGCTAATCATGAGCCTGTGGGTGTGAAGATGACTCCTAATGATGAGATCCTTGGCAGTGAGGCTCACTCTAAAGATGTTGATATCCATTCCACACCTTATATCCCTCCATTCAAATGTAAGCATCATCCTTCACTATCCTCCAAATCCATCCTTGGCCCCTATATCCTAAAGTTGAAACCATCAAACCTTCCATCTATATTGGGTCCTTATATCCCTCCATCTACCATGCCTATCACTACTATCTTGTCAGCCACTTACCCTATCACCTATCAAGATCAACAAAGACATACATCCTTGAAATCTCCTTACCAACCCATACATATGACCCAGTCATATCAGTCCTATTCATCAACACTCCCCAAGTCTTTTGGAAGCAATATGGATGTACAATGAAGAAATTAGAATCAAAGAATCCACTTACATATGAAGATCACTATGTCCCATCTAATCGACATGTGACTACAAAGAGACCGCAAAGGTCCACTAAAAAAAAAAATCAAAGCAAATATAGGTTCCAAAATCCATCATGGAAGAATTGTGTTCTAAATGTAAGAAAATATTAAAATCAAAGAAAATATGGGTTTCGAAATCCATCATGGACTAATTGCGTTCTAAATCCAAGCAAAGAATAAAATCAAAGAAAATATGGGTTCCTAAATCCATCATGGAAGAATTGCGTTCTAAGTCATCCAAAAGAAAAGGAAAATCAAAAGCTATGTGGATTCCCAAGTCTCTTCCAAAGGACTTGGATACAAAAAGAAAATCAAATGTTATGCAGATTCCCAAGTCTCTCTTAAAAGGCTTGAACAAAAAGAAAAAGTCAGAGTTGGCATCCAAGCTTCCAAAGTCTTCCACTACATCTCCATCTAAACATCTCCAATCTTCTAACTCTATTTTGGGTCCTCATGTCCCAAAATTCATTACCTTGAATACTTCATCCATCTTGGGTCCTCGTGTACCAAGATCCATATCCACTCATACATCAAAGTCTCAAGCTATTCCATCCACTTTTCCTCCATCTGTCCACTACCCTTCAAGGGGTGTGTCAATGTTGATCTTATCACCATACCCTATCCAATATCCTGCATCTACCTCTTACCCATCCATGGGATATCCTTCCATCCCTCTTATCTAATCCATTACATAAATCATTGGCTACCATCTCCCTTATCCTCCATATCATTTTTCCCTACCATCGCTATATCAACATCTTTGAGCATACTTTTAACGACCTTGGCCTATCATAGAATATCCTTCAAAGGAGCACTATCCAAAGAGAAAGAAGCTTAAGTTCCTCCATAAAATAAAAAGTACAAAAAAAGAAATAAAGAAAAAAGTGCCTTGGTGAAAACCTAGTAAACAGGCACCTTGGTAGCAAAAGCAAAGATAAATCAATCCATCCTATGGTGAAAATCACTTCTTGTGGCACCTTGGATAAGTACCATGATGAAAACCTAGAAAACAGGCGTCATGCATAATTCCTCCTACTTGCACTCTTCACTTGGGGGCAATTTCCTTCCATGTCATTCTATCCATCATATCTTACATCCAGCTAGTCCGTGAGCTTCCATGTTCCTTCCGGTGATCTTGACAAGGTTGAGCCTATCCATGAACACCATTCATCTTGACATCTATTATCCTTTCCATCATTCTATTCACTTGATCTCATCCGTGCTACCCTATCATGATCTTGCTTATTCCAAGCTTATCCTTCCTATCTTTGAGAATTCCTTCCATAATCCAAACCATTCACTTATAGCCTCCATCACCCCTTATCCTGATTGCACTATCATAGCTATATCATATCCTATCTAATTGACCCCTTGGTTTTGATCAAAATGAAGAAACAAAAATGAAAAATTGTTTTTCAAAAGTCTCTTGACATGTCCACTCTTTTGGACCACATGCTTTTCATGACATCAAGTCATTATCCTATATGTTATCCAACACCACTCAATGAGCCTACATTGCTATATTCTTTTTTCCCTAGCTTGGGTAATCTTGAGGAGACTATCCCTGAGGGTTGCATTCACCCTCTTCATACATCATTGTCTTTACACCTCATTCATCAGCTTTCTAATCCATTTGTAGTGACCTACACCTTGCTATACATTGGGGGCAAACCAATGTGATCTTGCTTGAGAAAAGAGTAATCTCTAAAAAACTAAAAATTGAAAAAAGTCCTAAAAAATGATCATCTTGGTGAAAACCTAGCAACAGGTGCTTTGATACATCAATAAAAAAAATGCTCTCAGATCATTGCAAGCTCAGTGACTACACCGAAGACCTAAATGAAGGATTTAATCTAGATGATTGATCTAAATGATTGATTAACTATATGCAAAATGCAAATGCAGATTTGTGGTTAATCCATGCTAGTTAATATTTAGTTTTAAAGCACCAATTGAATGTGTAAGATTGATTTTAAAACAACAATTGAAATATCCTCTAAGATTAGATTTTCATGATTAACATAAAACTAATAAATGCTAATCAAATTGAAAGCTTGAATGATTAAAGAAAACTAGAATGCAAAATGCAGCATAATATACGATGTAAAAATTAGGATCCTTTGTGAAGGAAAATAGTTTCTCTTTTATAGAAATCTCTCTCAAATCGATAGCTTGCGATTGAACAAAAAGAGTGGCTCAAATTCGATTGAAGAAGCACAATCCATGTGCAAGTGATGTGATTGGTTGAGAGAGTCAATTGACTGAACTGACTGATCAATTATTTTGGAAACTTCCATATTCAGTTTTCAGTTAACTGAAATGTTTCCAAGATGATCAACAGTGGAGAATCAGTTAACTGACTGGAACTGGATTGTTTCCAAAATGATAAATCAGTTAACTGGATTTGATGATGTCATATGCATTTTTAATAATTTAATTGATTTTGAATTCACATTTATGTTTTTATAATTAATTTAATTCCTTTTTTATTTAATTGACAATTTTGTAATTTTTATTTAATTAATATATCATAATATCAATAAATAATTAACATAAGATTTATTTTCCAATGTATTTATATGATTTTAGGAATTAATTAATCAATCAAGTACAATGAATAATTAGGACCTAGGGTTCAAGTCAAATTAGCTACAAATTGATAGATTGAAGAATTGCATGTTTGATTTAGGACTTAGGGTTTATCAATATTAGGGTTTCTTGATTAAATGTTGAGATTGGGGGTCTAGAGTTTAGATGACCATTTTTAGGTGATTACAGTATTTCATCCCCATGAATTTCTATTTTGATCAATGGTAGCCCCCAAGGATTTTTTGAAACTACTACAGGCATTCGTCAATGGGATCCCTTATCTCCCTCCTTGTTTATTATCCTAGTTGAATCTCTAGGGAGATCAATAAAATTAAGAGACTCTTCGGGCTCTTGGAAAGGCATTGTGGTAGCTAGAGGAATGGAATCGGTTACTCACTTGTAGTTTGTAGATGATACATATTTGATGGGGGAGGCCTCGACAAGAGAAGAAAAAATAATAAGGGAATTATTGGAATCTTATAGTAATGTATTGGGCCAATTCATAAATTGGGAAAAGTCAAAAAAAAATTTCTTGAATACCTCCCCCCCTATGCAACATCACATATGCAGAATTTTGGGCATGAAGGCAGGGGCTCTACCAAGTAAGTATTTGGGGATTCCACTGTTTGAGGGAGAATCTAAGAAAACCTCCAAAAATATTTAATTGATAGTTATGTGAAGAGGATGGAAAGTTGGAAAGGTAAATGGCTCACATATGTTGGCCACTGATGAACTATAACTGATTGAATGTTTGAAGAAAAAAAAGTTGATGATCACCGTGCTGCAGAAAGTAAATGCAAGACATTAAATCAGTAAATATATTGTATTGTCATTGATGTCAACTTGATATGGTATGATTTCTCATACACATATTGTTACAAGACTTAAATATCTGAAGAGATAAAGTTTTTTTCATCGGTAATCATATACACTGAGTGACAGTATAACGCGACAAACAGTGAACCCCAAGCACAAAAGTTCATAGTATTAAACGACGGACAGTGTTACCTAAGCAAGTGATACCCGAGCAAGAATTACTGAGCTAATTATAGTTGTCACCAAACAGAACTAAATTTGATTCCCGAGCTATTTTCAGTAATCACCGAGCACAATGATGACATGTAACTGATTAAATGTTTGATAATGTTAAGTTGAAGATGATGCAAGACATTAAATCAGTTAATGGTTTGTATTTTCATTGATGTCAACTTGATATCATCTGTATGGTCATGTACATAATGCTAAATACTTCAGAGAATCAATGTAACAATGATTATGCTTTCAACAATGCATAAAATTCATGTATTCACTAAGTGAAAAACAACACCAACAGAGTGTACACCACCGGTAAAGACAGAGAAAAAGTCACAGTGATGCCCGACGAGTAGAAAATAGTGTTGCCTGAAGAAGAAGAATCACAGGATACCCAATGAGCTAAAAATAGTGTTGTCCGATGAGAAAGATCCAATGATGCCTGACAAATGGAGATCCCGAAGCTAACTAAAGTTGCACCGACAGAACTGGTAGTTGTCACCGGCGACGAACTGCAGAATTGACCAACAGAACAGAGAGATCAGAAAATGACAAAATATCTAGCTAGCAGAGCTTAAGGATAGACTTAGCTGGTTGTTTTATTTTTTTTATTCGTCCACAGTTAAGAAATTGATTTATACAGCTGGCAAGAAGATAACTACAAGATAAATCAGGAGTTAAAGCCGTAAACCAATTTGGCTGGATTGTTTTTCACGCCAAGAATCAAGAATCAAGAATAAAAAATTAAGGAATATCATGTCTATATAAGGGACAATCATAATTCATTTCCACAAGCAATCAGATACACGAGGGAGTGAATTGATAGAACATGTTGAAGAGAAACTGGTGAAGGATAAGCTTCATACAGTCCTGATCAATCAAGCTAAGGGAGAGCTAAAGAATTCTGCAGACACCGACGAACAGTGAAGCACAACATCACAGAGTAGAAAGTGTGAATTACAAAGGAATTGAATTGATACATTGATTAGAGAGGTATTGTACATAAATAGATCTGAATATCTACAATTCAAATTTGCATTAGAACCAAGTCATTGTGTTTCAGTTTAACCATTGAAGCATTAAGTCTCTTAACAGAGTAGGACTTAACCGTCTTCTATAATTGAGGTATATCCTAATAGATTACCAAAAAGGTTGATTCATGATAGTAGCATCGG
>MU224169.1:1796947-1824419 GCA_018584345.1 Thuja plicata | reverse complement strand
CTATACCACATTACTCTTGGGATGGTGCTTCTCTTCGATACAAGGGCCGTCTAGTGCTTCCTCAGAACCCAGATCTGCAACAGGCTATTTTTTATGAACTCCATGCTTCTCCTTCAATAGGGCACTCAGGATTCCTCAAAACTTATGAACGGGCAAGGCGAAACTTCTTTTGGAAAGGAATGAAACAGATGATTCAATAGATGGTGGCTGAATGTGATACTTGCCAACGCCACAAGGGTGAAACAGCGCTCCTTCCTGAGGTCTTGATTCAGTGGCATGGCATGCAACCAGAGGATGCTACCTGGGAACCCCTTCTTCAGATTCAGCAACAATTTCCACACCTTAAGCTTTGAGGACAAAGCTTTTTTCTAAGGGAGAGGCGATGTTAGGAACCTGTGTGTTCCTTCTGTTTGTTTGGTTAGTGTAGTGTTGTTGGACGCATATGCTTTGTAAGTCGTCCCATGAGTATTTTTTATTATCCCACATGCATAGGTAGTATTACTTTTCTAGATCGTACTTAGTATATAAGAGTAGGTTGAGGCCTTTGCTGGATACCGACGAATTTATTGTATTGAGCTTGCTCAAAGGAGGTTACCCCCTCGAAGTGGCCCGCGATCAATAGATTCATTTTGCATTCTGCTATTGCTCTATATTCTGTGATTTCGTGCATTCTCACCATATTGCTGTAAGGAGGTTCCTCTCATAGACAAATTGGCTGGTCAAATGGAAATGGATAGACAAAGGGTATTGCTAGCATATTATGGCATTGGAGTTGTTTTTGGTTTCCAAGGACTATCCAAGTGATGGGATAACTTGTTTTTTCCAAGCTAAGGGATTGGGCATGACAAGATATGGCAATGCCATTATGCATTGGCTGACATGTGAAGCATAGGAATGGACATGTCAAGAGGATATTTGAAATCATGTTTTTCATTTGACGTCCTTATTTTATATCAAGACCAAGATAGGGATTCAGATAGGGAAATGATAGGATATGGATAGGAAAAGAAAGATTAAAATAATGGACAAGGGTAAGGGTTATGGACTAAAGGGATATGGAAAACGTCAAGCAGATACGATATAAATACTTATGAAGATCCCTAGCCTTGTCAAGATCAAAGAAGGATAAAATGAATATGGATGTTGATATATAGGATAATGGATATGAGGAATATAAGACAATGAATGAAATGACATGGGTATGATAATGCAAGAGGTTCGTAGATTACACATGACGTCTATTTGTCAGGTTTTCATCATGGTACTTTCCTAAAGTGTCTTTTTGTTAGGTTTTCACAATTGTACGAATTATTTCTCTTTACTATTTTTTCTTTTTTGATGTCACCTACATGTCTACTTATCAGGTTTTAATGAAGGAAACATTTATTTTCTTTTTCTTTTTCTCTTTTTTTTTGTGTTTTTTATTCCTGGATATTTTAGGAAGATAATGGATGCATGAAATGACATGGAAAAAGGACTCAGGTATCTTGTTCTTTGGTTGGTACTCTTGAAATATATGTAATAATGGACCATAGCTATTGATGCTATGCTCAAAGACATTGGTAAGGTAATGACAAATGGATATAAAATGGATAATTGAAAGGACATGATAAGGTTTTAAGAAAAGGATTGGATAGGATAGATAAATGGCTGGAAAATAGGTGTCGGAAAATGGAGAGAGTGCAAGAAGACTTTTTTTTAGTGGATGGAAATGTGGGCAAGAACAACATTGGCACATACCTTGAGGGGTGATGGAGAACCAAGAAATTTTGGATTTGACGGAGGAATGGATATGGATTTTGGGACATAAGGACCAAAAAAAGATTTGGAAGGTGAGATACATTTAGATGGAGAGATAGAAACTTGGGATGCCAACTTTTATTTTTCTTTAGGACTCTTTTCTTGAAGGATCTTCTTAAGAATTCACATGGTTTTTTATTTTTCATGTTTTTGTGCTTCCTTGGAATGCATTGCTTACACAAGGGGTTTAGGAACCCATATGGCTTTTGATTTTGATTTTTTCTTAATGGGCCTTTGTGGCATTTTGGATATTTATTTTTCCTTTTGGATCATATTATACTTTGTTTTTACATGTCGGTTAGAGTTGACATGTTGATCCTTGACTGCATGTAGATTGCTCCACTTATGAATTTTATGCTTGGCATCCAAATTTATTGGAAAAGTAATGTAATTATTGGGTGAATAAGAATGATATAGTGGTATTTTGGATGGATGGAAGGCTCTCCAAGATGTGTGTCTTGATTGATCTTGAATTAGGAAGGGATAAGTGGATTGTGAGCTAGTGTATGAAGGAATATATGGAGCTAAGATGGATGAAAGGGATGAGGGGAAGGTAAATGTTTGGATTTGAATTTTGAAGAGATACCAATGTCTTGAGAAGGAGCTTTGTAATTGAATCCTTGATAATTGAAATTTTCTTTGACATGAAAGGGTTATAATATACCTTTTATGTGGAGGTCTACCCCTTTGACTTGATAATACATGCTTTGACCAATGGGATATTTTCTACAAGATGCAAGTCAATTTTGAGGTATTTATGGCATGGAAGAAACAATAGGATCATGAAGTGAACCAGACTGGATGGAAGTAGAGGAACCCATTTGACATGTGTGGGGTTCATGAACAACTTGCGCAGATGTCTTGGGATCATGAGGGGGATTAAGAAGAATAATGGCACCTTATGATGGAATAGGAGTAATGAAAGGGTCATTTGATAGGATAGGATCTTGTCGAGGATATAAAGGACTAGGAAATGTAGATGAAGGGATGGAGGGATATTGATGAGGGTCCAAATGGATGGTGGAATCTTGAAATGGACATGAATTTGAAGGGGTAATTTGGTCTTGAATTGGAAGGGGATCATTTAAATTTATTTTAAGGTTATTTTCTTCTTGATTTTGAATGGAACCATTGGGAAGAATGGAACGGATATCATGATCTTTCTTAGGAAGTGGAAGGTCAGTGATACTTCAAAGGAAACATTTTTATTGAGATGGAAGGGATCATCTTGGATAGGAGGGTTAGGGATGATGACATAGTCTTAAGGATCAAGGAAAATAGGGTATCAGTCAATAGTTGGATAGGATTTGTTGGGATCTTGATATTTGTTTGTTTTAGGACTTATTTCGTTATGCCTAAGATTATCCTCTTGACAAGGGGTATGCTTTTTAATCTGTGTAGTGGATTCTGGGAAGGAATCAATGTTTTGGCATGAGGGCTATGGACTCTCTAGAATGGGTTTGATTGGAAATAGAGCACATGGTGGCATTATCTCTAAGATTTATAAAGTATGAAAGGAATTTATATCAATAAATAGATTATCTCGGATTCCTTTTGTGGATAGCCCTTGGGAAGCTTCCTCAATTCACGTGTCACTTAATGGAGATGGTGAAGAATTCTCTTGTGAAGCTTTATGGGATAAAGGAATGGTGGGAGATATGGAGGTTTTTTGAAGGCCAATTTCTTCATGGCAGGTATGCATGTCATCCATGTGATTTCATTGGAATGGACCATTGCTAGACACAAGTAAGTGATTTTTATCATGCTCATCAATAATTTCTTGTGCATAAATTAGTTTTCAAAGAAAACTCTAGAAATATTTAGATTGGGATTTTTTATTCTTTGGAGATCTTGCTCGTGATACCACATTGATATTTGCATGTTGCGAGTCATTTTTTGATTGAACAATAGGTTTCTCATTGATTACATTTCATTAATTTCCAAAGGATGACATGTTTGGACTTGTGTTTGTGTGATAAAACCCTGGTGGTGGATTTGAGGATACAAGAGGATGCTCATCACCATGTGATGTCACCACTGGTAGAGTTTCTTGTGACCTTAGTAGTAGGGATTGACTTGTTTGCATGATTGGCTCAAGGGATTGTATGATTGCTTGAGTGATACTTGATTGTAGTGGAATGAAGATTGGTTCAAAATTTGGTGGTGGTCATAGTTGAATTATGTCATGATGGTTAGAAGGGTTTTTTAGGGACTTGGTTAAATGAAGTTCGATATGGGACTTAGTTGAACAAAGTTTTCTCTTGGATGTGATTGAAACTTGTTTATGTTGTTTGAAATTGATTTGTCATATTTATTTGTGAGATACAATTTGGTACACCTGATTTTTAAACAAGGGCGTGTATGTCAATTTGTTCAAGGTTTTATTTTGGGCACCGAAGGAATTTGGACATCTTGGTTATACTCTTTACCATCTTTTCCACTTTTTGTTCTAAGATCTCCACTTCTTGCGCCAATTTTCCTCTAGATTTTGGGACATGTATGAGTGAGATTGATGTGATTGATTGTTTGATTGTGGTGACATATTCCCATAGGAAGGTTGATGTTGGTATGATGGTCTTTAATTTGGAGGGTCACCGTCTCTATGATACCAGTAACACCAAGTCATCATGTTTTTTTTAAAACATTTTGATCAAGGGTTAATTGTTGGTGATGAAATTGGATTGATGTTTTGATTTTTTTTGTCTTGTAAAAGCTTAGATTCTTGTTTCAACTATGAAAAACTATGACTCTAGGAGATGAAATAAAAATATAGTTAAAAGTTACTAAAATTCAGCCTATGGTTTTGGTATTTTCCATTAGGAATGAAATGATATGCAGCTAAGGAAATGACCAATATGATCCAATGGTTCATTCAATGCTACTCCTACAACATCCAACATGATGTAACTATGATGGACCTATGTAAAACCAAACAACAAACTAGAGAATCATTCACACACTTCCTACAAAGATGGAGGAAGATTTTTGCACGGTATTCAAGGGTCATTCTTAAAATGGAGAAGATGGAAATCTTTGTTAATAAGCTAGTGCCTGAATTGAACTATGCTCTAAAAATGCAAGACTCTCCTAGCTTCAATAGAATGATTAAAAATGCCCTCCGTATTGAGTAAGTCATGGTCAAAAGGGGAGAGATCACCCTTCAAAACAAAAACAAAACTAACAACTCCAACTCCAAGCCTAAATGGTGGAAACAAAACAAGAATGTTGTTAATGATGGAGTAGTTGACGCCTCTAACATTAATTCTAAACATGAGGCATTTAATCTAACTAATGGCATGCAAGCAAGCAAAGATGCTAAGATAATACTTCTCATCCCCAAAGAGAACAATGATAACAACAAGGAATGAACATGGACTTCGAAACCCCAAAGAACATTCACTCCTTTGGGGGAACCTCTTGAGACTATTCTGAAAACACTATTGGATAACAAAGTTCTTACAATTCCCAATTCTCAATCGTGGGAACCAATGGTCAAACCCAGGTGGTGGGATGATAATTCCTATTGTGTTTTCCACAAAAACAAGGGACACAAGACTAACAATTGCCTCAAGCTTAAGCATGTGATCCAAGACCTCATCAAAGGAGGTAAAATCAAAGTAGACGGACACACTACCAATGAGGATCATACAGCATTCAAAAAACCCCTTCCTAATTAAAATCAAGGAGAGACATCTAAAGGGAAGGGTAATGAGGTAAACTACACCTATTCCAAAAATGACAATGTGATTAATATTCTTGACATTAAAACTGAATCCATCAATGTGGTCACAATTAAAGGTGTCTCATACCACTCAAATGCTATAACACGAAGTCAAGCATAGGTTACAATCAAAGGACCTCCAAAACTGACATCAACGTCAACATCCAAGGTTCCTATTGTAACTATTCCTAAACCAGCAGCAAGACACATGGTCAATATCCCTGAAGAAAAATATGACTTGGTAGACCAATTGCAATGAACCTCTGCCAAAATTTCTATTTTTGAATTGCTCAAGATATCCATGGTACCTAGGGAAATACTAGAAAAATCCCTACATGCTGCTAATATTCCAAAAGATATTGATATAGACAAGTTTCAAGTGATGGTCAATCACATCTCAACACCACACTACCTCTCCTTTTCTGAATAGGATGATAAGTCATTGACGCATCCACACAATCAACCCCTCCATATCGAAGTCCTTATTCATAAATCTCATGTTAGACGCGTGTTGATAGATGGAGGTGCATGATTGAATATCTATACATTGGATCTAATCAGGAGACTAGGTCTCTCAGAACAAACAATTGACTCTAGAAACAAGATAACCATCAAAGCTTATGATGAGGAAGAAAGATCCTCCAGAGGTCTTATTATTCTACCTATCAGAGTCAGACCAATTGAGAGGAATGTCATATGTCAATTTCTGGATCTACCATTGGCCTACAATATCCTACTAGGGAGACCATGGATTCACGAAATGCAAGTTGTACCATCCACTTACCACCAATGTATAAAATTCCCACATAATGGAGTGGAAGTGACAATTCATGCTAAGGATAACTACACTTGCAACAATATCAAAGCAAGTAGCATGATCCCACAAAACAAAGAGGCTATAGATGCAGATGCTCCTGAAACTACCAAGGACATGGTTATGAAGATTTTTAGCAAAACCTTGAAACTTGAAGAAACATGTATGGGAGAGTACAAGCTGGACCTAACTCCCTCACTAACAGAACTTTCAGTATCACCAAGATCCTATGGAAAACCTTCATCAACATTCACACCTGTAGCATCCAAAGAGCCAAAAGTACACAAGGTGACTGGCATGATAAAGACATCCACATCTTCTTCAGATAACATAGAAGAAAAGGCAGTCTTGGACTAGCTTTACAAAGGAGAGCTAGTGGAATATGAGGTTAAACATATGAAGATATCCCCCGAATAGTATGGAAAGGGATATGATTTCCTCACACAAATGGGATACAAAGGAAAGGGACCTCTAAATGACATAGGACAAGGCATCATTGAACCTATACCCATGGAGTTCCGCAACACCAGAGATAAAACAGGTCTAGGTTTTAATACTAAAATTGATAAACCTGCTTCCAAAGAGAGTCCACCTTCTGAAATAGGGAGTGATAAAAAAAGATGAGATAATACTAGAACCATGGCCTTATGAAATATTATTACATGTTGGTACAAAGAATCTTGCATATCAAGGAGAATGCTATGTACCTAGCTTTGAGGTACCACAAGATCTTCGCACCCCTTTGCTAGAACAACCTCCCATTCAAGAGGTAGGAGACACCATAGAAACAATCACTCAAGAGATACCCCGGCCACAAAATTTACATCCTAACTGGGGGCAATTGGTCACAATTTCACATGTCCTCGATCTACCCCACTTTGATCTACAAATAGCTAATCGAGTACATCAGATAACCATTTCCAAATACTTAAACAGATCTGATGATGATGCCACAGACTCTCATGACTATGAATGGGATTGGCTATCTATTACCTCTGAAGATATTGGAATATATATGATTCACATGTTTGCAGCTCCCTCGGCTCCTAGCAAATGATCTAACACTCCTCTCAATGATGTTGATCCTCCTGAAGCAGAAGAAGAGTTTTGTCCCCTGATTATTGATGGAGACACTGGTGAATACATAAGTCTAGAAGAATTTAATAGGCCACAAGCAAGAAACCTCCATTTACAGAAAGATGATGATGAGATTTCTACTAACGAGTCGCTAGAGTTCGATCCACATATGACTAACAATGACCCTTTTAACGATAATCTTACTGTTATTGATCTAAATATTGAAGAAATTAACTTAACAGATCATGTCATGTCAATTAATGGTCTTGATGCTAACACAATGCTATCCTTCCCAGAATCTGACTCCCTAGCCTTGGTACATCCTGACCTAATTGATTAGACTGAAAGAAATCCTACTCTTGTCCTTGACTTTTCCAATGACCACTCCCTAGCTTGTTATCTCAATGCTTGTAAACCTTACCCTTCTTCCACCAATGGAAGGAGCGAGAACATGTCACAGGAGGATATTAGGTTTCTTAGTCACAAATTGAAAAGAAAAAGAAAAAGGGGACTGATGGTGAAAACCACTCTGTGGCAGTATCAGATCCCAAAATAGTAAAGAAAAAAGACGTATCTAATGGTGAAAACCTTTTCGAGGAACCAAAGGATGAGACTCTTGATATCCTCCTAAAACACATTCAGGAAATATCTTCAATATTGATTGAACCAACATAGCCAGTAAACTTGGGCACTGTTGAAAATCCTCAAATAGTTCATCTAGCACAATCTTTATTAGAAGAAGAGAAGGTACAGTTCACAGAGTTCCTAAAAGAGAAGAAGATTAACTTTGCATGGTCTTATAATGATATGTCAGGGCTAGATCCTAATCTAATCATGCACCACTTATCTATAGCTCCTGGGATCAAGCCCGTAAAACAAAAACTTAGAAAAATGTATCCTCATGTTGCATTATTGGTAAAAGCAAAGCTAGAAAAGTTGTTGAAAGCTGGCTTTATTCGCGTCATTGCCTATGTAGGGTGGATCTCCAATGTGGTTCCCATTTCTAAATCTGATAAATCTATCAGGATCTGTACGGACTTCAGAGACCTCAACAAAGCATGTCTGAAAGATGACTTCCCTCTACCAAACATTGACATGATCATAGATCTTATAGCAGGCTTTCAGATGTATTCATTAATGGATGGATTATTGGGCTATAATCAAATCAAAATTGCCCCTGAGGATCAAGAGAAAACCACATTCGCATGCGCATGGGGTAAATTTTGTTGAAATTTCATTCCTTTCATGTTAAAGAATGTCGGTGCAACATATCAAAGAGCCATGACAACAATATTCCATGACATGATGCACAAGAACATGGAGGACTATGTAGATGACACATTGGCTTAATCCAAGGAGAGAGGTACTCACATTGCTGACCTAAGAAAGATATTGGATCGAATGGAACAGTTCCAACTCAGGCTCAACCCGAAGAAATGTGCCTTTGGGGTCCAATCAGGGAAGCTCCTAGGATTCATTGTATCAGCAAAGGGAATCGAGGTAGATCTTGCAAAAGTAAAGGCTATTCTAGAGATGAGTCCTCCACGTAACATTATTCAAATGAGGATGCTATAAGGGAGACTCCAGTCCATCAGGAGATTCATGTCCCAACTTGCAGAGAGGGCACAACCCTTTACTAAGCTACTACATAAAGGGGTTACCTTCAAATGGGATGAACACTGTGAAGCAAAATTTAGAGAATTGAAGGGGTACTTGGCTGCTCCACCTATTCATGGAAAACCCTTACTCCTATACATTTCAGCTACAACTACGTCCCTAGGAGTATTATTGGCACAATAAGATGAAACAAAGAAAGAACAAGCTATCTACTACATTAGTAGAACACTAGTCACTTATGAGCTCAATTATAGCATTATTGAAAAAGAATGTTTAGCCGTCGTCGTCACATCACAAAAATTGAGACACTACATGCTCTCTCATACAGTGAAGCTCATTTCTAAGATCGATCCTCTAAAGTATCTTTTGAGTAGAATAGCATTAACAGGACGTTTGGCAAAATGGGTCCTGATTCTAAGTGAATTTGGCATTGAATATGTCAAATAGAGAGCTATCAAAGGAGATGTACTTGCAGATCAATTGGTTGATTCACCAATCCAGGATGATGAACCTTTACTAATTGAATTCCCTGATGAAACAATCATGCATCTCACTGAATATCCCTAGAAGATGTACTTTGACAGTTCATTCTCTCAACGAGGATCTGGAGCAGGGGTCCTCTTCATAACTCCACAAGGATACAAGATTCCCAAATCTTACAAATTGATGTTTCCATGCACCAACAATATTTCGAAATATGAAGCATTGATCAACGGCCTCAAGCTAGCTATGGAATGGAAGATCATAGAGTTACACGTGTATGGTGACTCCTGACTAATTATCAATCAAGTCAATAGGGAGTATCAAACAAAAGATGAAAATTTGATGCCCTACAAGCAACTAGTTAATGATCTGAAGAATTATTTTATCTTCGTCACCTTCCAACAGATACCAAGATTAGAGAACAAAGCTGTAGATGTTATGGCTACCGTGGCATCCATGTTACAACTGGAGGAGCATCAGTTCCACTATGACTTCTTGGTGGAAGAAATATCCTATCCTGCCTTTGATACCCCTGAATACCAGGTAATATGTACCTTGAATACCCCAGATCAATCTCGGTATGCCAATATCATTGCTTACCTTTCTGACCAAACCATTCCCACCAATCTATCCAGAAATGATAAAAGATCCCTGATTAGGATAGCATCATGTTACGTCCTCATAAATAACAACTTATATCAACACGGTCTTGACGATACACTTCTTTGGTGTTTAGAAATCAAAGAGTTTGATCTAGCATTAAAAGAAGTCCATGAAGGTGTATGTGGATCACACTCGAACGACTTTTCATTAACCAAGAAACTGCTCAGAGTAGGATATTATTGTCCTACCATGGAGAGAGATGCCATTCAATTTTCAAAAGCATGTCTTAAATGCCAGACACATGGAAACCTTATCCATGCTCCTGCCAGAGAACTCACACCTTTCATAACACATTGGCCATTTCAGCAATGGGCCTTTGACTTGGTTGGACAAATATATCCAAACTCTTCAAATCGACACAAGTTCGTCATTACGGCCACTAAGTATTTCATGAAGTGGGTCAAATCCGTGCCGCTAATCAAAGCCACTCGCAAATAGGTGGCTATGTTCATTCTGAACTACATTATTTGTAGATATGGGATACCCTCTTCAATTGTGATAGACAATGGGGGCAATTTAAAAATCAAGACATTGATGACCTTTGTGAACAGTTTCATATTACTCAACATTGCTCCTCAATCTATTATCCTCAAGGTAATGGACAGGCTGAGGCATCCAACAAGAATATACTCAAGATTCTACACAGAACTGTAAGCAAGTCTGGTAGAGACTGTCATCTACAACTGAATCTGACACTATGGGCCTATAAAACAAGCATAAGAACACCAACTGGAGCCACGCCATTTGCTCTAGTCTATGATGTTGAAGCAGTGCTACCCATTGAGGTTGAAATCCCATCTTTGCAGATATCTTTACAAGGACTATTTACTGATGAGTAGTACTGCATAGATAGGGTAAATTCTCTAGACCTACTAGATGAGCGCAGACAACAAGCGTTTGATCATCTCAAAGTGTATCAAGCCCGTATGTCCAAAGGTTACAATAAAAAGGTCAAACCATGCAAATTTGAAGTAGGAGATCTCGTCCTCAAGGAGAATCCTAAAAACTAGCCTAACAGGGAGTAGAAAGGAAAGTTTGAACCTAACTAGCTAGGACCTCATGTTATCACTGCTACTTTTGGGACTGGAGCTTATCAGTTAGCTACACCTGAGGGAGACATTCTTCCAGATCCTATCAATACTCTACATTTGAAGTTGTTCTACGCTTAATGTTTCACTAGCAGAGCCTGTACAACAAATAGTTCTTGCAAAATACCAAAAACATTCAAAAAATTGATCCTGAAGAAATCCAAAAATAGTGGAAAAAACCCTACAAAAAGGGTATCCTTGGTGAAAACGTGGTAAACAGACGCCTTGATACTACAAAAACATTCAAAAAAAGCAAAAATAGCAAAAAAATTGAAAAAGAGAAAAGCACCTTGATGAGCACCTGGTAAAACAGGCATCTTGGTAGAAAAAAGAAAAAGAAAGAGATAAGATCTTGCCAAGTGGTGAAAACCTAGCAATCAGGCGTCACTTGTGTTCTGCGCTCCATCTATCAATGCACTACCGATACTATGCCTTCATAATTTTACCTGTGCTCACACGCTGACTTCATTTCCTAAATGGCTATCTTATCCTCACTTGGGATTTGTCTATCTTTACATCTTAGGAATAAGTCATTCTGCACTGGGGACATCTTTGTTGGCATAGTACGTTGCGGCTGCTAGGTTGATTTAGGATGGTTTGCCTCACGAACACAATGTTTCTTGATACATGCAAAACAATGTCACTTTCCAGAACAAGGATCTCTTTTCAAAACATCACATATCTAGACATGACATTTACATTAACGGAGTTCCTACAAGGCTATATTGGATTGCAGACCTGAATGGGTTATCCTATCAATGCATAGACATAGAACACCATATTTCTTGTATTACAATTTTCTAATCGATGAATCTCTACTATGTTTGACATATGAATGAACAAGTACTACTTAAACACACAGTGTGATATTAGTTTGATTATGATTCTTTCATGTCCTGATGATGTTTTCAACTAGGGGCATCTAAGTAATTATAAATTTTATTTGATTGATTCTCAATTGATAGTTTATTATGTCTTCTTAGTTTCTCAATGACGTCTCCGCAAAGATAAAGAGTCACAAGGATATGGGGCATAATGTTTTCTTGATTTTCTGTGTATGGTGATTGTTCCAAATGATCCTATAAATTTCACCTAACTTGGATGTTTATGGTAAGAGCTACCACTATGGGTGGATAGCCGCATATATCTCGATCTTCGTTATGTGTAAACTACGGTGAGGTTGAAACAATTTTCTTGTCTGTTTTCTGATCCAGATTCTCACTAAGGTATACGAATCATAATGTACCCAAGGATATGAATTTTCAAGGTCATTGTAGGTCCAATATCTTGCCTTAATCAGAATCTGGTATATTAAAAGGAAGGTGACTATTTTTATCCTGGCTTCTATGCCTTGATGCCTAAGTCTATTTCCGACATTTCAATAAAACATAGTATTCATACTTTTATAATATCAGTGGGTATTAGTGATGGTTGTACTATCTGGTGGTATCCATTCCAAAAAGTGCCCAATGATGATAAAAATGTTGCAATATTTTCTAAATCAATGACAAGTCCTAAGAGTCTGCATATAGCTACAATTAGAGCTTGCATGATGCATTTATGAAAGAAATAACAGCATAAGGAATTTTGTGCTCAAAAATACTTTCTATCTTCTTCTAGCAATCAAGTTAATTACATCATCCATATTATTGATATCAAATATCGTTGCACATCCATAGCATACATTTTGCATTCATTGAAAAGAAGAAACGGGAAATACAAAAATAAAGCATCCATGTATTGCATTTTTACTTTTTCATCCTAAAGTGCATCCATAATCTATTTCGCATAACCAAAAAATCAAAGGAAAAATACATTTGCATTTTCACATGAGTATCATTTAAAACATATTTATATCAGTAAATAACTCATCACATCCAATCATAAAATGATGTTATCATCTAAAAACTAACTCATCAAGAGATCAAGATATCATCACATGTGCAAAGATACATTTACCACCTCTATGAAAGAAAAAAAAACTCATGAAATATGTCAGAATCAAGAAGTTGCATTAGATATATATCATCATAACATGGTACAGATCAACTATGGAACAGTATGCATAAAGAGTATCAATGTATCAGTGGGCCAAAATGAACCAGATATACATGTATAAATGTCATCTACAAAAACGGATCTTAGAAGGATCCAAATATACAAAAGAGGGGATCTCAACAGGATCCAAATATACAAATATGATCTCAAAGATATACATGTCATAAAAATGATACAAAATGTCAACTATGTCCTTCCCCCTCTCCCTGGTCAGGAGGAGGAGGAGGAGGTGGTACAAAAGGAGCTGCTAGAGGAGGCATGGCCCCCTCTGACTACTACGTCACTCGAGAGAATGAAGGTGCTCTCTGACCCTCTGGAACTACCGCATGATACAGGGCATAATAGTATATAGCCCTCTGTCCCTGATGGACTGATATCTGGGCCTGTGCATCTCTCTCTGCTCTCAGCCGCTCTAGCTGTATATCCCTATCCGCTAGTAAAGCATCAGCAGTAGTCACTCTGGCCTCCAATGCTGTAATCCTAGCTCAGAGCTGCTCCCTCTCCTGCTCACATCTAGATAGCGGATCACCGTCTCTGCCTATATCCTACTCCTGGGCCCTGTCCTATCCCCTATCCTGAGGTCTATCCTATGACCCCTGTCATCTCTCTCTCTTCTGGTCCCTAGTAAGGAGCGGACCAGTATCTCTTCGAGGAGCTACAAATTTGAATCGGGTATGTTGACCCTCTCCACTATCGCTGGCTACACCTGTATCCACCGCCTCACCACCACCACCCCTATCATCTCCATCATGCCCATCATCGGGAGGAGGATGCTTGCCATCTCTACCATCTCTACCACCATCATGGCCTCCATGTCTACCGGGAGCCCTATCTCTCTGTGCACCTCCCCTACCCCTGACTGGTCGATCATCAGGATCATAATCTAAGGGCTCCTCTATACAAGGAATAATCTCCTCAGGAATAGTGAACTGAGGAAAGGGGTACTGAAGCCTCTCAGTAGCATAACCATCTAACACACCTGAGTCATCTACATCAGGCTGGAGATCCCAGTCTACTACCACCATGTTCTGGATCTCCTGGTGGGCTGTCTCATATGTCAACTGTGCACCCCATAATGGTGTCTTGTCCCTAGTCTGGGCGTATACATCAATATCCTTTGTCCTGCCCTGTCACTGACCATACTACCTCAGCACTCTAGTAATGATGAACCGCTCTATAACATACCTGGTCCTGCCAATAAGATATCGGCTCTAACACAAGTACGACACCTGCCGGGCATCTGAGGTCCACACCTCGCAATCTAAGTATGGTCGCCAAACGACCTCTGTCATATCATCAAATAAACAGTGTTAGTACTCAATCTTTCCTAGATGGGGCTGCTGAAGAAGGCCTACATACATGTATACGTAAGGTTGCTCAGGTGCTCATTGTCTATCTACAATCGGCCGTGTAACTGGGATGTGCTCCCAGGCCCAGATCTGAAGAATAAGGATACCCACAATCATACTATGGGTATAATGGTATACTATCTCATGTAGCTCTCTATACATGTGAGCTAAGATACAACTACCCCAAGCGAATCTCTGACGGTGGGTAACCATCTGCTCTATCATACTCACCCAACTGACCATAAATCCATGTTGGCCCCTATCTGGCATGAGGATGCCGCCTACCAGACCTGCTAAATAAATAGATAACCGATCGTAATGATCGACCATGTAGTCCCATGACAGATATCTTCGGTCAATGGTATCATCCTAGAAAAATCTGCGTGCAGCACCAATAGCCATGCCAGCTCTCGACTCAAAGAATACCTCATATCTGATCATTGTCACACGCAGTATCCTCCAGACATCCTCTGGAGTCACGGTGATCTCTCTAGTCGGTAAATGGAAGGTGCTGTGCTCTGAGTTCCATTTCTCGGCAAGAGCAGTCAACAACCCATGGTTTACCCCGATCTTGGGTAAACCTATCAAGGAACGTAATCCGCATCAGATCATAGTCGTCTACTCATCATCTGACAATCATCCCGATAATGCAAGTACATGCGCAGGGTAAGTGCCACAAAATGTGACTACCTCAAACTAGGCATGTTTTGGACAAACATGACAATACATCAGTATCCTTTCTACAAACACAGGGGTAGACTCCTAATCAGCTAAGCAATTCCAAGTTTGCAGGACACAAACGGATTAGACAAATTGAAATTCTAAGTCTTTTGACTAGATACGATTTTGAAATAGAAGGATGCGATCCATTCTGCCAGATGCGATCCTGGAAATACAGGATGCGACTGCGTTTATAGGATGCGATCTCTAAAATATGAGACATGATCCTAAATGCAAGGTGCGATCCTAAGCACCCCAGGTGCGACACACTGATGGATTTCCCTTAAAAACATAGCAAAAACAATGGAACTGGATGCGATCTGGGAAATATCGGATGCGATGCAGGAATCTGAAAAAACTAGATGTGATCCAGGAAAAACTAGATGTGACAGGGGATTCACAGGTTGCAATCCGGAATCGCGGATGCGATTCTTAATTGCAAGGGCTATAACTACTACAAAAATGCATGAATTTAAAATTTGCAAAATTCACAGGGTAGTTTATTGAGGACTTACCGGTGGTGGGTAGTCAGCTGGACGCTGATGTTGACGGTTCATCTCAAAACGGTGCTTCCTCACAGGGACTACCATCTTCTCTACAGAGCTCTCTGATTTACTATAGAGGAAAGTGAAAATGAATAGTGAAATGGTAATTTTGGAGGCTTATATGGGTTTTTTGAGACATTTAGGAGTTCCAAAACTTCTCCCAGACAACTACAACTTCATTTATGTTTTCTTTCTGATCAATCGGGAACCAAATTGAAGGTGCCTAAGATGTTTTCAGCAGCACAGTGCCATTTTTGTGATAATTCTGAAAATTACAGATTTGCTTCATTTGTTCCAAACATCGGTCAATACTACACATTTTATCCTACATCTTGGTCTAACATCATTTTATTAGTCTTATCACTCGCATTTTTACGTAATTAACTTGGTAATCGTATGTTTATTTTTAAACACACCTTCTATTCCATTCTTTCTTGTCCTAACCACTTCCTGCAAGTGCTACCTTCTTTCAATTGAGGGATTTATTCTTTTCCTTTGATTTCGTTCCCGAGGGGGCATGATCACACTATCATCAATTAAATTTTTTGCTCGAAACAACATCAAAATGACTTCGTTATCAAACAAAGTAGGGGCATGACAGTTTCCTTGACTAAGTTAGAACTGTTGGATAAAAAACTTTGGTTCTCATAAGCTGGATATCTTGTGTTTCCTCTTTTTTTTAAAAAGATTTTTATTAAGCTCCTGGCAGCTTCATACTGGCTTTTTGGACGACAACCAATTTCAGATTCAATATTATCAATTTGTGGACGACAACCAAGTTCAGAATTGGTATCTTGAAAATCTTTTATTGATCTTTGAATGACAACCAAGCTCAAAATCAATTTTATCAGATTGGTTCAATCAAGTGCGAGACTGATCTCATCAACATTTCATTCGACAACCAAGAACGGGATTCTCAATCTTTCTAAAGTCAAAATCAAAAACTTTCTTTGAATCAATGCGCTGCTCGCACATCAATTCAAAGAGGGGCAAATGTAACCACCTGAATTTGGTCTATTCCAACTATGGACCCTATTTTCCCTAAGTGTGATCATACCCTCGATTATGTCCAAACGACCCTGTTACTGCTTGGCATAATTCTTCAAATCTATTTAATATTCTAGGTGATTTTTATCACTAAATTATATTAACTACTATAGCCATATGATTTAAATCAATTCAAACCAATTAAAATGAATCAAATTCAAACATGGCTATAGTATTTAATTATAAAGGAATTAAATAAATTCCTAAATCAATTACCCACTTGCAAAATAACCCATTCACCTAGCCTATTTAATTTAATTAAAATGGCTATAGTCCCCTAATTATTAAAAAGCAATTAAATTATTTAAATAATTAAATTCCTATTTTTGAATGAATTAAATAAGTTTAATTCATTTAATTAATATTCTCCTAAACCCCAACCTAACCTATCTCAACCACTTCTACCATGGGTTCTAACCCTTCTCAACCCATTCACCCTTGCTAATCTAATCCTAATCCTAATTCTAACCCTAACCCACCTCCTAATGTTGTCACATTCCATTAAGGAATGATTAACAACTCCACCCACTTGAGAAAGTCATGGAATCTCAAGATTCCTTTCTCAAGGTCCACCTTCTCAAACCACCCTCTTACACACTCCCTTGCTTCTTTAAGGCTTTCATTATTACCTTATTAATGAAGATGCCTTAAGCCTATGTCTTCTCCATGCCTTATTAATGCCCAAGGCATTAATGGTTCTTACACCACCATTAATGAGTCCCTCAACTCATTAATCCACCTTGTCTCCCCTCTCTCTCTCACATTCTTCTATAAATAGAAGCCATTTTTGAGAGCAAATAAGCCTTCATCTATTATTGTAAATGCATTGTTATGCTGTTAGATTAATCTTAGAACTCGTATTTCACTTCATAGTTCATGCTTTTACATTGTTATTATCCTCCTTAGAGCTAGAATGCATGTTTTCTCATCATTTAGCTTGTTTTAAACTAAAATCCTTCATGCTAAGTCATATATGTCACTGATGGTAGCATAATCTGAGGGCTATTATGTTACTAATCACACTCTTGAAGGCAATAGGTCGATATTAGTGGGTTTTACATGCTTATCTAACCTTTTTGAGCTAATGCAATGACTTATTGATGTGTTGTGTCTCTCTTATCAGGTACAAAATATACACACACAAACTTCGCCAGAGAGATGTTGATTGGAAAGCTTACTACATTCGAGGCCGCAGAATTGGGAGACACTTTACCTAGGTTAGAGTCAGCATTCAAGGCAACTATGCACAAGAACAAGAAGACCTTATCTGGAAATGCAAGAAGTAGTGATCTAAGAGAATCTAAACTCAATGAAAACTTGTATAAATCAAGTTTTAAGGTGTAGAAAAGAAAGCAACAGTCGAGTATAAATAGCCAGGCTCCTATTTCCATACACTTGATATATTTGACTAATTTTTTTTTTTTAATTATTAAAATAGAGACCAGGTTTGAAACTCCATTGAGACAACAAGATCAGTGGTGATGCATTGAACTATAACAAATGCACTAAAACATGCAGTGACTAAATTGTGACATATGAGTCATGAGTGTTGTGAAATTTCTATAAGATGAGAGGATCCACACACACACACACACACACACACACACACACACACACACACACACACAGAGAGAGAGAGAGAGAGAGAGAGAGAGAGAGAGAGAGAGACTTCAAACACTATGAAATGATTAGAAAAAGGGATGAGAGTCCCACTCGGTATGTCAAAGGTGTGTACAAAAGAATTGGGGAATATAAGAACAAGCTAAAATAATGTTAATATTTTCTACACACAATCTAATTCAACACTAAAATTAAGTATAAAGACTAGCAAACATTGATGAAAATATAAAAGAATTTTGTCGACACCAACTCTTTTTACACTAAGTCGTGGTGTTTATTCTCAAGGTTGATGAATTCGGGTGTCTTCACTAGAAGCATAATAATGCATTCCTAGTTGGCTATCTAATAGTTTGGGATAGCACCCCATTTATGAAATTTTCAATATAAGCTTAGATGGTTAGGATTAAAAAGATAAATCAAGCTCAAATTGATTGAGACTCTCAAGGGATGAAAGCAGGGAAAATGTCCTCATTATGTTGGTAGATGGGGAAGAGCTCAAAATTGAAATGGAATCTATATTGGAGAGTCACATTTGTCCCATGTATTTAGAGAAAGTGGAGGGATTAGATGGAAAAGGGTACTAAAGAGTACTCCAAAGGGATCAGGAAGTCCTTTTGTCCAATGTGACATACTATCATGGCCCATGTCACATGTATGAAGGGGCCATACCCCGTGTACAAAAGCTATACCTATGTACATGTGAGGATATGCAAGATTTAAGGAGGGTCCACCAAGGTTAGCATGTGCAAGTTAGGGGTTAGTAAGTGAATAATTTTAAAGTACTAAAAAGCAAATGGAAAAATTAATCAAATAAATATGTATTTATTTAATTTTTAGACAATAGATAGAAAACTTATGTCAATAAATATTTAGATTTTCATTTACCTACGATGGACATTAGAAGAGGAATGATTAAGAGATTTTAAGTTAAAAACGAGCTTTGGAAAATAGTGATAAATAGTGACTTTTTAATTAACTAATAAATAAACAATATGTTATTATTATGAATATAAATTTTTTTTTTTTTTTTAATGAATAATGCCTTTTCAATTAATAAAAATAAAAATAAAAATAAAAATTTATTCAATTAATTATTAAAATAATATTTTACAATTATAATAGTTATTGTATATATGTTGAAATATAATTATTGATGTGATACCTAACAATTATTATCATGTAAAATAATCATTTTTCTTTGGAAAATATGAAATATCAGTACAAGTACCCACACGTGCAAACAAGCGCACATGTCTGGGTGATTAGCGCGAGGAAAAAACAAAACCCACCGCCAAGCACATGCGGCTTTAGAAACGTATCAACTTTTAAAAATTTGGTCCGTAATATTGTACTACCAATGTCGGTGGAATCAGTGCATTAGATACTCCACTCTTTTTGCTACTAAGAAAACCATACTATTGTGTGTACGTGCCCTTTGAGATTAGGGCACCAATAATCTTTTAATAAGGGTTTCTTATGTTATTTAATGTATATAGGTATTATACATTAGTAAAAGAAATCATATCAATAATATAAATATGTGTTTGAACCGCAAAATATGTCAAAGGAGCTAGGAGCTATACAATAGAGGGATGCTAGTGATTTAGTGATCCTTAGTCTTTCAAAGGTGTTTCCATTTAGGTATTGGTTCTAAATTTGTAATGGGAGCATTATCCTTAGTTTGTTCTTCATTTAGAGGTAGGGTGATATATGAGAAATAACCAAAGTTAGTCAAGGAACTTTGTTGATATTCTATCATCTAAAATTGTCCCTATCATGAGATTGAGAAGTAATAGAAGGTAGATAAGTTTGTCACGACTACCCACTAGCTTTGCATTGTGGTGGAGAAGAACCTTGAGAGCCATGAGAATCATTCTTGTAATGGTAAGTATTGTGACTATGTGCATATTAGAAATAGATACACCAACTAGATTGCATCTATAATCACTATTGCTCTTCATTTGTCAAGCAAGCTAGACCAAGTCATTCACAGATAAATAAGAAAAGAAGTAGAGGATAAAATTACCTTAAACTTCTAATGTGTTTGAACAAATCAATAGTAGAAGCATTAGTTAAAATAGATAATGAAAAAGAAGCTGCATAATCCATTCTCTAGTTAGTGATATGTAAACAAAATCCAATATGGATCAACAATAAATTCAAGTACAGTTAGTATACACAATCATAAACCTTTTAGATAAATCTAACTTTACAAGCACAAGTGACATTTTATTGGTTTTACTAGATTGCAAGATCTCCTAACCACCTCAAAGGCAGAATAAATCTTATCACATACAACGTGATAATTTTTTTAATGGAAATCATTTTAGACATCTCCTTCACTCTAATGGCAATAATTTTAGCAATAATCTTGTAGATATAATTACATAAAGACGTGATGGAAGCATCAAAAGAAGTTAGATTGTCCATGTTGAGAACAAGTGTAATAAGATTATAATTACGAAACTTTCCAAATCTATTAAAATCTCCCTCTACCATAAGAAATTCTACAACCAAAAAGAAGAATAAATTACTTTATAGTGTAATCACCAAGTCTTTAGATATTGCCCTTTATGAACAAAAGACAAAATAGACTTAACAAAGTCATCCTTAATGGTCTCCTTCACTAACCTATCCTTGAATTCCTCATTAAAAAAGCTAGGAAAGTAAGGAGAAATATTAACAATGCCCATAATATTAACTTCGATATTTTCCTTATACAACTACTTGAAGTGGGGAATGCCCAAATTAACAATATCCTTGAACATATTTCCCTTAATCAATAATCCTTCTATATTTATTAAATGAATTTTTACTTGTCTTATTATCTGCATATTTGTGAAAATATTTGACATTTCATCACCATTTAAAGACCATGTGGCTATACTTCCAATTCTATAAATTGTCATTCTATGCTAGCCAACAATTTATTCTTTTTTTGTTCCAAACTAATTAGCCTATATTTAGAATCCTCATCAAAGACCTCATGTAAGTCTTAAGAGGAAAAACTTATCAATGTAGAGTTCAACATTTTGATTAGAACTTCTTTTTCTCTACCTATATTATAATCCCACCTAATAATGAAATTATTAACATTTTTTTTATATTTCCAATAATTTATATGAAGGCTCCATAGAGAATGCATTGAAAAATACTCAGATAGCTTTCACAAGTTAGATAAAGTCACCATTAGTTATTCAAGTAGGATTAAATTTTAAAGAGATAAAGCATTTAAGATCTTCCTTTCCAACGTATAGAATAATATGAGGATGATCAAAATCAAATCCTAATTTAAAACTACCTAGGAGAATATCATTTTTGAGACATTCACCAAAGAGTTCTAAGATGAGGAATCTATCAAGTCACTTAACCACACTATCTACACAGGTTCTCGTATTCTTCTAAGTAGGAACCAACTTAATTGTCCCTGCACATTTACCAACCTAGCAAGCAACAATTTATTTAAGAGACATCTCGATAAATAATTCCCCATAATTTAATGCTATTATTAATATAATTTAACTCCGCATCTAATATAATACTATATTAGAATTTACGAATATCTGAGCAAACAAATCCTCCTAGAAAGGATTCATCTCCTAATAAGGCTCATATGTATTAACCGCAAAGAAAAAATTCCCATTATTTAAAGGCTAGAGAAAAATTTCAATTCTAGAATCAAAGAAAACTACTCATTAGCCACAAAGATTATTTCCACCAACTTGATAACAATCCCCTTGAACTCTTAGCTAAAGCTACCACAAGAAAATCTCATCTTTCAAAAATTTAGACATATCCCCAATGACCTTTATCCCATCCCTCTTACCTCATTGTAGTGAACCAATTTCAATTTTGTGAGAGCCCACCAACCTCCTTAGAGTATACTTTTCAATGGGTCATCCAACCCTCTAGTATTGAGATTTATTATAATCATAATAATTTATTGTCAATGATTTTCCTATGTCTAAGTTCCATTTTGTAATCTTTTTAATCCTCCTAAAAAAATTCTCTCTAGACTCTTCTCTAAGCACGAGGAAATAGGGGATCATTCCCCTCCACAAGTGATCCCCTACCTTTAATACATCATATACTTAAACCCCTTAAATTAAAATATCTTCAACCACCTTGACCACAGATCTAGAACACAAAGGACATCTTGTTAGTAATAACTGAGAGTGGGGGGGGGTGGCCTCAAAAATTTATCCTTTAAAATTTAATCCACCAATCAATACACCTCAGATTATTAAGTCCCTACAAGATGCATGCCTTGAAATACTTGAAATAATTAACTGTATGTCGGTTTACCTTGTCTGTCCTTATTCTCCTTGATTACCGATAAGCAGTAAAACTTATTTACCGATACTCATTAAATATGCAGAGTATACCAATCAATCCAGAGATGCATATGTGAAATGTAAAACAATAAAGTAATAAACCATACACACATAACACATGGATTTTAACGTGGAAACCCTGTTAAGGGAAAAAACCACTGGGACCGGTACCCCAAATTTTCACTCTTCTGAAGTGAGCCCTGTTAGGAGCCAACCCTGTTAAAGGTTACAAACACACTGTTAAGTGCAACCTTGTTAGAGGATTTTGTACATATTGGTTGTCACTTAGTATATGGCATCTATTTTTCTACCATCCTTGAATCAACCTCCTTCTTAGAATATCAATAGGCTTTAGGAAAATCTTGCTACCATCCTTGAATCAACCTTCTTCTTAGGCTATCAATAGGCTTTATGCAAATTCAATGCTACTTTCATGAATCAACCATTTTTGGCAATCTGTTAGGATATACCTCAATTATAGAAGATTGTTAAGTCCTGCTCTGTTAAGAGACTTGATGCTTCAATGGTTAAATTGAAACACTATGACCTATTTCTAATGCAACTTTGAATTACAGATTTTTAGATCTATTTAAGTACAATACCTCTCTGATCAATGTATCAATTCAATTCCTTTTTCTCCACACTTTCTTCTCTGTGATGTTGTGCTTCATTGTTCGTCGGTGTCTACAAAATTCTTTAGCTCTCCCTCAGCTTGATTGATCAGGACTATATGAAGTTTATCCTTCACTAATTTCTTTTCAGCATCCTCTTTTTATTCACTCCCCTTCCGTGTATCTGATGGCTTACAGAAATGAATTATTCTTGTCTCTTATATAGACATGATATTCCTTAATTCTTGATTCTTGATTCTTGGCGTGAAAAACAATCCAGCCAATTTGATTTACAGCTTTAACTCCTGATTTATCTCGTAGTTATCTTCTTGCCAACTATATAAATCTTCTTTAAATCAATTACTTAAGTGTGGTCGAATAAAACAAATAAAACAACCAGTTAAGTCTATCCTTAAGCTCTGCCAGCTAGATATTTTGTCATTTTCTGAACTCTCTATTTTGTCGGTCAATTCTGCAATTCGTCGTCAATGACAACTGCCAGTTCTGTCGGTGTAACTCCAGCTAGCTTCAGGAACTCCGTCCATCGGGCAGCACTGTCTCCTATTTTTTGGGCATCCTGTGATTCTACTTCATTGGGCAACACTGTCTTTTGCTCGTCGGGTATCACTACGACCATTTTCTCTGTCTTTTTCGATGGTGTGCATCGTCGGTGTTGTCTGTCACTTAGTGAATACTTGACTTTTATGCATTGCTGAAAACATAATCATTGTTCCATTTATTCTCTGAAGTCTTTGGCATTATGTACATGACCGTACAGATAATATCAAGTTGAAATCAATGACAATACAAACCATTAACTAATTTAATATTCTGCATCATCTTCAACTTAACATTATCAAACATTTAATCAGTTACATGTCATCAATCTCTCCCTTTGGCATTGATGGCAACATACTATATTATCACACTATACTATTTCTAATACAATATGAAATACATTTGTTGAGATTCGTCAAATTACCAAATAGTTTGTTTTGATAACTGATAGAAATGTCTGACCGCTGGTAAGCTCTTTGTTAGCTTAGATTTGATTCTTGCAACTTTGTTTGTTTCTTCTTCTGATGTGTTGTGTTCTCTTTTTGTGTCAATTTCTCTCTTTTGACTGTTCTTCTTCTTTGATGTCTCTGTCTTTTGTCAGTAACTCTCCCTTTGTATATGATTTCTTCATAAAGATTCTCTCCCTGTGGATATGATCTCTCCCTATTTGGAGTAATATGATAATAAATAGTTTCTGATGATAATATGGAACATTCTCTCCCTTTGACAACAATGCCAAACAAATATTTTACAAATATCTGACATTCATGTCAAATAATTATTTTCTTCTATCCATAATATATTCTTTGAATTTCCCTTATCCATCATCAATACAATAATATGCTCTGGTGCTCATTTCTGATATATACCTTTCTGTATATAGATGTAGCTTTGAATTTCATCTTTTGCTTGCATCAATCATGAATGATATTCTGATAATATATGGCTGATGCAGCCTTCAGTTCATTATTGACTGGTAGACATGGGTTTGACCCCTAGTCTCTTTCTCAGGTACTCAAATGTATCCTTGGGCAGTGGCTTGGTGAAGATATCAACTAATTGTTCTTTTGATTGCACATATTCAAGTATCACCTCTTTTTCTTGAACTTGTTCTCTTAAATAATGATACTTGATGGCAATGTTTTTAGTCTTTGCATGCATGACTGGATTCTTGGAAATATTTATTGCACTGGTGTTATCACAATAGATAATCACTGGTTCTGAGATCTTCATATGCATACCTTCCAGCAACTGTTTGATCTATGCAATATTTGAGTAGTTTGTAGTAGCAACAATATATTCTGCTTCTGCAGTAGACTGAGAGATGCATCCTTGCTTCTTGCTAATCCATGTGACAAGTTTATCACCCATAAAGAATGCTCCTCCAGTTGTGCTCTTCTGGTCATCAAGATTTCCAGCCCAATCAGCGTTGATAAACAATTTTAGTTCAAATTTGCCTTCTCTTCTATACCATAAGCCAAATTCCTCAGTATTCTTTAGATATCTTAAGATTCTCTTCACAAGAGTCACATGTGACTCCCTGGGGTTAGCAAAAAATCTAGCAACAATTCCTACTGCATGTGCAATAACTGGTCTAGTGTGTACAACATACATGAGTTTTCATATCATTGATCTGTACAAAGTCTGATTTACCTCTGTTGTCTTGTCTTCCTTTGTTAATTTGCATCTAGTAGCCATCGGTGTTCCAACAGGTTTGGAATCTTCCATATTGAATATTTTTAGGACCTCTTTGATGTATTTGGACTGTGTAATGAAAATACTTTCACTTTGTTGAATGATCTGTAGACCAAGAAAGAACTTGATCTCTCCAAACATAGACATCTCAAACTCTTTTCTCATTTCATCAGCAAATGACTTGAATAGCACATCATTGCCTCCAAATATGATGTCATCAATGACTATTTCAGCAATCAAAGTATTAGCATTAGTATCTTCTTTCAACTAAAGATTACTGTTTTCACTAGTCCTTATGAATCCAATACTTATTAGATAGCAATGAAGTCATTCATACCATGCTCTGGGAGCTTGTTTCAATCCATACAAGGCTTTGTGAAGTCTACATACCATGTTCCTCTTGTCTAGATCCACAAACCCTTATGGTTGTTGTATACCTCTTCTTCAAGTATTCCATTTAGAAATGCTAACTTGACATCCATTTGATATACTTTGAATCCTTTATATGCAGCATAAGCAAGTATTATTCTTACTCCTTCTAGCCTAGCAACGGGTGCAAAAGTTTCTCCATAGTCTATACCTTCCTCTTGTGCATACCCCTTGCATACTAGTCTTGCTTTGGTCCTTGTGACTTCTCCATTCTCGTTCAGCTTATTCCTGAATATCCATTTAGTACCAATGACATTCTTGTCATCTGGTCTTGGGACAAGTGACCATGTTTTGTTCTTCTCAATCTGTTTAATCTCATCATTCATAACACTTATCCATTCTTCATTATCTAGTGCAGCATTGATAGATTTTGGCTCAAACTCACAAATGAAACAATTTGAGTTTAAGGACTTACTTCTTGTTCTTGTACCAGCTTTCTTATCTCCTATGATCTGGTCCTCTGGATGGTTCCTTCTCACATATCTTGCAAGTACAGGTATAGCTCTTTGTGTATCAGTTTGATCTTCATTACCTTGCGCATTATTTTGATCATTATCCTGACCGTCGGTAACAACATTCTGACCGTCGGTTGCAACATTCTATTGTTCTGGATTTAAGCACTGTTGCTCGGGTAGAGTTATGGGTTCTTCACAATATACAAACTTGTTGTAGTCTTCTGGTTCTTTTGTGCTTTCCAGCTCATTCTTTTCTGCAAATTCATCAATCTTTACATTTGCACTTTCAACTATTTTTTTAGAAGCCTTGATTAGACATTTAAAAGCTTTGCTTTTGGTAGAATACCCCCGAAAAATACCTTCATCACTTTTGGTGTCAAGCTTTCCATTTCTATCATCCTTTAAGACATAACATTGACTACCAAATATTTTGAAGTAACTTACATTGGGTGTTTTACCATACCATACCTCATAAGGAGTCTTCTCTGTATCCTTCTTCAATTGTACTTTGTTAAGTGTATAAACAACAGTGCTGACAGCTTCCCTCCAGAAGATTTGGGTGATGTCCTTCTCTATCATCAGCGTTCTTGCACAATCAACTATTGATATGTTTCTTCTATCAGCAATCCCATTTTGTTGTGGTGTTCTTGGTGCAGAAACATGTCTTTTTATACCATGCTCATTACATAAATTAGTGAATTCATCTGATATAAATTATCCTCCTCTATCTGATCTTAAACATTTTAGATCCTTACCACTTTGTTTTTCTACCATAGCCTTATACCATT